>JAVUPR010000046.1:1200000-1795000 GCA_036785695.1 Gentiana straminea
TGAGTTAGAAGCATGGAGATGGCCAGCAACAAACGATGATTTCAAAGAAGCGAGTCGGAAGACTTCATCCCCGGTGAAGAAGAAGCTCTGATGGGTAGTTGGGACGAGGTAGAGTTTTGGAGAGAAGCTACTCATTGGGAAGTAGATGATTGGGAAGAGCTGGCAGAAGAGCTTAAAGATGAAGAGTTAAGAAAAATGATCGATCACAAGAAAAAGGAAGCAAGTGTTGACCGGAGGATTCCGATGGATGATTTGATCCAGTACCTTTCTGGGGTTAAGCCTCGGGAAGATGAGGTGTTCTACTGTCAACCACTCCAAGCTCATAAAGAGAAAGGTGGCCCGTTAAAGTCTAGTATTGAGCAACCACCTACTGATTTAGAGCTTAAACCGCTTCCAAAACACCTTAAGTATATCTTTCTTAAGGATGGAGATAAATTGCCTTTGATCATTTCGTCGAAACTCGACCACGAGCAAGAAGCACGGTGATAGAAGTGCTTAAGAAAAACATCCTCGCGTTCGGTTGGCAAGTGGGTGATATCCGAGGGATCGGCCCGGACATATGCATGCATAAAATCCGAACGGAGGAAGGAGCTAAAAAGGTAAGACAACCTCGGCGAAAGGCCGAATCCGCATATGCAAGAGGTTGTCAAGAAAGAAGTGATAAAGTGGCTTGACATGGGCATCATCTATGCAATCGCCGATAGCGAGTGGGTCAGTCCTACTCAAGTTTTGCCAAAGAAGGGTGGAATCACAGTCGAAAAGAATGAAAAAGGGGAGGAAGTTGCCTTACGTCTCGTGGATCGGCTACGAGTCGTATAGACTATCGTAGGGCGAATGAAGTCACCGCAAAAGATCACTTCCCCTTACCCTTCATTGACCAACTAATTGAAAGGCGAGTGGTCACAAGTATTATTGTTTTCTCGATGGATACTCCGGTTACTTCCGGATAGCCATCGACCCCAATGACCAAGAGAAGACCACGTTTACGTGTCCATTTGGTACTTTTGCTTTTCGTAGAATGCCATTCGGTCTATGCAATGCACCCGCGACTTTTCAACGGTGTATGTTGGCCATTTTTGATGGACTTGTTGAGAAATGCATGGAGGTCTTCATGGACGACTTCTCGCCTACGGCGATAGTTTTGATGAAATTTTAGAGAACCTAGATATGGTACTCCAACGTTGCGTTGAGAAAAATCGGTGCTTAAGCGGGAAAAATGCCATTTTCTAGTTGATGAAGGAATAGTTTTGGGACATAAGGTGTCCAATGCGGTATTCAAGTTGATAAGGCTAAGGTCGAAGCCATCGAAAGGATGACGTACCCTAAGACAGTGAAAGAGGTACGAGGTTTTCTAGGACACGTTGGCTTCTACAGGCGGTTTATTCGAGACTTTTCTAATATTGCCAAGCCTTTATCAAATCTCTTGAAAGAAGATGTCGATTTCTTGTTCGATGCGAAGTGCAAGGAAGCTTTCAATTGTCTGAAAGACAAGCTTATCAGTGCCCCTATTTTAGTTGCACCTGACTGGACCAAGCCTTTCGAGTTGATGTGTGATGCCTCTAATTACGCCGTAGGCGCAGTCTTAGGTCAAAGAGTTGATAAAAGGTTCAGGCCCATCTATTATGCGAGTCGTACCTTGAACCCGGCTCAATGCAATTATACTACGACCGAGAAGGAATTCTTAGCCGTCGTCTTTGCCATTGACAAGTTTAGAAGTTATCTTCTCGGGTCTCAAGTGATTGTATGGACAGATCATGCGGCTTTACGCTACCTTATGGATAAAGCATATGCCAAACCAAGGTTACTTAGATGGATTTTAATTCTACAAGAGTTTGACCTTGTGATTAAAGATAAGAAAGGTAGTGAGAATATTGTGGCCGATCATTTATCTCGCTTAGTAAATGAGGGTGCGAGAGAATCACAATGATATAGGCATTGATTTTCCGACCGAGCAATTGATGAAGCTTGAAACGGTTAGGCCGTGGTATGTCGACTACGTCAACTATTTAGCGAGTGGTCATTTAGAGGATATGACGTATCGGGAGAAGAAAAAGTTCTTTTTCGATCTTAAATATCTCGTATGGGAAGATCCTTATTTGTTCGAGTCCGTAAAGATGGGTTGCTTCGAAGGTGTGTTCCCGAGCATGATCGGTGGGATATCCTAGAACAATGCCATAGCGGTCCTACCGGAGGTCACTATGGAACACCAAAGACGGTTGCAAAGATCCTTCAAGCCGGATTCTACCGGCCGACTCGTTTAAAGATGCGAAGCCTTTTGTAAAGGTTGTGATAGGTGCCGTAGAAGGCGGACGGCGAGTAGTAGGATGGAAATGCCACTTAAGCCCATTCTTGAATGCGAAGTTTTCGATGTATGGGGCATAGATTTTATGGGACCCTTTCCATCCTCATGTGGTAATAAGTATATCCTCGTCCGTGTGGACTATGTTTCCAAGTGGGTCGAGGCCATAGCTACTCAAACTAATGATCATAAAGTCGTGAAGAAATTCTTGCAAAAGAATATCTTCACCAGGTTTGGTCGTCCAGAGCCCTCATTAGTGATGAAGGTACTCACTTTTGCAATGCGCCGCTTGACAAGATCCTTGAGAAGTATGGTGTCAAACACAAAGTTGGTACACCATATCATCCTCGACCGGTGGCCAAGTCGAGGTAAGCAACCGAGCTTGAAAAGAATTTTAGAGAAGACCGTGAACAATAATCGATCTAATTGGAGTCTTAAGTGGATGACGCGTTGTGGGCTTATCGTCGCATTCAAGACCCCGATGGGCACGTCACCCTTCCAAATGGTCTATGGAAAAGCTTGTCATTTACCTGTCGAACTTGAACACGAGCTTTACGGGCAATTAAATTCTTAAATTTTGATAGCCAACTCGTGGGGAGAAAAGGTTGTTACAAAGTTGAACGAGCTCGACGAATTCGGACTCGTAGCATACGAGAATGCTAAAATCAGCAAGGAGAGAACTAAGATGCTCCATGACGCTAAGATCAAGGACCGAGAATTCAAAGTTGGTGAAATGGCTTTACTCTATAATACCAGACTTCATTTGTTTCCTGGTAAACTCAAGTCTAGATGGTCTGGTCCCTTTGAGATTCTCGAGGTTAATCCCAGTGGAGTAATTACTTTGAACGGGTATGGTAATCAAGCTTTTAAAGTGAATGGTCATCGCCTTAAGAAATATTTTGGGCAACCAAAGGAAAAGCCTGAGATTCTTTATTTCCAAAGAAGAGATGAGAGTACAGATGTGCTGATTTGTGAAGAGATTCCATCTTATTTCTTTGAGTCAGATGATGATGACGTTCCTATATCCACCCGTAAGGTACCTTCTGTTGAGACTTCTGATCATACCACTATGCCTATGCCTATCATCCGCAAGAACAAGAAGAAGAGAGTCAGTGTAGTTTGGAGAGAAAAGTTTAATGATCTTATTGCACACTTGACTTGTTGTTGTGGTGAAAATCATTTCCGCCCCAGTGCTCCTGATTCTGATACTGAGATGGCGGTAGTCAAACCAAAGTGGCCCGATCCGGGTTGATTCTTGAACTTTGTGTCAAGCTATTGACATTAAAAGAGCGCTCCTGTGAGCGCACCTAGTTTTCTTTGTTTGTTTCCTTTTCTTAGGTTGTTTTGTTTTATTGTTTTCGAAATAATACTTTAGTTGATTTTGTGTTGATGGTTATTCCTCTTACGTTCATTGTGAGTGTTTTGTGTTATGTGTTGCTCATATACCCCTTGTACCCCGAGATTATATGGTATGTCGAGTGTTGCGGATACTTTTGAGCAGGTTTTCGAGTTACTACCGTCCCGGTGTTGTCTATTCGAGTTGTTGCGGTATGTTCATGCTCCGGCCTGACCTCTGCCAACTTTCATCCGACAACCACTGTTGCAACCAGCTAAGTTTTCTTTTCTTTTATATTTGCACATTCTGAGGACATAATGTGATTTAAGTGTGGGGGGGTAAATTGGGTATGTTTTTATGCTATATCCTTTGAAATATGAGTGAATGTTGAATTTCTGCGAAATTTAAAATTTTTTGTTAATCTCGAGCATATAATTGGAACTAGATGCTTGCTAGTTGTAGTTTTCTAACGATGATAGTATGTGACTTAGTGAGATAATTATAGCATGTTTTACTTTTATGGAGATAGTTTCGTTTTTCACTCACGAAAGCCTTTGATTTTGAAGCATGACTTTTGAATTATATCCTTTCATTATTTTTAATGATTTATCTTAGGAAGGTCAGTATAGTTACACCTAAGTTAGACCGTGTGCTGTGAATATCATAAAGTTTGAATGTGATAGGTGAGATGTAACTTATGACTTTGAAAAGTGAATAAATAAAGTGAGTGAGCAATTATTAGTAAATACGTTTGTCGAAAGCTGGTTAATGATTTGAGTGAGGTAGGGTATACCACGTATGTCCTATACCACTATGATGACCAAAAGCTCATGATAGTCAGTTTATAGCTACCTGATGATTTGAGTAAGGTAGGGTGTTATCACGAAACATCCTATTCTACTATGATGGGTAAGAGCTTATTCTGATATGCGTTAAATTTGAAAATTTTGAAAAATGATGAGTTAAAATAAAGTAAAGTCTTTGTTATCATGGATCTTATACCCAGTAGAACCGCATGATATGTTGTAGGGATTATCCTACTGAGTGCGTGGGAAGGCTTTGAGTGGAGCTATTACTGTCTATACCTAGGATAGTCATTGGAATTTTTGAGAGGATATTTCCTTGAAAGGCTTGCTAGATTGAGAATGGCTTGTCACACTTACACCGAATCTATCTCTCGTGTTGGTATCATTTGCTATAGTTGTTGTATCTTTTGTTACGTGAGTTAGAGATCTATGTGGATTGCATGAAAGTTGAGCTATAGTTTTGATTGTTTTGTCCGAGGACGTACAAGAAGTTAAGTGTGGGGGAGTTGTTAAGGCCATATTTATATGATTATTAAAGGTTTATTTCATTATTATTTTCCCCACATTTGCATAATTTACATGAGAATTAAGGGTTTAAGTGTAAATATTTAATAAAGATGATTTTAAGATGATTGTATGCAAAATTGATGATTTTAAGTGTTGATTTAATGGAATTATTATTATTTGGATTTTATTACATTTTTGCATTGTTTATTTATCATGTAGGTGTTGATTTTCGAGTGCATAAAGAGGATAAATGAAGCTCAAGTCGAATTATTCAAGATAGAGTCGGAATTGGCTTGAAGAAATTGGATAAAGATGAAGAAATCCGACCAAAGCATCTTGGACGAGCGTTCGTGCGGCGTCCATTCCGGACGGGCGTTTGATAAAGTGGACGAGCGTCCGGAATTGTATTTTACATTCAGAGAGTTCGGACGGAGGATGAACGAGCGTTTACTCAGCGTCCAGGCATTCTGGACGGGCGTCCGGATGGGTAGACGGGCGTCCATAGCCGACTTACTTCCAGCCGACTTAAAACTCTATATATAGCAGCAGCCTCTTAACCCTAATTCATATACCACATAATTGAGATCGCAATTTTACACCAAAAAGCTGCGGCCAGAACCCTAATTCCACAGGGATGAACTTCTCCAATCCAACAATCATCTTCAACATGATTGTTGGCTAAAAGCCTTGCAGTGAGTCGACGGAGGAAGCCTATCAACAACACAAACCAACTAGAGAGTTCGATGCTTATGTGTAGTGAGTTTAATTCATAGTTTTTCATTACTTTGGATCTGTTTTATATTGCTTAAGTTTTATTGAATTAAGATTTGATGAAACGATCTATGTTTAATTTATGCTTGAATAAATTTATGAAAGTTTGTTTGTTTGAGTTCTCTTTTATTCAAAGTAATGCATCTAATTGTGTTTTAAGAGATTATGCATGATTAGTTGAGTAAGAGCTTGGAAACGATCTCGTGATTTCGTGTTGATTGCATGTTTAGTTTGTTTGAAAAGATAAACGAAACCCTAGAATTTGATTGAAGATATTTAATTGAATTCGTGTAAAATCACTACTAAAAACTATGTCTTTTTAATCACCATCTAGTTGGGATTGTTGGTTGATAGGTGGAATCGATCGCCTCATTTGTGTTTCCCTTTATTGTTTATTAATCGAATCGTTTAGATTAAGTTTAGTTTAAGTTTTAGTTATATAAACCCTAATCTCCTATTTGTTTTCCCGCACTTTTCTCGCTTCGTTCGTATTTAGACGCTCGTCCGCAATAGCGACGCTCGTCCATTAGGTTTAGTTTTCGGACGCTCGTTCACTTTAGTGAACGCTCGTCCGGCTTTTCGTTTTCTTATTTTTCTTGCTTGTTTTTACTCTTGTTTTAGTTTTAATTCTTAGGTTTAGGTTTTAGTTAGTTTCGGACTTTAGTTTAGATAGATAATTGTGACATAATTGATATAGATCTATATTTGAATCCGATAAACATTCCACTCCCTTAGGACGACCCGTAAACACCCTATACTACGATCCTTATACTTGGGGTGTTTCGGTTTATAAATTATAAAACTAGTTTTTACCGAACAACCTGATTCACATACAAGTGATGAAAACAGATGAACATATAATCCATACGAAGCTATCAAGTTAAATCAAGAAAATCACCCTACTGACATACACTGAGCTTAAACTTACTGATAAAGTAATCTCTTCAAGTGTAACCTACTATCAAGTTACATCAAGTATACACACTTGAAGACTTCAAGCTACTGATCATTTCATCCTAATCAAGCTGCTGACAACTGAATCATTTATTTGGTTCAATCTTTCTTTTACAAGAAACCTGCTGAAACAATGAAGCATCCTTTGGGTGTCAAGAACTATTGTGTGTGTGGTGGAGCTGGTGAAGAGACAATCCAACCCTTCAAGGACCAGTGGAATACTTTGGAGCAGCAATCCTACCTATTTCAAGTGTTCAGTTTGTGAAGCCATAGTCATTGGTGAAGGACAAACACCTTAGGATTTTTATAACTGCAACCTCAAAGATCTCTATTGAATTTCCTCCAACATATTAGGAGAAGAGTGGACTGACAGGATTACACCACCTGGAACCACTATAAAATTTGCCAACTTACTTTCTGCACTTACTTCTGCATTTAGTATACTGATCACATCAACCTACAGAAACTAGGAATTGAATCACACACTTAAACTACTGAGTATCCAATACTTAGTATCATCTTTTCAACAACAAGTAATAAGGATTAATTAAATATATTCCGCTGCAACAAATTCAGTAACATCAACAGTCAGTAGACTACTGAGCAGTCAGCAGGCTACTGACCTTGCTGAGTCTGTCAACTCCAAGTTTTAAGTATTAAGTTTATTCACCCCCCCCCCCTCTAAACATAACCAAAGCCTTTTCAAGGGACCAACAATGTTAAATGGATTTTTATAAATTTCTTGAGCGGTCCGGGCCGGGTTAAACCGGCCTTATTTTTAAAGCACGGCGAGTAGGGTTAGGTCGGACTGCCTTCTTGCGTGAAGTTTAAAGATGAGCAGGGCCAGGCTAGTGCTGACATCTCGTTTAAAAGCACAACGAGCATGGCCAGGTTGGACTGACTTCTCGCGTGAAGTTTAAGGAAGAGCAGGGCCAGGCTAGTGTAGACTTCTTGTTTAAAAGCACGGCGAGAAGGGCCAGGTTGGACTGATTTCTCACGTGAAGTTTAAGGACAAGCAGGGCCAGGCTAGTGCAGACTTCTTGTTTAAAAGCACGGCGAGAAGGGCCAGGTAGGACTCGACTTCTCGCGTGAAGTTTAAGGACGAGCAAGGCAGGCTAGTGCTGACTTCTCGTTTAAAAGCACGGCGAGCAGGGACCAAGTCGGACTGACTTCTCGCGTGAAGTTTAAAGACGAGCAAGGCCAGGCTAGTGCGACTTCTCGTGTAAAAGAACGACGAGCAGGGCCAGGTTGGACTGACTTCTCGGATGAAGTTTAAGGATGAGTAAGCCCAGGCTAGTGCTGACTTCTAGTTTAAAAGCACGGCGAGTAAGGCCGGGTTGGACTGACTTCTCACGTGAAAGTAGCGTGTTGGTTAACTGGTCCGTATGGACATATGAAACAAGTCAAATAAGTGAGTAAATGACGAAAATTAAACACTTCCTGAGCAAAATTTATTCAACGAAGTAGAAATATCCAAGACTGATAACGAAACGGAGAAAGATAAAGCATAATGAAAGTGCAAAAATGAAAAGTAGACTACAGAAAGCAGCAAATGATAAAGACTTGCCGAACCGATCAAGACAAGATAACCCATTTGTCTTTGATAGTGGCCGTGTAGCAACTTCATGAGACCTCTAGGTCTCTTTTGACTTCAACCGAGCCACGGGTGGTCAGAAACTTTAAACTGATGTGTGCGCTGAAATCACGGGCCGGAGATCGATCAGAGCAGGCCTTCCTAAGATGATGTGGTATGCTGACGACGATTTGACCACGACGTAGTTGACCATTAGAGTCCTTCCTACTGACTCTTTCCTAAACTTTGTTGCGAGCCGAACCATTCCCATGGGATGAACAGGAAGGCCGGAAAATCCGAACAAGGGTGCTGAAACCGGAGTCGGCTCAGACTCCTTAAGGCTCATTTCCTGGAAAGCCGCAAAGTAGAAGACGTTGACGGCACTGCCAGTGTCGACGCAAACCCTCTTCACCAAATTTTTATTCACCATGACTTTAATAACCAACCCTTCGTTGTTTGGGACCAGCGGGAGGGGATCAATTGGCCCATAAACTACTTCCTAGAAAGGAATCTGACCTCTATCATCTGTACACCCCCAGGTCGGGCGTTAAGGCTGTTGACATCTCCGAATGCATGACCAGGGCCACCTACAATAGTGTTGATGGTATTAATAGGGCGGTTGTCCATATGTTGATCTCCATCGGAGACCGAGCCCTTCTTCGCAGGGGCTCACCCCGTCGATTGCGCTCTCGGTTGAAGTTCCTCTGTGAATAGTCTCGACGACCCCGCCGTTCGCCATACTGAGGTCGCTCCACTACCTCGTCAAGCTTTCCCTCAGCAATTGTTGTGTCCGCGTCTCTTTGGAAATCCTTACAATTGTCCAGATCATGCCCGGTGTCTTGGTGGTAGGTACAAAACTTGCTTTGGTCCTTTCGTTCAAAGGACTTCGTAGCGGTGTAGGAGTTCGTGCAAAGCCATTTCTTTCCATGATCGCGAGTACTTGTTCGTGAGGCCTGCTCAACACCGGGAAATCCCACGGTTGTAAGGCACTTTTCTTCTCGGATCGGCCCATAGCTAAGCCAACCGTGCGATCTCCAGACGACTTCCTTCTCTTCTCAGAAGCATCTTCGGCCTTCTCCTTCTTTTGCTATGATTTTTCCAACTATCGCGTCAGTCGGTTGGCATCTTCTCCTTGATAGTGCATGAACGCTATTTCCATGCACTCGTCTATAGATGCAGGGAGCCTGCTGCTCAGCTTGGCGTATAACCTCCCTTCACGTAGTCCTTGTTAAGGCCATATTTATATGATTATTAAGGGTGTATTTCATTATTATTTTCCCCACATTTGCATAATTTATATAATAATTAAGGGTTTAAGTGCAATTATTTAGTAAGGATGATTTTAGAATGGTTATTTGCAAAATTGGTTATTTTATGTGTTAAATTAATGGAATTATTATTATTTGAGTTTTATTACATTTTTGCAATGTTTATTTATCCTTTAGGAGGCTTAATTTCGAGTGCTATAAGTGGATTAATGAAGCTCAAGTCGAATTATTCAAGATAGAGTTGGAATTGGCTCAAAGAAATTGGATAAAGATGATGAAATCCGACCTCAAAGCAGTCCAGCCGAGCGTTCAGTCTCCGTTCATGATGGACGAGCGTCCATTAATTCGAACGGGCGTTCAAAGGCATAAAATCGATACAGAGAGTTCAGCCGCAGTGCGAACGAGCGTTTAATCAGCGTCTGGGAATTCCAGACGGGCGTCCAATTTGATAGACGAGCGTCCGAAGCCGACATTGCCTCAGCCGACTTAAAACTCTATATATAGCAGCCTCTTTTGATCCTTAAACCCTAGACCTCTTATACCAAATCACTCATATACGATTTTCCTTCAAAAGCTGCGGCCAGAGAACCCTAATTTCACAGAGATGCAAATCTCCCCACCAACAATCTTGTTCAACATGATTGTTGGCTAGAAACCTTGCAGTGAGTCGACGGAGGAAGCCCATCATCAACACAACCAACTAGAGATTTTATGCCTATGTTTAGTGAGTAAAAGATTTAGTTTTTCATTACTTTGGATCTGTTTTGCATTGTTATGTTTTATTGGATTAAGATTTGATGAAACGATTTAGGTTTATTTTATGCTTGAATGATTATATGAAAGTATATTATTTGAGTTCTATTTTGTTCAAAGTAATGCAATTATTCATGTTATAAGAGATTAGGCATGGTTGATTGAGTAAAAGTTTGGAAACAATCTCGTGATTTCGTTTTGATTGCATGTTTAGTTTGTTTGAAAAGATAAACGAAACCCTAGAATTTGGTTGAAGAAATTTAATTGAATTCGTGAAAAATCACTACTAAAAACTATATCTTTAGATCACCATCTAGTTGGGGGTTGTTGGTTGATGGGTGGATTCGTTGCCTCGCTGTTTTCCTTTACTTATTTATTAATCAATTCGTTCGTAATCGTTTAGATTAAGTTTAGTTTAAGTTCTAGTTTTATAAACCCTAATTTCCTGCTGTTTTCCTGCACTTTTCTGCTTCGATTCATAGTCAGACGTTCGTCCGCAATAGCAGACGCCCGTCCATTAGATTTAGTTTTCAGACGCTCGTTCACTTTAGTGAACGCTCGTCCGTCTTTCTGTTTTCTTATTTTCTGCTTGTTTTTATTCCTGTTTTAGTTTTAATTCTTAGGTTTAGGTTTTAGTTAGTTTCAGCCTTAGTTTAGATAGATAATTGTGACATAATCGATATAGATCTATATTTGAATTCGATAAACATTCCACTCCCTTAAGACGACCCGTAAACATCCTATACTACGATCCTTATACTTGGGGTGTTTCGGTTTATAAATTTTAAAACTAGTTTTTACCAAACAGTCCTGCCACAAAAGATGCGATTCGGACATGATCATCGGCATCTCAGACTTGTAGTGACTCTTCGCTGAACTGCTTAAGATATTGTAGCACGGTTTCATCTCGCTTCTGTTTGAGAGTAAACAAATGGGTGGCATTCTTCTGAAACGGCTTTGCCGTGATAAAGGCGTTGAGAAACATCTTTCCTAACGTATCGAAACTATAGATCATCCTGGCCGGTATTTTCTTGAACCATTCTCGAGCTCGGCCGGTAAGTAGCGCTGGAAACGCCTTGCACTTCAACTCGTCTGGGGCAGAGTCGAGATTCATGTGCCTGAGGTATTGGAACAAGTGATCCTGGGGATCCTTTGTTCCGTCATAAGGTTCCAACTTCGGGATCTTAAACCTCACGGGCCGAGGATAGCCATCTATCTGTTCGGAGATGGGTGATTCGAGAGCTAACTGAGCGGCTTTTTCCCTGCTATGGCGTCCAACTCAGCCCAAGATGCATCCATCGCCTAGGGAACGAGCAACTGTTTTCTCCGGTTTGAAGAGGATGATTGATCATCGTTTCGACGCCTCTATGACTTGGTGGATGAGGTGTTTGCTGCCATGACCCGTCGTTGGGATCATCTTCCTCTTCCAACTTCTGCTCCTAAGAGTTCTCCAGATGGATCTCCTTCCTGCTGATCCTGTTCCTGTGAGTCTTCATCAAGAGGATCCTCTTCCTCCAGATCTTCATCTTCCCCATCC
Source organism: Gentiana straminea (assembly GCA_036785695.1). NCBI lineage: Eukaryota > Viridiplantae > Streptophyta > Magnoliopsida > Gentianales > Gentianaceae > Gentiana > Gentiana straminea. Next base: position 1,211,805 of record JAVUPR010000046.1, read on the forward strand.
TCCTCTGCTAAAGTGGCATTGAGGACAGCCTGTTTCGTCGCTTCATCCAAAGCTTGGAGTTGATCTACCAAATCTTGGTGGGTGGTGTCAAGAGAGACTCTTCGTGTTGCTGGTTCTGGTTGTTAGCATCTGATTCTTTCACATTGTTGGCGTTGCTGCTGTTTTCGGCTTGCCGTCGTGTGGCCACCATGTTAACCTGGAAACTTTAGACGAGATTATCAAATAAAGTGGCCTTCATTCTAGCGCCAATTGATGATTCCAAAAACCGTCTATTTGGATTTCGGGTATTTTGACTCTTATTGACAACCTATTGAAGCTCCCAGAATACGAGAACAATGAAATAAGGGGGTGTTTTAGACTGCACTTGATGGTGATCAAGTTGCTTACGTATCCAATGCGTGAATTGGAATCAAGTCTTCGTAGTTCCTTATGGATTGCTTATATAGAGGGACTTGTGCCCTAGAGTTAGCGTGTAGCGTGTATGCGATGGACTCTGATTGCCTTGGTCCCTAAGGAAAAGATAAGGATTATTTGATCTCCTTGATTTTAGGAGATAATTGCGAGTTATTTGAATGTCAGGATTAGAGTATTAAATGCGATGGATTCTTCCTATATTTATCAACATTCAGAACGTGTGCAAAGGGTGTGGTCCGAGGGGGACCTAGGACGACCTTATAGATCGGATTTGGGTAAGCTCGATCATAAGTATTGGCCGACCTGTAGGGGTCGGGATAGTATCAGTCCCTATCTCGCTCGGAGGTCGGCCATAAGCATTGGCCGACCTAGGGAGTTTCGGGAGAGCAACCAAGCAATCCCAGCTCGGCTGCTGGGAGTTCCGACCCCTTCTCTGTTTATTCTTAATGTTGGGCTACTGAACAGATGACACGTGCGTAAGTTCAATTCTGGGCATCGTCAAACTACTTAATAGGTATAAATGGTAAAAATATTGAATTATTTAATAAGATTCAAATTATTAACTCCAAATTTCTTAATCTGTATAAAAAGTCAAACAACCTGGGAAATATGACTTTCATTGATAATAGCGATCGGTAAGATGGAAACGTAACAATTATTTTAATATAATAAACTTTTACGGAAGTATATTAAAAAAATAAAAACAGTGCCATATTTTTATGGGGGAATGAGGGAGAAAGACATAAATATTTCATCAATTGAGTAGAAGGACATTCTTTTGAAACTTTTGCATAAAGGACAAAACTATTTATCCACTGTTGAAATTCACTGTTTAAATTCACTGCCGAAATTCAATTTCGAAATCACTAATTTTCAAGATTCATTGTCGAAAGTCACTGATTTTCGGGATTCACTGTCGAAATTCACTGATTTCGGGATTCACTGGGGAGATTCACTGATTTTCGGGATTTACTGTTTCTCCTTCTCGCTATAAAAATTATGCAGTTTTCATTCTCCCTATAAAAAATATGTTGTTCTCATGTTACTTAAAAATATTCGATTGTGTCTTTATCTCTATTTACCCATGTTTTTTTTTACTGGGACTAGAATAGTATGTATGTCATTGGTTTTCAATTTTTTAATTTGATAATTTAGTATTGATGTCATTGCTTGAATAATCGTTTTATTATCTTTATAAAAATGGTAGAGGTTTAGTCATGCAACTCTCGCCATCCCTTAAAAGATCCCCCCTGCCACCGGCGCTTATCATTGTTTTCCCTTGTGAAACTTGCTTTCTTCCTCAAATAGTTTCCGGGTCAAAACTCCCGGGTACCGGCAGTTGCAGCGGGCTATCCGCTGCCGATCACTCCGGGAACTAACTCTGACTGAGAGAGAGAAAGAGAAAGAGAAAGAAAGTGAGAGAAACAATGGCTAACGAATCATTCCATGAAAACGGCGCCGGAGATGATCATCCTCTGCTCGTACAATCTAAAAGCTCTATGGTAGAGGTGAGCAACGAGCTTGAGGACTTGCTATCTGAGACCAGCATACCCAAATTCCAGCGTATCCGTCAAGCTTTTGCCTTGGAACTGAAAGTCCTCTTCAAACTTGCTGCTCCGGCATGTATCGTCTACTTGCTCGGAAACGTTGTTTCCATGTCTTCTCAGATCTTCTGTGGCCATCTCGGTAATCTCGCGTTTGCTGCTTCTTCTCTCGGCAACAATGGTGTCCAACTTTTCGCTTTTGGTATCATGGTAATCTTTTTGAATCATCAATTTTGTTTAAAATTAATTATAGGCCCTGATCTAATTTCTGAATAATTGATGGATTTGCAGCTTGGGATGGGAAGTGCAGTTGAGACCCTGTGTGGGCAAGCGTATGGGGCTCATAAATACGAAATGCTTGGAATTTATCTGCAAAGATCAACTGTACTTCTGACCGGAACCGGGATATTAGTGATGTTGGTTTACATATTCTGTCATCCAATTTTACTTCTACTTGGACAATCGGAAGAAGTGGCTGCATCTGCATCACTCTTTGTATACGGATTAATCCCACAAATCTTTGCATACGCTGCAAATTTCCCGATTCAAAAGTTCTTGCAAGCACAGAGTATAATCTTCCCAAGTGCATATATAAGTATGGTTACACTGGTGATTCACTTGTTTCTGACATGGCTGGTGCTTTATGTTCTTGATTGGGGATTGTTTGGAGCGGCCTTGGTTCTGAGTATTTCGTGGTGGCTGATTGTGATTGGACAGTTTGTGTATATAGTGGTGAGTGATCGATGCCGGAAAACATGGAAAGGTTTTAGCATGCAGGCGTTTACTGGGCTATGGGATTTCTTGAAATTGTCTGCTTCTTCAGCTATTATGCTTTGTCTTGAGAGTTGGTATTATGAGGTTTTGGTTTTGCTCGCCGGTTTGCTTCCTGATCCTGAAATCTCTTTGAGCGCTCTTTCTGTCCTGTAATTTCCCCAAAATCTCTCTTTTACCCTTTTAACTTTTCCCATTTACTGTAGTAACAGTACAGACACAATCAATTAGTCACATCTGATTAATTTCACAAGTTAATCATCCATTTTTTTTATTAATGATACTGATAAGACAACCTAATCATTGTAAGTAATAACACATGTTATATTATACAGATACATCATAATTGATAAGTACAAAAGATTAGTTGAAGTTGAAATTATTATTATAATACGTGAATTATTTTATATAGTTGGTAACAATTGTTGGAAAATTACATATTGTACAATCCTCAATTATTGATATTATTGTCCCACCTACTTATTAAATTTTGTTTGATAGAACTTTAGTAAAACTATTGATCGAGATTGATGTGATAAAGTAAATGCTGTCTGAATAAAAAAGAATTGTCTCGAATGATGGCTTTTTTTGAAGTTTTTTATTATTAATGACGTCATCACTTATGATGAATAATTTGTGTGGGTGCAGAACGACTATTCTTGGATGGGTTTTCATGATATCCGTTGGATTCAATGCAGCAGCCAGGTCAGTTGGCACGTATTTAAATATTATTTTATTATAATAAATAAAATAAAATAAAATAAAAGTGTTTAATTTAAAGTATGTGTTTCATGATGTATATATTGCGAGAGACATTTCGAATTCATACCCTTGGTCTAACCTGGAATTGATTCTTTATTCTCATATCCGACAATGTATCACTGGTCCACGGGTCGATTTAAAAATTGATTCAAAACCGGTTACATTTTTATGATGATGTCGGCCAATGCCATAATTTATCCCAGTTGTTTTTGGGAAAATTATTTGAGCTCGTTGTTTTTTTATGGTGCAATGTCATCAATTAATAATGACAAAATCCATGAGGAAACATGTACTTTTACACTTCAATAATGTTATCACGTGTTCACGTTATGTATCCTTTCTTTTGATTAACTACTTTTTGACGGTAACATACGTATATTTTTATAATGTATTTTATATATGTTTTTATCCTGCTTAAATGAAAAAAACAACTTAATAATACATAAATTAATACACATATTTAATAAAAAAGAATGTTTAACTAGCTTATATGTCCCGTTACATCGTAATTTTTTACACATTCCAGGACTCTAAAATAAAATTTTGGTTTAGAACCCTCAATTACAGAGGAACGTCCCTGCTTATATATATATATATATATCTCGTGGGTAATAGTGTAAAAGCAAATTGTGTTATTGCAGTGTGAGGGTAAGCAATGAGCTAGGAGCAGGGCATCCAAAATCGGCTCAATTTGCAGTAATAGTGGTGAATACGAGCTCCCTTGTAATCTCTCTGATATGTGCGATTCTTGCAATGGTATTCCGAGATAAACTCAGCTTCATCTTCACCGGCGGTGAGACCGTCGCTAATGTCGTCTCCGAACTTACCCCACTCTTGGCTGTCTCCATGATCCTCAATGGAATTCAACCTGTTTTGTCCGGTAATAATGTCTTTATTTTAATTTAATTTTGTTGACTTATTTTTCTGGACTAATGTTGCATCAATCTTGCACCAACCTAAAAAAAAAAAAAAAAAAAAAACAAAAAAATCATAGCAGCAAGTTGGACTCTATAAGACTAATAATAGCAGCAAGTTGGACTCTATAATATCTCTGAATAATATCATGCACTTGAATTATAATATATATGATTCGTTGATTATAATAATTAAATTGAAAAGATGCGCTATCAAGAGTCAAGACAGGGGTCAGTAACCAGTCAGTCACATTTACTAATATTTATTTTCAACATTTAATTTTGTATTATTATTATATTATTATAGTGCCTATTCTGGTGGGCAAATTAAATATGGAATGACGTGGTTCGATAGGGACATTGTATGAATGAGGGGGAAGTTCTATCCTAGGGACTCCTGGGTAGGGAGTCCATGTGTGGCCTGTTTTGGACCACATATTTTTAATTTTCATTCACACTTATTTATTTCAGAATAAAAACATATGGTTCATAATTGAACACATGGGAGACTCCCTACACCGGAGTCTCCATGATAGAATTTCCCTGAATGAGGGATGCAAAAATATTATATAATAATAATAATAATAATAATAATATAATAATAGTAATATGGTGAGAAGAAAAATAGATGCTGGTAGGTGTTGGATTGAAAAATGGAAGGGCTGCGGATCTGGATCTGGATCTGGTAATCTCGGAGCTGTACCACATTAACTCTCCTAGGATTGTGTCTCTAATTAATTTGTCTCTCTTTCTTACATTTTTCAATCATGTGCATATATGTTTCTATCTTATTATTATATAAACTACATATTAATTTCATGCATCATAATGGAGATGGGTTATTTTTTATGTTTCTTATTTTATATATTACAGTAATATTTTATTTATCTAAATAACATAATATAATAGAATTGTTTTAGAGGCTAGTAAGCACGCAATTAGTATATTCAACATCAGCTAGCGTTCAAACTTGATGTGAAAAGTCTGTGAAAACAGTAGTAAAGTTTGTGAATAATCACTTTCGTTCTTATTAGTGCACACGTTTTTTTATTTATAATTCGGCTCCTTTCTTGACTTTTCTTATGATTAAAATTAAAAGAACGTACAGGATAAATATTTTAAACTAGTGTACTTTATGATCATAATTAATGTTTAAGGCTTAATAGTTCATTATTATTCTAAATATATGATAATATTATGATATAATAAAAGGTGTGGCTGTTGGATGTGGATGGCAAACATTTGTGGCATACGTCAATGTGGGATGCTATTACGTTGTGGGGATTCCATTAGGTTCTGTTCTTGGATTTTACTTCAAGCTTGGTGTAACTGTAAGTATTATTATTATTATTATTATTATTATTATTATTATTATTATTATGTGTTTCTTTAATAAGTGTGTGTGTGTATATATATATATATATAGTCCTTTCAATCAATAAAAACAAAACAAAAAGAAAAAGGACATGTGATATAATTAAAGTTTCTTTTGTTTTTGTTGGTTGTGTTTGTAGGGAATATGGACAGGAATGATTGGAGGGATGGCAATGCAAACTCTCATCTTATTATGGGTTACTTTTAGAACCGATTGGATTTACGAGGTACTAATAGTGATTATACTAATACAATTCACATTAAATACAAATTCTGTAAAATAAAACATATAATATATGAATCTATAAAATAAAGTATATGTTTTAAATATATGATTACAAATGTTGGAAGAAGATTAAAATAATTATATGTTTTGTATTATATTATTTTTTTTTCCCCCTAAAAAGAAGTGTATATATTTGAGCATTATAAATTGTGAAAATTTCAGGTGGAAAAGGCCAAGTCTAGATTGGACAAGTGGGAAGGAAAGCCTGAGGAACCTCTCTTGAAAGGCTAATAATGCCTTTGCCTATAATATTCCATTCAGCATCGAAGAAATTAATGGAGAAAAAAATGGAATTTTTTTTTTTTTTTTTTGAAGAAAAAAAAAATGGAAAATTGATTATGCATATCCAGAAAAATTCTCTCATCATTTATCATACCTGCTATTTCGGGTTATTATTATTATTTTTGCAACTCCCCAAACACTATTGCTGCGTGTTTTGTTTTGTTTTGTTTTTTTTTTCTTTCCATAAACTGGAATTATGGGATTGTGGTCATAAATAAATTGGTTTTTATGATAATTCCTGACCAGTTTTGTTTTCCTATTTTCTTTGTTAGATTTGTTTGTATATTTGAAAATATCTGCATACATATATTGCATGTATGTTTGCGTCCTATAAAACTGAATACACTAGCAAGTAGCAAATAGATTAGTTGTATATTTAGGCTGTCTCCAATGGAGACTGGATTCAACACTCCAAAGCATTTTATAGTAAATTTTATCCACTTTATTATCACAGGAATCACTTGAAAACATACTCTTCCTCCAAATTCCTTGAAGCCTCACTTGTGATTTGGAGTTGCCTTTGGAGTAAAAAAAATACCACAAATCATTCATTCTCTCTCTCATCTCTACTCCTTTTTTTTATCTCAACTATTTTTTTTAGGGACAATTATTCAAAAAGACGCATATTGGACTTAATTAGGCAAAAAGGACACTCAAAACAAACACTTAGTTATAAGGACAAAAAATAGATAGATAGACCCAAATACCCTTAATGAATAAAGGGAAAAAAAAAAAAGAAAAAAAAAAAGCCAAGCCGGAACGGATGCTGAATGTCACGTTTATTCAGGTAATGTCACGTTTATTTACCTGAATGTTTATTTACCTTTTATATTTAATTTACAAACACATGCTGTTGTGTTTTGCTTTCTTCTTCTTCTTTTTTTTTTTTTTTTTTTTTTTTTTTTTTTTTTCCATTTCAATTGCAGGCGCTGAGTGTTTTTTTTTTGGCAAAATTAGTTATAAGGCCGTCGCTAGAGACTTAATGATCATTTATAACACTCCGAAATCTTATTTAGTTATAAGGACATTCTAATTTTAAGAAGGAAACTTATTTAGTTATAAGGACATTCTAATTTCAAGTGGATAAAAAAGAAGAAGGAAAAAAAGGAAGGAAGGAAAAAAAAAAAAAAAAAGAAAGAAAAATGAAGCGCTGGATATTCTGATGTTAGGTTTTTTTTTATTTTTTATTTTATTTTTAAGGAAAAAAAAAAAAGAAACAAAACGCTGGAAGCAGTGACATTGATGACTTATGCGTGGACATTGATGTCGAAGCGATGGCATTGATGACATGCGGTGACGTTGATGACGATGCGAGACATTGGTGGACTTATGCGTGGCATTGATGTTTGATGCGGTGACATTGACGACTTATGCGGTGACATTGACAACTTACGCAGTGACATTGATGTCGATGCGGCCGACATGATGACTTGCGCAGGACATTGATGTCGATGTAGGGACATTGATGACTTATCTTTGTGACATTTATGTACGAAGCAAAGCGATGACATTGATGATCGTATTTACAATTAGATAAGCGATGCAATGATATTGATGTCACCGCATATACAACTTGATACTCACGTTTGATAACTTTGTAAAGTAACTTTATTTCTTTGTTATCTTTAAATATTTGATAACAATGAGATGTCACTTATCAAGGTTGTCAATGGATCGTGGCGGTCAATACATCATGGTAGCCAATGAATCGCGACGGTGAATGCATCGGAGTGGTTAATGGATCCCGGTGGCCAATGCATCCGGGTAGATGGCCAATGCATCCGGGTAGGTGGTCAATGCATGGCTGGCTATGGAAAATGAGAAATTTGAGGTTGAAAAAATTAATATTGAAGTTGTTCTTGGTTGCATATAGGTTTCTGGATCAGGAGTACATGTACGTGTGTATATAAAGGGAATTGAAATGAAGCTTAAGTAGTAACGCGAAACATCTTTGGTTAATATTATTCAATGGATAAAATAATGGGGTTTTATCAAGCTGGAAGATGGAAATGAGTTGTACTGCAGACTAAAAATGTCAACGTTCTACGATTGCTTCAGGTATGTGCATACAACGTTTACGCTTTTTTTTTCCTCCTTTTTTTTTTTTTTCCTCCTTCTTTCTCTTTATCCATTTGAAATTAGAATGTCCTTATAACTAAATAAATTTCCTTCTTAAAATTAGAATGTCCTTATAACTAAATAAGATTTCGGAGTGTCCTATTACCCCTAATAAGTTGAAAATCAGTCCTTTTAAATAATTGGCCCTTTTTTTTTTGACCACCCCGATACATTGGCCACCGCGATGCATTAACCTCCGCCATGCAGTGACCATCGTGATGCATTGACCACCCCAATGCAGTGACCACCACCGATGCAGAGACACCGTGATGAAGTGACATAGCGATGCACTTACAACCGCGATGCAGTGACATCGTGATGCATTAACCACCACGATTCATTGACCACCCCTGATCCATTAACACCGCGATGCATTGACCACCCCGATGCAGAGACACCGCGAAGCACTAACAACCGCGATGCATTGACATCGGCAATCATATATGCAGTGACATCGACAATTATATATGCAGTGACATAAGCAATCATATATGCGTGACATCAACAATTTATGCAGTGACATCGGTAATCAGATATGCAGTGACATCAGCAATCATATATGAATGACATCAACAATTTATGTAGTGACATCGGCAATCATATATGCAGAGACATCGTGATACAGTGGCCACCCCCGATGCAGAGACACGGCGATGAAGTGGGCACCCCCGATGCAGAGACACCGCGATGCAGAGACCATCAGGATGTAGTGATCACCGGGATGACATTTGATATTTTTCCGAATTAATTTCATAAAATTGATTTCTTTTCTTCATAAAATCGACTTCAAATGACTATATCTTTTGATTTTTAACAACGATCAACATAAATATTTCACATTAATTCATATTTTTATGCAGTGACATCGGCAATCATATATGCAGTGACATCGGCAATCATATATGCGTGACATCAACAATTTATGCAGTGACATCAGCAATCAGATATGCAGTGACATCAGCAATCATATATGAATGACATCAAAAAAAAATTATGTAGTGACATAGGCAATCATATATGCAGAGACATCGCGATGCAGTGGCCACCCCCGATGCAAAGACACCGCGATGAAGTGGCCACCCCCGATGTAGAGACACCGCGATGCAGAGACCATTAGGATGCAGTGACATTTGATGAAGCAACACCGTGATGACATTTGATATTTTTCCGACTTAATTTCATAAAATTGATTTCGTTTCTTCATAAAATCGACTTCAAATGGCTATATCTTTTGATATAAAACTATGATCAATATAAATCTTTCACCTTAATTCATATTTTTATCCAGTGACATCGGCAATCATATATGCAGAGATATCAACATTTTATGCAGTGACATCGGCGATCATATATGCGTGAAATCAACAATTTATGCAGTGACATCGGCAATCAGATATGCAGTGACATCAATATTTTATGCAGTGACATCGGCAATTTATGCAGTGACATCGGCATTTTATGCAGTGACATCAACAATTTATGCAGTGACATCGGTATTTTATGCAGTGACATCAACAATTTATGCAGTGACATCAACTAATACACAAAAGTTTAAGTTTCAGATTCAGCAAATGCAGTATTAATTCAGAAAAATACTCAGCAGGTTCCAAAAAAATGATACAAAGTAAAACAATGCTAATACAAGATTATAGCAAACTCAGTACATTAAAAGATTACACAGTGCAGCAAATTTATGAAAATTACAGCAGGGATCAAATCTGATACAACACTAAAGACAAAGGATCAAGACTGAACTATCAGTGAATTTCAAGAGAGATAATCAGATTGAAACCAGATTATAAGACCTGAATCTTACTAACTGAATACAATGTTCAGTACTCTAAAACTAATGCCTATTGCTATTACAGAGCATTCAACAGAAGATACAAAGCAGGTTATCAAGGGCAATGCAACAAGACTCAGCAAGTAATCTAAAAATAGCAGGTACAACAAACAATAGCTGGATTTGCAAGTAGTAGAGGATTCAGCCAATTCACAGACTTGTTGACTCAATACACCACAAAGAAGGTCTTTCAATATGGCAGAATTAATTCTCCAACAAAGCAGGTGCAATGCAGATTCAAGATACAACAGATGCAGACTTCACAAAAGCAGCAAGGATTAATGAACAGCAAGTTTGATGCACAGATATTCAGCAGCAAATCGGGAAATGAATGCTCAAATCAGTCATCAAATTAGCGGCAAGGTAACCCTTTCTTATTTGAACCTTTCACAAACAAATTAACCACAAGATCATGCAGCTATTAAGTTCAAATCAGTGTAATTAAACTTAAAAGAATGAAGGAATGGCTAAAGTTTAGATCTCAACTATTGTCTGATCAAGCAATGTATTTCCATTTTTCTTTGTCCAAAAAATCAGCATCAAGAAACCTTTCCACAAAAGTCCAAAGCCTACACACATCCTCTAAATTATTCAAGAAACCAATAGACACCGTAACAACAAAAACCCCATCAACACATTTGCCTTTTTTCTTGAATTCTTTATCAGTCTTTCTGCAGTTATATCAATGGTAAAAAAAATGATGAAATACAATTGAAAAATGCATTTAGGGAGTGAACATAATTTCTCTAAAATTAAAAAAAAAGACAACCAAGACATTAAATTAAGTTCTTCATTATCACAACAAAACCAACATCAAGAAATGGGTAACATCATTGTACTGAATCTAACTCCTGACAATTTGACAGCAAAAATCTGTTACTTGAAACTAAACAACTCAAAAGCCACCGCCATAACAATAGCTGATATTACAAAGGAAAAAGCCATTGATGACACGCTGGAATTCGATGCCGGTACCGGACTAGCATCGGAGGCGAAGGAGGAGACGATGCTGTAGGATCCCCATCGGTGACGGCGCCGGCAACGGAGATGAAGGCTTGTCGAAGAAAGATTCGGATGATGAGCAGCAATAGGAGAAAGTCAGAGCCGGACCTCCTGCCTGGAGCATACGAGAACACATGAAATATTGGGAGCAAAGCTTAACGGAAGCCATGAGATTTGCAGTAATGGAGGATACAAAATGAAAAGCAGAACGGGAAAGAACGCAAAAATTAAATGGGCATTGAATCTAATTAAAAGGGTAATTTTGGGAAGTTCAATAAATTCCGTCCTTATAACTAATGATCTTTTAAATGTGTCCTAAGTGCCTAATTAAGTCCCAAAACACGTCCTTATAAACAAATAACACTTTTTTTTTATGTATCAATTTCTTTCATTTGAGTACTATTTCTTTCATGAAAATTTATTTATGGTGATGATAATTATTACTATAAAAAAAAAACAACAACAACAACAAAAAGGCAAAATGATTTTTTCACGTGGCAAATATAAAATATTTTGTAATCCAAAATATAAATATTTTATTTGAATTATGGTGGAATAATTTAAGGTAGGTGGAGGGAAAATAAATTGGTGTTTAATGAAAAAAAAATGATTTTGGAGTGGTTTATTAAGTGTGCTTATTGGAGTAAATGATATTCTAAAGTGTTGAAAAAGGATAACTGGAACGAAAAACGATGTGTTTGGAGTGTTGTTTAAAGTAAAACGACTTGGGTGAGCCTTAGTACTAGGAAATTAAATTCGAGCCGGGTCATTCACAGCTACTTTGTGAAAGCTATTATTATGTAAACAGTAGTGATACATTCACTACATTTTCAACCACAACATCTTACACAACACAATCTACACCACATATTCTGTTGGGACCCAACACAAAAAATAATTAATCACTTTAATCCATGACTACCACTTGTGTAGTGGTTTGTGCACTACACAAGAGTGTAGTGTACATATCATTATTCTTATGTAGATGTATAGTGGTAGTGCTGTGGCGGCGGACGCGTGCTAGAAATTTATTTTGGATGGGCCAATCGTGAGCATTTCAATAACTCATTTCTTCTTGGTCATAAGGGATTTAAATATTCGCAGCATCAATAGAACCCTTCGCATACATTTTGATGATTTTATTGATATGAAGAAGACGATACAATAGTTGAATACATGTGATTACAATGTAAATGTATAAGATGATGTTAATGTGCTAGTCTGTTGTCCTTTATATACATAGGAGCATCACCACTTAACTTCTAAACTAACTCTAACTAACTGACTGTTTTTCCTAGCTGCAGTCCTTAGGTGTTTGATCATGTGCTTGAATGAATCTTCTAGCAATTCATCTTGTTATTTGTAGCTGCAACACCTCCTCTCAAGATGACATTACTTTGTTTTGTAGATGTTGTAAAGAGGATTGTTCAAAGGTTTTGTAAACAAATCTGCTACCTGTAAATGAGTTGGTATAGGAAATGGTTTCAATAATCCTGACTGGTATCTGTCCCTGATCACATGGCAATCAATGTCAATGTGTTAGTCCTTTCATGAAATATAGGATTCTCTATGACGTGTAATGCACTCTTGCTGTCACAGAACATAGGGATGGGTTTTTCTAGCTTTATGTTGAACTCTTGTAGTAGGTAGGTTAACCATTGCAACTCACAATAAGCCATAGCCATAGCTCTGTATTCAGATTCAGAGGAGCTTCTTGAAGCTATTGTCTGTTTTTTTGACCTCCATATTATCAGTGAATTGCCTAGGAGTACTGAGAATCCAGTTATTGACCTCCTAGTGTCTTCACAACCTGCCCAATCTGCATCCACATATGCCTTTAGTTGTAATGTTCCTTGTGCAGAAAACAGAATGCCTTGTCCATTAGAGTTCTATAAGTATTTTAAAAGTCTATGTGCTGCCTTGAGCTATAATTCAGTGGGTGAATCTAGAAACTAGCTTAGTTGTTGTGTAGCCAATGTAATATATGGTCTAGTAATGCCAAGGTACAACAGCTTTCCAACCAAACTTTTGTAGTAGCTGTTTGACTTCAATTTTGGTGAATCCTTTCTATGTAGTTTTTGTGATGTATCTATAGGTGTTAAGGCTGGTTTGCCAATTATGTAACCATAATCTTCTAATAACTCCAAGCAATACTTCATTTGTGTGAGCACTATGCCTTGTTTGGATCTTGCAACTTCTAATCCCAAAAAGTACTTAAGATCCCCTAGATCTTTAATACCAAATTTCTGATTTAGGCATTCCTTTAGATCTTTGATTTGATCCATGCTAGGACTGGTAATTAGTACATCATCAACATAAACAAGCAAGGCAATAAAATCACTGTCTTGGCCCTTAACAAACAAGATGTAGTCATGTTTAGATTGCCTAAACCCCCAATCAAGCAAAACTTGGGTTATTTTTAGGTTCCATTGCCTACTAGCTTGTTTATGTCCATATAAGGACTCTTTAAGTCTACAAACATGCTCAGGTTTTGTAGTACATCCTTCAGGTATGGACATGTAAACTTCCTTTGTAAGGTCTCCATGTAAGAATGCATTGTTGACATCCAATTGTTGTAAGTGCCATCCTTTTGCAGTTGTGATTGCAAGTAGAGGTCTGACAGAAGTGAGTTTTGCAACAGGAGAGAAAGTGTCCAGATAATCTAAGCCAAGTTGTTGTGTGTAGCCCTTAGGCTACAAGTCTTGCCATGAACCTCTCTATAGAACCATCTGCAAGTCTTTTGATTCTGTAAACCCATTTGCAACCAATTGAGGTTTTCCTTTTTGGAAGGGGCACAATCTCCCATGTGCTTGTCTTTTCCAGTGCATCAAGCTCATCTTGCATTGCCTTTCTCCAAGCCTCATCCGTCACAGCTTCATTGTAATTCTTTGGTTTAACAATGGCCTGAGCACTTAAAACGTAGTTTTTGTAAGGAATGGATAAATTGCAACATGAGTCCACCTTCTGAATGCTATGAGGTGTAGTTTTTTTAACCTTTGAATGACCACAAATATAGTCATTCAAATAAGTTGGCACACCCCTATCCCTAGTAGATCTTCTGGTCATACCATCATCATTGACAGGAAGATGAACAATGGATTGTTCTGGTTCCTGCTCAATTGGTATATTTGTACCAGATGAGGGATCATTATTAGGAATATGATGTGTGTTTAAACCCTCAAAATTTTCAGAATGTGTTTCTTCAAGAAATGGCAATGGCAAAGTAAAACTGTCAGAATCACATGAGTTTTGTTTATAAGGAAAAACCATCTCATGGAAAGTGACATCCCTACTTATAAAAATCTGTCTTGTTTGCAGGTTTAAAAGACAATAATCTTTAACATTCACTGCATTGCCTAAATACACATATTTAATACTTCTGTGTGCAAACTTGTTTCCATCAGTGTGTAGGTTACAGGCATAGGTTAAGCAACCAAACACTTTAATATTCTTATAAGAAGGAGAAGAACAAAAGAATATCTCATGAGGAGATTTCTCAAGCAAAACAAGAGTAGGTAAAATATTAATCAAGTTTACAGCATGAAGTACACAATAAGTCCAATACACAACATGTAGTCCACAATGAAATTTTAAACTTCTAGCCACAGAAAGTATATGTTGATGTTTTCTTTCTAGAACACCATTTTATTGTGGTGTGTGCACAACATAAGTTTGATGCAAAATACCTTTACCAATATAAAAATCAGGCATAACAAACTCAAGTCCATTGTCAGATCTCAAAAATTTTATCCTTTTATTAAATTGTGTCGCAACCATATTACAAAAAATTGGAATAAGAGACTTAACCTTTGATTTTGATTCAACAAATGAACCCAAGTGTATCTATTGAAGTCATCAACTATGGTAAGAAAATATCTGTGACCATGGACACCAGTCACTCTATATGGACCCCAAATGTCCATGTGCATAAGATAAAAAACTCCTGTAGAAGCAGACTGACTTAAAGGAAAACTAAGCCTCTTCTGCTTTGCTAGAGGAAAAACATGACAAATGGCTTCAGTATTTGCTTGAATTTCTTTGTATTTATTTTGTAGTACTTGCATTCTTTTAAGAGATGCATGCCCTAGTCTATAATGCCATAGGAGGTGTGACTGATTATCAAGAACAGTAGAATCAGGAATAGAAACAACAAAAGAACAAGAGTAGAACATACAATCCATTTGAAAGATTAGCTGAACCAATCTTCTTCAAAGTCACCATGTCTTGAATCACACAACAATCCAAATAGAATTTAATGTTATAGGCTCTAGTTCTAATAAGTTTACTAATGGACATTAGATTAAAAGTAAAGTCTATCACACAAAGCACATCATCTAGGGCTAAATCTTTATTAACTTTAACCTATCCTATGTGAGTGATTGGTGCACTAAAACCATTAGGTAAACTAACAGACTTATGAGCAACAATAGTACATGAACTAAACAAGGATTTATCACAAACTATATGATCAGTGGCCCCTGAGTCCACAATCCAAAATAAAAGTTTAGAGATACATGTCCCTCTTACAAAATGAAAATTTGTAGTTAGTGCAACATAATTGACATTTGAAGATGTCTCACTCTCTTGCTTGCTTTGTAACAATTTCAAGATGTCTGTCCAAGTTACGATATGCTCTTGAAGTACCATGATCATGGAAACGACAAAAAAAAAAATTTAAGTTCATTAAGTCCAAAAATAATAACCCACCTTAATGTGCCATCTCTGCTTGCAATGCAGCAAGTTCATCCTTTTCGACAGTGTTCTTTTGAGGAACAGGCCGTGCCGGTTGCCTGCTCGGCACATTGATTGAAGTTGCAGGGGGATCGTGGCATCAACATAACATGTGCTTGAAACGTTTCTCCAAAATTACACTAAGCATTTGCCTGCAAAATCACTAGACATAAACAGTTAAACTGAACAATCTCTAACAAGTCAAATCAGTAGAAAATCATATTAAAGATCAGACTTCTTAGAAAGAACGAATTAAAGGTTATACGTTTCAAAAAATATGAGTTGTTGGATCGATATAGCGCAAGCAAACACTCTAGAGGGGGGAAGGGGGGATGAATAGAGTGTTGGGTAATTATTAACTTCTTTTCGATGATAACACAAGTACTAATAAACTAAGTGCGGAAGCTTAATTAATTTATTATTCACTTGTATTATAAAACCTACGTGATCAAACTATAAGGGATGATGCGTGATCAAAGACAATATTGTACGCAATAGTCACGATTACAAGACAATGCAGGTTTGTTTATGAAAAAGCAAACTTGACTAAAACTTTGTGATCCAAATTACTTAGACAAAACAGAGTGCAGACAGATCCAATATACTGTCGCCAAAATATTATTATTAAGACAAAGTTGGTCAAAAGGTTTGATAAAAAACACTATATTATAAAACTTATTGACTATAAAAGGTTGCAGTCAGCTTTTGCTTATAATAGCTCTTAAACTAAACGTTGCAGAGGGTGTATCCACCGGATTAAATACTTTGTACTCAATCTAATTAAACTGAACAAAACTCCAAGCAGATGTAACAGATAGAGCAGTCTGATTGAACGTTAACTAATCAAATAAAGTTGCATTCAGAAGGAGTAACAAAAAGCTTGGATACAGGCTTACAAGTGAACTGCAACAGGCTTCAAATAAAGCACAAATGGGCAATTCAGATACAGGAAGGAATGTTGCACAAAAACAGTATTACAAAGGGAGTCAAAAGATTTCAATAAGAACAATCCTAAACAGCAATGTTTAAGATCAAGGTTACAATGCTTGCAATTAAAAATACGTGCCAAAAATAGATTGGGGATACAAAAAGATACAAAAACAGAGAGTTACACCAAAGAGGTTCAGTTTATACAAAAACTCAACGGCTACTGGCTACAGAACAAGGTCAATAGATTATACAGAGCCACCGATCAATACCAAGCTGAACTTCCAAATGACTCTCAAAAGTGATAATCTAATCCAAGGAATAAGATTATCAAGATCGAGAATCAATGCTGGAAACAAGGTGTTCAGCAGATGTAGCAAACAAAGCTAGCTATTACACGGATTATGCTATTCAGATTTAGTAACTTGCAGGCAGTATGGATCAGCAAGGCACAGCAGAGCAAGTTATACTTTGACCTTCAACTATGCAGATAAATGTTCAGCACTTAAAACACAAATCAACATACCACAGGTACTGTTTTAGCACAGCAGATAGGGCAGATTATATGCACAACAAATATAGCAAATATAGCAATATGTTCAAGTGTAAAACAGATTATGATCAACACTTAGGTTATTGACACAGCAAGTGCAAGGTAGTGTTCACAATAGATTTAGTGCGACTAGCAACACTTGAATCCACAGAACTCCCTAAATCAAATTGCACCCAAGAATCTGACCCTATACAATTTGCAGAAGATCTGTCTCTCCCTCTGCCTCTAAATCCAGGAGGATAGCCATGTTTTGTTAACATCTATCAACTGTATGTCCCAACATACCACAATGAACACACTGAGGTTTCTTGTTTCCATTGTAAAATGTTTTCCTATTTCCTTGATTTTGGACTACTGAAACAGAATTATGAGACTGTTCTTGACCAAAAACAGCATCAGATTCTACCAATTTAGCACCAGAAATTCCTCCATAGTGCTGCTGTTTTTCTTGTATCACAGCCATTGAAAACACAGCTTGTTTGGTATTCTGGATGGCCTCTATGATATCTGAAAGAGTATAGGTATCACCTCCTCCATAACGATCTTGCAGATCATCCCATATGTCTTTTGCAGTTTTGTAGGAAGCAATACTCTGTGCATTGTCTCTCGAAACCGAATTGACCAACCATGCTTTCACCATATTGTTACATTGACTCCAAGAAGAGTAATGATCATTAGTAGGATTAAGAGTTGGAATTGAACCATCCACGAATCCCATCTTATTCTTTGAAGACAGAGCTGGGGTCATAGAAATCTTCCAACTATGATAGGTGTATCATCAAGAAGTGGTTGGTCGATAATCAAGGCTGGATTCTCGTTTGGGAGAACTACAAAATCTGTAGGAACTACTCCTTGAATCTCCATCTTGAATCAGCAAGAAAGAAAGAAAAAAAAATACTGGAAGAACAAACACAAGCAGCGGAATAGAAATTCAGAAAAATAGCTCTGATACCATGATGATTTTATTGATATGAAGAAGAAGAAGATACAATAGTTGAATACATGTGATTACAATGTAAATGTACAAGATGATGTTAATGTGCTAGTCTGATGTCCTTTATATACATAGGAGCATCATCATTTAACTTCTAAACTAACTCTAACTAACTAACTATTTTTCCTAACTGCAGTCCTTAGGTGTTTGATCATGTGCTTGAATGAATCTTCTAGTAATCCATCTTGCTATTTCTAGATGCAACACATTCTAGCTAGAGTACGACGAACACACTCCGAATCCGTAAACATATTAGCGAATTGTAATTGCAATCCAAAAATGCATCCCAAACTTTGCCCATTATATATACATCAAGAGAGGAATATATACAAGGGCTCACTATCCATATAATTTGCTGGATCATCTCAAGAAGCATGCATGTCCATCATCCATCACAACATGAAACATGAAGAAATGAGGTAATTCTTTTCTCCTTAATTACCTCTCCAAGATAAGAATTCCATCAGAAACCAAATTCAAGAAATGGATTATATAATGTTAAATCTGCATACCGTCTGTCTGGCCTATGATATGAAGTTTTGAAATGGCCGTAGAAATGAGCCTTAGTCCTCAAACTCCAGTCGAAATCTATGGAATACCTTCGGCCATGCAACAAAGAATTTGCCTGAGCAGTCTCGGGAGACCTGTCCCGACAAAAGTTGTCTCTGTCTTGCCTATCTCGGTCGTCATTTCATTGTCGGTGATATGCCCTGCGACCCTGTAGTTGAGCACCCTCAGCTCACTCAATGAATTGGCCGAACTTTCCAACTTCAATCAAGCTGCCAATTTCCCTTTTCAATTGTCGGAAGTCTTCCGTATCGTGCCCGATATCTCGGTTATACTTACAAAATAAAAACTTGTCATGCTTTTCCGTAGGTCCTCTCATCGAGGGTGAGGGCCTAGAGAGGTCACTTTTCTCCATGATAAGCGGGATGTGTGCTCTGGGTAGATTAAAAGGAATGAATTCATAGTCATGCAAGGCTCTTTTCTTCCATAGTCGATCAATTATGGGGGCGTTGAGTCGATCCCACACGGCTTTTCTTTTCTGACCATATCGATCCTCATTTTGATATTTTATTGTCATCTTTCTTGGCTTCTTACTTCAGCCGATTTGATTCTTCTCCTTGACAGTGTTTGAAAACGACCTGCATGCATTCTTCTATCAAGTGGGGGAGTTTTATGTTATGTTTAGCATATAGCCTCCCCTCTCTAAGACCTCCCACGAACGAGGTCACCAATATGCATTTTCCGGCATCAAGAACATACCTAGACTTGTCAGCAAACCTTCCTATGTATTCTAGTGCTGACTCTTTTTCCCGCTGCTTGATGGTAACAAGATGAGTAGCATTCATATGAAAGGGCCGAGCTAATATGATGATGTAGCAATCTGTCTTGCCAGCTCGCCGAAGTTGTGGATTGAGCAGGGTGTGAGCCTTTTTACCATTCCTAGCTTCCATTTTAGTAGTCTTGGGAAAGCTTTGCACCTCATCCCATCAGGTGCACAGAATAAGATCATGTGTTGCACGCATTGATGCAAGTGATCCTCAAGATCCTTAAACCATCGCAAGGATCTTTCTTCGGCATTTTGAATCCTTCTGGTTTCGGGAAATACAGTATGCATGTCTATTGAAAAAGGAAATGTGTCGTAAATATATTTTTTGGCATCTATCTCGGCTTGGGCGTCATTGCGCAACCATAAACGCGTAGAACTCTTTTGTTTCCTCTCCAGCCGGCTTCTCTTTGTGCGGGAAATAGCAATCTTATGTTTCTCGGGTAGCTTGTTTAACCCTTATGAGGTTTCAGGAACCTCATGGCCATTTCCTTTCCTAACTTGGTCTACTAGTGAGGCGAACAAATCAGAATTACTACCCACCGGTTTCTAGGAAATATGGAGCATGACCTGGGCTATGTCAATCTGCTCCGTTGCATGTGTTAGGAAATCTATGTGGGAACGCATCAGAATTTAAAATTTATTTCCTTTTAAACCAGAATTGACTTCGTTCAAGCAACAAACATAAAAGAAGTAGATATAGAAAATACCTTGGATGATCTAAAATAGATCATCGCTTTGTCTACGGTTTTAGTTTCTGCACGAAGCTGCCCAAGCGTTCGGCCTCTACCATTGATCCACACGAACAACCTGCCGGAATCCACCATTGGATTGCTACCGGAAAAAATCAGCTGCTAGGCTGCCCTTTTTTTCTCTCCCAAAACTCTCTCCCAAGAAACTCTCTTAATTTCCTAGTAGAAAATAAGACTTGTAATTGTGATACAAATGAGCTTGACACCTACACTATATTTATAGTGTAAGTGGCGCCCCTAATGTAGTCCCAATCCTATTGGGAGAAGCTTCCTATTTGATAGAGGAGAAAGAAAACCAATTCCAATAAAATAAGGAAAACATATTTCTTGATTTAAATCAAGCAGTATCTAAATATATCACTATATATTCTTATTTCTAAAATAAGAAGTGCCATTCCAAGAGGTTTCCTAAAGACCTTGAACTACCAAACATTAATTGACTATGACATGGGGTGACAATTCCCGAGAGGGATATATAACACCTTACTCAAAAAATCATAACACTCCCACTAACCCTCTTGCACACTAGGCATGTCTTCACTTTTGATCAAATCCAACTCTTTTGATTCTCAAAGTAAAGAACTTATATAGAGAAACTTGTTTGAGTCCGTTAGTGGATCTCTTAAGCTTACACATCACGTTATCGTCTATGAACATCAAGCCATTGGCCCAACGTTTTCAACACTATCATATAGCCGTGATACGTAGCTACAATAAGCACAATCTGAATAGACTTAAGCATAGTTGGCAACAAGAAGGTAATTACAAGTTTTTGACCTCGTAGCCTTTAGCCATCAACTTAGCTTAATTAGTAATCGTATTACCTTCCATGCCAGTCTTTCATAAAGACCTTCTTTACCCTTCAGAGACATTCCCTTTAGGTAAGTCAGACTAGGTTTATAACTCGGTTTTTCACACATTGAATCTACTTCAGACATTGTGGCTCCAAGCCATATCTCTTAATCTTGCCTTTCAAGCATTCCTACATAAGTCGTGAGATATTCATTCTTCAAGATGAACATACCAGTAGCCCTTTCAGGCGTGTGATCATCTGCAGACTCATAAAGTGCTTGTGTGCACTGAGCAGTGTCTTACACCTTATCTCTATGCGGCGCTTGCTCATGTTCCAATGGTTAAATATCTCTTTGTGGTTCACAAACTCTTTTGAGATCTCAATTTACTCCCACTGTTTCTTTTGGAAGAAACACTTCCTCTAGAAGACAACATGTTTGGAGTCAAACACTTTTGCCCCATGGGTAAGTAAATAATATCTAGCATACTTGCTAAGATATTCCACAAAGTTTCATATGTCATACTAGGCTCCAAGCCTTTCAGACACTGGCTGCTTACGACAACCCTAAATCATCGGTTAAGATGAATTTGATGTCATCGATTCCATATCAAATATGCAATTTATTCAACCTTTATTTTTTGGAACTCGGTGAAGTATACGTATTGAATAAAGGCACTATCCCAAAACAAGTAAGGGTTACTTCGCATGGCTTACGTCACACCTTTATCGTATCAAGTGTTGTTTCCATTCTAATTGCGTATCCTAAAAATGACATCCTTCAAGGGAGAATTTGATTCATTTCAGACAGCTTCTGAAACACCCTTCAGGGATTAATTACTTCAATCATATTGAATATTAATTCCTAAGTTGTTTATCAATCTCACATTCGTACTAGTTTGAACTTTTCAGACTTTCCGAAATTCGTACTTCACTAAGTACATTTGACTATTTCTAAAAAAATAGTCAAAGAGAGCAATAAACAATAATTTATGGCATTCATTGTCATAAACCAACAAACATCAATATGTTTAGGCTTTAGTCAATTTCTAGACTTTATTAACTTTTTCATAAACGGATATTTTAGTCATATTTAGATAAGATACGCATTACCCATATTTTCATGATCACATGGTTCAGACATCATCGGAATGACATTTGATCTCACGATTCTCTTCAATAGAGACTATGTCTGAACAACCACAAAATATTAAGGATAAAAGCCATATAAATATTTGGTTGAGATTTCATCACTTATATCAACTATATAGTGACATTGATCTAGTATGTTAGATTTAAATACTATTCAACTCTATTGGAATAACATTTATTCCTTTCAATTGATTTGTCTACTAAGTCCTAACAAATAACTGAAATCGTGTTCTTCATAAGAACCGGAACACAATAACATTTATTTAGTTCCTTTATCAGTTTACTAGATTCAGAATATTATATGGTAAATGCTGCAATGTTTGCTTCACTTTTCATATCTTAAAATATTCTATATTTAAAATTTTCTAATTTAATCATACTCGTGAGATATCATATATCTGATAGTTGACTTGAGTTAAGAAAAATTTATCTCAACCTTCTTGCCTAGAATAGAGACTTCGATAAGTTCTCCATTCAAGCATATGTCCTAACTTTTTTTTTAATCCTTTAAGCACTTGTAAAAATTTATTAGTTTTAGTCTTCATAAGACTTAAGAAAAATCTCAAGAGCTAAATCTTGAATTACTCTTTCATAAAGAAAATCCAATGTTTATTAGATAGTTTATTTAACCTTTTGAATCATTTTTCAAAACATGAACTATTTAATTAACCTTCAAGCAATGATTAAAGAATTAAGTTGATACTTAAATCTTAAAATTTTGAGAGCAACCTTTCCAAAATTCGTTATGGTCATTCACATTCAACACATCTAATGTTTGAATTAATTGTCATCGTATGACAGAATGACCTATTGGACATCATCGTATCCAATATATGATTAATTCGTTGAAACTCATTTCAAGTGATTTAATCATATCATGAGCTTCCGTTTTGAATAATAATTAAAGTTTTAGAGCACTCCATAAAAAATAGGGATTATTTCTGTAATGCCACTATTCTGTGGTGTAAATGTGGAAATACCACTTCAGTGCAATTTTCACGATTTTGGTTCACGATTTTCTCCCATTTTTTTCACAAATGTGCATGATCTTAAGGTACACAAATCCCCAATTGGGGTTCCCCTTCCCAATTAGGGTTTAGTTTGGTTCCAAAAACACCTAAAATGCGAAAAACGGAGTGGTATTTTGACAATTGAGTGGTAGCCCAACATTTGCTTTATCTCAATAGTGGTATTTTGACAAAGGTCCCTTGTAGTCTCTTGTCATTAACTACTATAACGTAGTTGCTCGTGTTATTGCTTATTTTAAAAAGATTAAAATCACTTAACCATACTTGAGAACGTTTCTCAAAAGGTAACAGTCATAATTTGGTTTAAACAATCGAGAATAAAAAACCTAAATAAAAGTTTGCTAAAAACTACAACATAAAATAAAGATAAAAGAGTGTTGTTGTTTGTATATGCAAAATAAAAAATGGTGTTTTGGTTTATGATTTTGCTCCCACTAGTCAACTACTCTCAATTGACTTTCAAGAATTTTTCCAAAACTCTTTAGTGGCCAAGATCCGACCCAGTCACGTCGATTCCCTGTTGTAGCTGATGAACCGAAATAATTCGATGAGTAGGTGACACATCAACAATCACATCACTATGTGACTCTTAGTTGTTGACCCGCCAACTCCTTAACAATACACATCACAATGTGGTAGCCAACCATTGTCTAAAAATTACATGACCTTTGTTGTGGCTGATGATCGAATAAATTTCAGTCAAGTCATAACCTAATATTCGCGAGATCACTTACGTTCATATCTCAATAATAACGATATACCCGAGGTAGGTCAACCCCCAGCTGTGGCTGATGGATTGGATCCGAACAAGAGCTCTTCTCCGTCATTATAATATTGGGAGACAATTTCGACTTAATTTTTGTTGTGGGAGTATTTTTTCAAATTAATTCACTTAATTAATTTTAAGGGGCCAGAGGCCAGAAGGACAAAAAAAAGATACAAAATGGGAAAAAAGGACAAGAAAAAAAAAAATGGTTGAGAAGGACAAAAACGCGCATGTTACTACATGTGTTACTACATTTGGTTGTAGCAACATGTAGTAACACATGTAGTAACATGCGCGTTTTTGTCCTTCTCGACCACTATCTTTTTTTCTTGTCCTTTTTCCTCATTTTAGATAAAAAACAGTCCTTTACAACCTTTAACATTAATTTTAATTACGGTCTCATCAAATATATCTATCTCTATAGGCATACATCATACACATTCATCTAGATCGTGTCTAGTCATGCATCTATCGTATCATATAAAATAAATACAAGCACAAAATTAAATAAATGCGTAAAGTAATCGGTATGATCATGGACTTGTCCTAAGTGCGGTATCGAATACAAACTGACAAAACCGTGGATCATAATCTAAGGGTAGCTGCAACCGCCAATAGGTTCTCTATGTCTTCTTTTCTTTGGCCTCCATCTTCCGCTCCATTCTTGTTACATAAAATTCTATCTAATAAAATAAATACACCCGCCGCACACAGGAGGAGCTAACGGGAATGGGATAAATGCAGAAAATAAACTAGGTCACGTTCTTCATAACGGCCTAGGACGATTTTTAAACCAACGAAAAATAAATCATTCACATATATCCTATTGGTCGAGTCCATGATCAATCGGGGTCCATATAATCATATTATATCTACACAATATATAATCCATACAATTACAATCTTATGAAAAAGATAAAATCTAAAATTACCGACTTGCGTCTTACTTAATCGATTAACATTTAATCAATTAAATAATTTCATCCAATCAATTAACTAATTAACATTTAATTAATTAAATTATTTTAATCGAAATAAAATTAACGATTAATTTTAAACGATTTCAATTTTAATTTTAATTAATTAGAACTATTCCAAACTAAATCAAAATTTAAATTAAGTCTCTTTTGTTTCTTTCCTTTTGATTCCTAATCAAAATGGATGCATTTGGTTTCCAAAACCAAAAGATACCTTCCTTGGCGCCTAGACCTGGGGCTTTTCCAAAATCAAATATTTTGAAAAGAGCCTAGGCCTATTTCAATTTTTTTTGGAAAGGCCTAGGTTAATCATAGGTCTATAATTGTGGACCATAAACCAACCTTTTATACCATACTGCCACGCGGCATCCGAATGGTCCAAACTATTTGAATCATTGGTTAGCCGCATGAAATTAACTAAACACAGAGATATTACCAATCACTACTATTAACCATATTGAATCACAAATACACAAAACAAAAAAGGGCCCCCCCGAGCAGCCACCAGCCGACGCCGACAGCAAGGAGGCTGCCGACGCCGCCGGCCACCGGACGGTGGTGGTCGAGGACCACCCAAATCTTTTTTTTTTTTTTTCTTTTCGTGTATCTAATTGCGAATAAAAAATCTTTCATCTTTGATTACGTGATTTAAATGATGAAATTAACTACGCAAATTTATAATGCTTATTGTTTAAGCTCGAAACTCGCTCTGATACCACTGTTAGGAAATCTACGCGGGAATACAGCGGAATTTAAAATTTATTTCCTTTTTAACCAGGATCGACTTCGTTCAAGCAACAAGAATAAAAGAAGTAGACATAGCAAATACCTTGGATTATCTAAAACAGATCGTCTCTTTGTCTACAGTTGTAGTTTCTGCACGAAGCCGCCCAAGCGTTCGGCCTCTACCGTTAATCCACACGAACAACCCGCCTGAATCCACCATTGGATTGCTACCTGATGTAAGTCAACCCGATGATACAATTCTCGATGATTCCCTTTTCTCATGCAATTAGTGACATTTTGACATCAACTTTTGCAATTATTAAGATAAATTGAACTATTTTGTGTACATAGGAAATATCAGAAAAATCATGCTTTTGCTTTTATTATAGGCTTATTAGCCAATTTTGTTATCAGATTTACATGTGGTATCTTTGTGTCTGTTTTGCAGCACAGATATCACGGCTTGGAGCTTGGATTTTGATATGATGGTGTCATCAGATTGATCAAGAGATGATTTTTGGAGCTGAGGCGAGGATTCCAACCCATGAGGATTATTGATACACGTTAGAGGGTTCAATCCATGCTAGTTGAGGAATAAATCTGATCAGGGACATATTATGTGCATATGACACACGTCATATATGTTACATCTGACCCGCAAAGTGAAATATTCAAAGTCTGCTGAGCATTTAATGCATATGTCATTCGGCCAACCACAAAATCCGACATGGCACATGCCAAATGTCAGTGACCTACGCCAATCCTTCATTAAGGATACATGACGCACGCCAGTTGGTAACCCGTGCCATTATTGCAGAGTCAGCAAAAGATTGATCCCTTTTATTCCTCCACTTACCAAAAATACAAGATATACTTCATCTTCTCCAATTTCTTACTCCTTGAAGGAACCTCCACCTCCCAAAGCTCTCCTAACCGAATTTTATGTAGAAATTAACTCTTGACTTTGATTGTAATAATTAAGGATTCTTAGCTAAACTTCTACTACTTTGTTTGGAGTTAAAAATACATTAGTCTTTTGACTCCATTGGAGGTTTTGGAAGCTTGATGAAGAACACCAATTTCAAGTTCTTGCTTGTGATTGGTAACTCTTAATCTTTACTTTGGTATCAAGTGTTCTTATGATTATGAATGTTAATCTTGATATGTTAATGTTTGTAGTTATGAGTGGCTAGGTTAAACTAGCCAAGACTATGTAGTACAACTAGTTATTCTCTTATGTTGATTGTGAATGGTTGTTTATGTTGTTAATTTCAATTGCTGTGAGTCTTTTCCTACTTGTATTGTATGAATTGCTTGCATTGGAGTAATTAACTAGTGCTAGCATTTACACATTTAACGGAGACCGAAAGGAGATGTTAAGTGTGGGAAGAGAGTAGGAAAATCGGAAGGTAAAATCGACCTCTCGAGGCATTCGATTTCTTATCTGGGGATAGTTGACATCGTCATTGCATTCAAGTGCGTATCGTACCAATTCATTAGGTTTAGGACACCTAGGCCAATGAGGAGGTATAGAGTAGTTTTATACACTCATATGAGGGGGGACTGTTTGCTTAGGAATGCACCGTTTCACACTTTTGAACCCGAATGGTAGGAAGGTAGGAAATCATTCCCATGATACTAAGAGAGAATGGCTAGTCTACACGTTGTCTTGGTTAGGTTTCTTTAATCATTTTACTACCCTTATTGTTATGAGAAAATTTATTTATGCACGTACTATCTTGCAATTTGCGACCTAGATCGAATTAATATAAGCTTTTAAGTGTTTAACCTCACAAATCCCTGTGGAATATGACCTTGACTACCGTACTAGACTACAATTGACCCGGTTAGATTGGACTCTGGAAAGTTGCATTACTACCGGAAAAAGTCAGCTGCTAGGCTGCCCTTTTCTCTCTCCCAAAACTCTCTCGCAAGACGCTCTCTTAATTAGAGTAGAAAATAAGACTTGTAATTGTGATACTCCCTCCGTTCCAAAATAACCGTGGCAGTTGCCAAAAAAATTTGTTCCAAAATAACTGAGGCAAATCATTTTCGAAAACACCATTTATTGCTAATTTTCCTACTTTACCCTTATTTAATACAAGGTAAGAAGTTAATAAAAAGATTGCATTATTGTGACATACGGATTTTTTAGTCATTCTATCCTTAAAGTCATAGCATTAAATCACATTCTTAATAAACGTATTTTTAGCAACTGCCTCAGTTATTGTGGAACGGATGGAGTACAAAAGAGCTTGACACCTACACTATATTTATAGTGTATGTGGCGCCCCTAATGTAGTCTCAATCCTATTGGGAGAAGCTTCATATTGGATAGATGAGAAAGAAAACCAATTTCCAATAAAACAAGGAAAATATCTTTCTTAATTTATCTCATTAATATTTAATATCTTATATTAAATATTTCCAAGATATATATTGTCAATATCTAATATTGAATATATATTTAATGTATTACCATAAATCAATTTACACATGTGTGCAAATCTATACATATTAATATTATATTAGGGGTGCGGGCCAGAAGGACAAAATAAGAAACAAAATGGGAAAAAAGGATTAAAAAAAAGATAGTGGTTGAGAAGGACAAAAACGCGAATGTTACTACATGTGTTACTACATCTTGCTACAGGCGCCTGTAGTAACACATGTAGTAACATGCGTGTTTTTGTCCTTCTCAACCACTATCTTTTTTTCTTGTCTTAGATTAAAAAATGTCATCCCCAACCTTTAACCTATTATATTAATATATGATAATGCTATTAATTTGCAAAATCCATGTGTATCATACACATACTATATGCGCCCCACATAGCCATATATTGGCAATCGGAATATTCTTAATTAATGAATATAATACTATGATTAATTGATTCACAAAATACATGTTTATCATATATACATATGTATTTCGACATATACATAAAATGTGTATATTTAATTAATCAACACAATTAATATCTTGTATTATATTTATTCATAATAAATAAATACCACCATATTAATTTATCACTATAACACTTTATAGTCGAGATAAAACTTTCCTTATTTGGTTATCACTATAACCACATTTTAATCTGGCTAGATGTCCTTATGTGTGTGACCCGATAGGCTTCCGAATAATTTGGCCGTAGGCACAAAGTGCATTTACTAAAATACCCTTCATGCCTAACGATCAAGAAATAACATCTAGCAACACATCGTGGCCCCCAATCATCGTAAGAGTCAAATGCAATGACAACTACTTTTCATGTGAAACGGTTACCGTGTAAATAGAATCATATCGCTGTTACAATATCCATACGGTCGTATCTCGAGTGTCAACATATTATCGACCGTATTTTATAATCTGGATATCACGCTCCCTTGGAGTAATTCATTTACTCCCACTTTGCAAAGATTCACGAGAGCTAGACATTCCTTATAAGAAGGCCTTTTCAGATATTTACTCCTATTCATAGGATACGTGATTTTCGGATGAGCAACATGAATCATGTGCATGCTTCAGTATCATACCCAATTACTACCACATGATCTCCCTATGGCTAGGGGAAACTTCAATTGTGTCAAAGCATGACAATCCACATCGTGATGCCATAAAGACTCCGGTCTTAGGATAATTACACAACCGCCACGATAGTGCGACACTTAATAAAGTAAGTGGGTCAGTCTAACGTACGCATTCTTTAATACACGTCCACGTACAGTCCAAGTGTCTCTACACTTCGATAGACGAGATCTGTCCCTATCTTCAAAAGATAGAAGACATCTTATACGTGCTAGTCTAATCGTACTATTAATGTCTCATTTAAAAGCACATACGACTAAAGACATTTAAGTATCAAACTTATTAAAGTGACTCGAGATCTCATCAACCATAATAACTATCATGGTTTCTCTATCACAGTTTAATACTAAGGACGTTATCATATATATACAATATCATAATTGGTCCGTTAAACGAACAAATATATAATAACAGAAAACCATTTATCATATGTATAAATATAAAGAAATTGTAGAAATGATCCGACCCGTTCGGATCCGGTCCAACCCGATTGGGTTTATGACACTTTTTTAACAGTATGTGCTGGAATAGATGTCCTTATTGCATTCTACGGAGACGGTTTATCATGTATATGTGCATTGGTTTCCCTTATGTCTTGTTCAATAGTATTTTGAATGTTTTTTTCCTTGTTGTCTTGAGTGTTATTGATGCCACAAGTAATTTTAGGATTGATAGAGTAAACATACGAAGGAAAGGTCATTCTTCTAGCGCCAACCGACAGTGTCTAGAATCATCCGGGTTATAATCAATTGTAATTCGGGTAATTGGACCTCTTAAGGATGATCCAATTAGTTTTTTTAGTGGATTTGAGAGTGGGCCTACAAAACACACAGAGCATGAGGGGTCTCAGAGCTTGCATTTAGGGGATCACTCTGACATTCAAGTCAGTAATTGAATAGAGAAATTTCTATCTAGACAATAAGCGGAGATGTATTTCTTAAAGGTGTCGTACCTTATGAATGAGGATGATTATCCTTCATCCATCGTGGTGGAGTGAGTTATGATGCATTGAAGTCGTGGTCAGGGGGGTTTACAACGTATTGAAGTAATGGAGCATGTTATAGAGCTGTGAGAACATAGCCGTAACATAGCGCATATCTCAGAGCCATCACTATAATAGTTAATATCGTGGAGTAATGTCCGTGTGAAGTCGGGAATACTCATTTTAGTAATGTAAACGTGAGGTTGGGGACGACATGTATTGCATTAAGTATAATTGGCCGAGGTGACCTGCACAACATCGGCAATAAGACATCGCAGACGTCCTTGCAACATCCTGGGTTTTCGAATATAGGCAATTTAATCTTTTAAGGAAAAAATTGAATTTAATCCATTTATTCCCTATTTTTTAAAAAAGGGAAAATAGGTCATGTGAGTTTTATTTTGCATTAAAACCTTCCATTATGTTTGGAAGTTGTTAGAAAAATCAAAAGAACGGGTTAATATAAGCTCTGAACTTTTGAATGAAGAAAATTGAATCTTGGGAGTAGTTCTTAAACTGGTTACCGAATCACAGATTCAAGTATAGGAATGGAATCCTAGTGAGACAAGCATTGTTTTGGAACTAGAATCGTTTTGTTTAGAGAAGGTATGGTTTTGCCCTAAATTTAGAATCTTGAAGATTCGATCATGTTTTGGTATCCTAGTTGATCAATTCGTAATTTTTATTGTTTAGAAATATTTGATCGTAGTTAATTCAAGGCTTGATTGTGTTTTCATAGGTTTGATTTGAAGAATTCAAGAATATGGTTGTTTTGCTTCAAGAATTTGTTTGTTTAGGTTGATTTCAAGGTAAGAGAGTATTCATATAGAACATGTTATGTCTTATGGTGCTTTGGTGAAGTAAATTGGTTCTATTTTGTGTAGATGATGTGTTTTTGGTTGCTAATTTGATGAGTCACAATTTATTGTAGGTTTTGGTGCTTGTGTATTGTTGTTTTGGTGTTTAACGGCCTTGAAATTGGTATGAGAAAGCATGGAAACCGAACTGGGATGAAAAAAATGCAGGATGGCTCCTAGGCCTCATAGGCGCAGGCTTATGGATACAGAGAGTTCACGAAACTCTCAGCACCTGTAGGCGTTGGCCTATGAATTCCTAGGCACGGGCCTATGGTCTAGTAGTGCTGTTTTGCCTGTTTTTTGTATTTTTGTGTTTAGGAAGTTGGGCTTAGTGGATGGCCTTCCTAATGTGATCTAAACAACACAAAACAACTTGACAAAGCAATGAATAAGTTTCTGATGCGTTTAGTTCTGGCACCAAATGGATTCTTTGAAGAGATGATGTACATGACCTTTGGATGATTAGAATTGGCTTTGTGCTTTGGTGAGTTAGGACTAATATTTGGCTGTGTATGTGCTAGAACTTGGCTAGAGTCTAGTGGTCTATGATGACGGAGTATAGTTAATATGTGAGCCTTTACTTGATCCGATGTGGCTAGTTAATGATTAAATATACATATTTACCTAGTTAAAAGCATAAACATAATGTCAAATCTTAGTAAGGCACAAGATGATATTGCGATGTGTTGTGTGGTCAAAAAAATTGGACAAACTCCGCCAATCACACTGATGATCAGGAAAAGTGGACAAACTCCCGAAAAGATTTGTAGGATAATGCAGATTTTGATGAGGTTGAGTGAGCATTGGTGATGCATGGAGACCATTTGTTACTGTTTCATATAATGTTTTTGCTTTTGAGACTTTGTAATGTTAATGCATGATGTACTTTAATTTGGCATGTAAAATGTGTTATTGTAAGATTTTACTATGATCTGTAAGATGAGCTTCCCCATTGGATTTATGTTGTAAGACAAGTTCGTATGTTGTAAGATATCTTTCTATTTTTAATTTGACAACAATGTTACTCTTTTATGGATCTTGACATGTTAACCCGAGTCTATTTAGCTTTCGCACTATTTTACTTTTGATACAATGACGTATGACTTATGTATAATGTTAGATTCATTTAATGTTATACGTGCCAGACGTTTTTTCCCGGATAATGACTCGGTATCCGGGAACGGGAGGCCACAATCTTACGTCATGCCGGCTATGAGGGACATAGGGCGATATGCGCCATGTTAGACAGATTATGAACCGCGTCATGTCGGTTGACAATATGAGAGCGACCTGTGTGATGTTTGAGACGAGCTTTACAGATAGAGGGTCAATATCGAGTTGAGTCCATGTTGGTCCATAAGATAAGATGAGATAACCATTATCACTTTGTGTGATGCCCGTTTTTTTGAGGTGTTGTACGATGCTTGTTGAGTGCAACATTTACGATGACCGATCTCACCTACATGAATAGGTTAGTTTATCATTTTTTTGTTTTCGTTTTTGAGGGTTCTGAACCAGTTCCATTGCGAAATCAATATGATCGAATATGTGACAAACAAAAACAAAAATTGAGATGACTTTCAATTGCATGTGGCAGTCAGTCTACGTGCTAATCAAACATTTCGTTCATGAACTGGGTCGTGATTAACCATCCGACTTTGAACGAATTTAAAAGGTATAAGGCCAAAATCAGTTTCTCAAATCTTTACAAGAATAGCACATGTTGAACAACACGGTTACCGAGGCGGATATTTTGAGTTCAAACCCCGCTCCAAGCACAGTCTTCAAAAAAAAATCAAGTGTTGGAATACATATAATATTAATTATCTAATTTCCTATCAGCACAAATTTTTTAGAATAGATCAAACATTTCGTTCATGAACTGGGTCGTGATTAACCATCCGACTTTGAACGAATTTAAAAGGTATAAGGCCAAAATCAGTTTCTCAAATCTTTTCAAGTTCAAACCCCGCTCCAAGCACAGTGTTCAAAAAAAATCAAGTGTTGGAATACATATAATATTAGTTATCTAATTTCCTATCAGCACAAATTTTTTAGAATAGATAGCAGTTCAACATGACATGCTTCGTCATGTTTCATGAAAGGGTAATCACATTAGCTTTTGGTCAGAAGAAATCTATTGATTGTATGATTTGTATCCATATCAGACTCAAACTTGTTGTACAATGTACATTTTATGCCTCCTAACTTAAGATCAA
The DNA here is from genome assembly GCA_036785695.1 of Gentiana straminea. Taxonomy (NCBI): domain Eukaryota; kingdom Viridiplantae; phylum Streptophyta; class Magnoliopsida; order Gentianales; family Gentianaceae; genus Gentiana; species Gentiana straminea. The sequence goes on from JAVUPR010000046.1 coordinate 1,245,488, forward strand.
TCTATACCATTGTGCAGCACAAACCTATGTAAGTTCTCAGCATCCCTCTAGTTTAGCATGAACAATACCGGAGATACTTACATGAAGAATGTACTTTGAGGTGAAATTACGGATTAAATGATTAGCACAACACAATTTAAATACAGAATTAAACTGTGTGGTTCAGACTGAACCATACGCTGTCTCTACATGAATGGAGACACCACACAGTATTTCCCGAACAGTACCATTTAAGAAAAAGGTTGCAATGAGGTAAACTAAGTCGTTAGAAACATAAAACATATTGTTTGTCACATCCTTTTGTCGAATGCTTTGTGTTTTGTACCATTTAATTTCTATTCTGTACAAGCAAATAACCAAAAATAGTTATATACAAAATAGACACAATAATATTAAGCAATGGTTTTGTCAGACACAAGTATGGAAATTATTAACAGTTGTTTCAAGGACGGAGCCATGATTTCATCTTCGGTTGGGCTAATAGACAATTTTCAAATTATCGGGTGGACTGTGTTAAGATAATTTTGTGGTTTCAACCGGACTACGTAAATTTTTTAGTGTAATTTTTTTATGTTCGGGTGGGCTTAGCCCCACCCAAATGCTATGTGCCTCCGTCCTTGAGTTGTTTATAAGTTAAAAACTAATTAATTTGATATATAACTGTCCATTAACAGCCCATTACGTACCGTGATGAGATTACACCGCATTCATTAATATATATCCTTCCGCACGAATAACTGCAAGTCCATGTCAAGAATCAAAGTGCCATTTCCAAGCTAGAATCGATCAGAAAGTAAACATATCAAACACAACATAAATGATAATTAAATTTTGGTTGTAGAGTGTATCAACACATGTTAATTTCCCTTTCTATCTTGAATTGATAGTTTATGATTTACATGTATTATAGAGTTAATGGACTTTGTGTAAAAAACATTTAATCCATTAGTGAAAGGGAGAAGCAAAGAATTAAGAATAATTGGCGTAATAGCAAGAAATAACAATATGAAGTCAGAAGTTGTGAGGAATTGTATGAGTAATAATGTGTAAAGTCCTTTAAAGTGTAAATGCCCAATACGGTATATGGTTTAATTTAGTAGCATCTCTTGTACTATACATATGCGTGTATATCTGCAAAAGACATAGTTTTCTTCCAAATATTTTTCACTTTAACATGGTATCCGAGCGTCTCTAAATTAGAGACTCGTTTTTTTGGCCCTTCTTTTGAAAAAAAAAAAAACGGAGTAGCAAAGTTGGTTCTTGTTCCATCGTCAGCTTTGAAGTTGCAGCCTTGTCCAAAGTTGGTGTGTCGTTGTAGCTCGACAACAAAAAAATTATAAAAAAGAAAGAAAGAAAGATACTGTAACAACCCTGATCCGGATATCGAGTCTTGAACCGGAAAAATGACGCCAAACATGTATATAATTAAAATTAATCGATTATATACGTAATTAAACCTGACATCATCTACACCAGAGAACAAGCGAAAACGAAAATATGGACTCGTCATACCCACAAATTTTGGGTTGTGGAGTGTATGAACACATGTTTCCCTCTCTATCTTGAATTGGTAGGTTAGGATTTACATGTAGTTTAGAGTTAATGACTTTGTGCACAAATTATTTAATCCATTAGTGAATGGGAGAAGCAAAGAATTAAGAATAATTGGCATAATAGCAAGAAATAACAATATGAAATCAAAAGTTGTGAGGAATTGTATGAGTAATAATGTGTAGAGTCCATTAAAATGTAAAGGCCCAATATGGTTTAGGGTTTAATTTAGTAGCATCTCTTGTACTATAAATACGTGTGTAAATGAAATGCAAAAGACATGGGTTTCTCTCGATTCTTCTTGAGTTTAACATGATATCAAAGCGTATCTAAACTAGAGATTCATTTTTTTGGTCCTTCTTTTGAAAAAAAAAAAAAACGGGTTAACAAAGTTGGTTCTTGTTCCATCGTCAGCATTAGAGTTGCAGCCTTGTCCAAAGTTGGTGTGTTGTTGTAGTTCGACGGCCAAAAAGAAAGAAAGAAAGAAAGAAAGAAAGAAACTTTGACGACCCTATTTTGGACAAGGGAAAAATAACGCTCAGAATCGATTATATACGTAAGCCTGACATTATCTACACCAGAGAACAAGCAAATAACGAAAACATAGACTCGGAAAGCTTAAAATATTACTGCAATGAACGACAAGTAACACAGGCTGCAACTAAAACAACATCCCAAAACATAATACACAAAGATCGATTATGCGTTCAACTATAACAATCATTTCGTCAAGAATATCGGAAGTCCTCTTTCATATCTCAATCAATCAAATAGTACAATATTTATAGCCACAAGTAGGGGTTCAACATTATACAATATATCAAAACTACCCTTACTAAGTCAACACACAAATAACTAATTTCCATAATACTAGTCGCCATATCGTCATAACCCCCTCAAGTGGGAGCGTGAAGATCCCTAACGCCGAACTTGCGCAATAAGAACTCGAACTATTGTCGTCCCAATGCCTTGGTAAAAATATCCGCCAATTGATGTTTCGTAGGAACATAGGAAGAGAGAATCAAACCATCAGTAATGGCATCACGTACGAAGTGACATCAGCCTCGATATGCTTCGTATGTTCATGAAAAACCGGGTTTTGAGCGATATATAGTCATATAAAATTCGAATGCCAGGAGGGTGCCGAACCCCAAGGTCGGCGAGTAACTGCTTTAGCCATTTCAAATCACATGTCAAAGAAGCCATCGATATTCTGCTTCAGTCGAAGACCGAGACACCGTTGTCAGTTTCTTGGACTTCCAAGAGATAGGAGAAAGACCAATAAACACGAACCACCCACTCAATGATCTGCGAGTAATTGGGCAACTAGCCTTGTCAAGGTCACACCAACCCTTTAGAAGAAGGGAACTGTCGGAACGCAAAAAAATACCCTGGCCATGATGTTTCTTCAAATAGCGGACTAGTCGTAAGGTGGCCTCTCAATGTTCAATCCGAGGGGGCTGCATAAATTGGGACAAGACATGAACTGAATATGCCAGATCGGGTCGGGTGACCCCAAGATAGATAAGCCGTCCAATAAGACGTCGGTACGATGCCGGATCATCCAACAAACGGCTGGTGGCAAGTGGCAGCTTATGATTCTGCTCAATTGGGAAATCAGCAGGTTTGCACCCAAGCAAGCCAGTCTCATGTATAATATCCAATGCATATTTCCACTGATTCAAGAAAATCCCCTTTGTGTTCCTCGCGACTTCAATCCCCAGAAAATATTTGAGTGCACCGAGATCCTTCATTTTAAAACATGCACGTGCCCAAATATGATTTAAAAAACGTCACCGCCATTTTATCATTCACAGCAATCATCATATCATCAACATACACAAGCACCACAAGCTGAATGCCATTACGATTCAAAGTAAACATCGAATAGTCAGAATAAGACTGACGAAAGCCATAGTCACGCAAAGCTGAGGGAAGCTTCGCAAACCAACACCGCGGGGCCTGTTTCAATCCGTACAACGATTTTCGCATCTTGCAAACCAAATTAGATCCCGGCTTCACAAACCCTGGAGGTATCTTCATATAGATTTCCTCATCCAAATCCCCATGCAAGAAAGCATTATGGACATCCAGCTGGTGTGTAACACCCCGGTTCCCAATCCCGTCGGCCGCCGGTATTGGTCACTGTAGTGCCACTCATCACGACACACAGTCGTGGCGGTAACATTCAACATTCCACAACAGAAAGAAAATAAACATTCACCATTCATTATTTTGAGAGAAAGTATTAAAGTGAGTACAAATATCCTGAAGTAAATGAAATTATGCGGAACGTCAAAATCTTTAAAATTTCAAATTTCAAATAATGTAGACGACATGTGACTGCGACTACGTGGCTCTCAAACCCCGCGACATCCCAGCAACAAGCAAACATCCATAGGAATACCTGCTAAGAATCTGCTCCCCATAAATGGATCATAGCAGGGTCAAACGAAAGTACAAACCGTCAACTACAAAGTTGAGTAAGAATAAATCTAGTGTACATAAGGTAAAGCCAACCCATGAAGGGTACCCCCAATTTATGCAGGACCCAACAAATCAATAAAAGTTACGACCAACCATAACGGACACCATACTTCACAACTAACCACCTAAAGGTCCCGAATGTGCACATCCCTCAAAAGGGTAAAGCCCTGGAGAGGAGGATCCTAGAGGTCACCCAATGGTACCATAACTAGGTGGACCACCACGTACTGGGGTGCAAGGAAACCTTCCCGGGTTCCCGGCTTCGGGTGCTACCCTATCCGGCCCGACCACACGCGTCCGCAACTCCCCAAGTACACTAAGGACACTGAAGTCGTAAGGAAACCTTCCCGGGTTCCCGGCTTCGGGTGCTACCCTATCCGGCCCAACCACTACGGGTCTACGAACTTCGATGCCCAAAATCCGAATCTCACCAAGACACCAAAATTCTTAACTCACCAAAGCATAACCCACTGAACATGTTCGTAAGACTAGCCAACAACCCACAACGAAGGAAACAATATGGGATCGGACGCCCGTTTGGAAGGCCGGACGCCCGTCCAAAGACTCTACGGACGCCCGTCCAAACCATCGGACGCCCGTCCAACACATCGAGTTAGATCCCGAATGTAAAACAACCCCTCAGACGCCCGTCCAGGTAACCCGACGCCCGTCCCCTTAACCCAGACGCCCGTCCACTAAGAACTGTTACATCCCGAATCAAATTTAACACCCCGAGACGCCCGTCCGGCTAATCCAAGACGCCCGTCCGAAATGTACCCGGGCGGACGCCCGTCCGCATGAATCGACGCTCGTCGTCCAACCTGGGTTTCGACTAGAACCCTAACAACTCTCTACGCGATTTCTGAGCCGTTTCTCCACAACACAGCAGCAAAACAACACTTTAAGCCCAGAAACTCCATACAAAAGCATCATATCAACTATAGGTTTCAACCAATGCAAAAACACACCACTATCCATACACAACAAAGCCAAGTATCCAAACGGAGCTCAAAACATAGAAATATTCTTACCGGTTAAGCTGCGTTTCTTGAGAACCCTCTGCTATCGAGCTAAAATCGCTCCTCCACGAAGTCCGAATCTATAAAAAGAAAACAGCGATCACCGATGACGAATTCCTAAACACCAAGGAGAGATTTTTCCCTCTCCTTCTTCCTTACAAGCGGGGTCGGCGGCAAGGGGGTTTTGGGCTGAAAATTTGTTTTGGGGAAAATAAGGGAGAAAAGGGGTGAAAATCCTTTTATTAAGTGATTAAAACTCCTTATTAAAACTCCTTTTTAATTATTACTAAATCTCTCCGTACAATTATAAATCCCATAATTTCCCAAATAACTAGATCTTTTACTAATTAATTAGGAAGTCAAAATTTCGGGATATTACATCCTCCCCCCCTTAAGACAAAACTTCGTCCTCGAAGTTCAGGTTCGTACCGGGCGTTGATCCACCCCCCTTAAGACACCCTTCGTCCCCGAAGATAAGCGAAAGGATTAAACGTACAAGACTTGAGAATTGCATACCTTAAGAGAACAAATGTGGGTACTTTTGTCGCATAGCATCCTCAGCTTCCCATGTCGCCTCCTCGGTGGCGTGGTTAGACCATAAGACCTTGACGATGCTAACTTCACATCCTCTTGTTTTCCGTACCTTGGTATCTAATATCTGCACCGGTACCTCCTCGTAAGTCAAGGACTGATCTAACTCAACCACCTCCGGTTCGATCACGTGAGAAGGATCACTCACGTACTTGCGCAATTGAGATACATGAAACACGTTATGCACTTTATCCAACGCCGGTGGCAAAGCTAGTCGATATGCCACTTCACTAATGCGGTCCAAGACCTCATATGGCCCCACATACTTGGGACTCAACTTCCCCGCATTACTCCTCTGGTAGTGCTAAAATAGGAGCTGTAGTCAACCGTTCCTTAAGCAGTTGGAACGCCTCCTCACATTTTTCATCCCACTTAAACCGGTTCTCTTTCTTCATTAATGCAGTCATCGGCCTCGCAATCTTGGAAAAGTCTTTTACAAATCTTCGGTAATATCCAGCCAAACCCAAGAAGCTTCGAATTTCCGCAACATTCTTAGGTGTTGGCCATCTCGTCATCGCCTCTATCTTGCTCGGGTCAACGGATACACCGTCTTTCGAGATAACATGCCCCAAGAATGCCACTCGTTCCAACCAGAATTCACATTTCGACAATTTCGCGTACAGTTGCTTCTCCCGTAAAATTTGCAATACGAGCCTCGGGTGCTCGGCATGTTCTTCCTTAGTCTTAGAGTAGACCGGGATGTCGTCGTAAAGACTACTACAACCGGTCCAAGTAGGGTCCGAATACACGGTTCATCGGATCCATGAAAAGCCGCCGGTGCGTTGGTCAATCCGAAAGGCATGACCGTGAACTCATAATGTCCGTACACGGTACGAAATGCGGTCTTTGGGATATCCGCATTTGCTACCCCGAGTGGTGATACCCCGATCGCAAATCAATCTTCGAGAAAATACCGCCCCCGTAGTTGATCGAACAAGTCATCGATCCTCGGTAACGGATACTTGTTCTTCACTGTGACGTTGTTCAGCTCCCGGTAATCAATACACAGCCGCATACTACCATCATTCTTCTTCACAAACAACACCGGTGCTCCCCACGGTGACACACTCGGTCGGATGTACCCCTTATCGAGCGGTTCCTCCAATTGTACCTTTAGTTCGCTAATTCTTTAGGTGCCATACGATAGGGTGCTTTCGATATCGGTCCGGTCTGGGCACCAACTCCACCGCAAACTCTACCTCCCTCTGGGGTGGCATGCCTGGTATCTCATCAGGGAATACATCCCCAAAATCACGGACTACATCAATGTCCGCTAGTTTAGGATCCCCCGTGCTTACATCATGTACGTGACACATAAACAACGGGTACCCTTTCTCGACGAGAGATCTCAAAGTCATCACCGGAATAATCTTCACATAAGGTTTATCCACAAATCCCTTGTAAGATACCCGCACCCCTTTAGGACCTCTCAAAGTCACCTTCTTCTGCTCACAGTCAATTTTGGCTTTATGCCGGTTCAACCAATCCATACCCAAAATAACGTCGAAGTTCTCGAGAGGGAACTCGATCAAGTCAACCGACAAGTTGACTCCCAAAATCACTAATGGTACATCTCTATACAACTTAGAACATGGTACTAACTCTCCTGACGGTTGCATAAACTCACTATTAATCACCTCGAAAGTAGTTAGACCCAACCTCAAGACATGCGAACCCGCTATAAAGGAACATGATGCACCCGAATCAAAAAGTACGTAGGATAAAAATGAGTTAACCAGAAAATTACCCGTCACCACGTGGTTGCTCTGATCGGCCTCCTCCCTGCCAAGCGCGAATAATTTCCCAGTCTGATTTACTCCAGCTCCCCGGATCGTGGCCGGCCGACCCCGATGGTCGGTTCTGTTCCCACCGGTGGCCGGAGGTGTACCCCCTTGTCGGCTCGTGCGGGGGTACTACTCGCGTTGGCTACCCCTACTCACGTTTCTGTGTTACCCCTCGGGGATTCACCCATGTTGCTTCCCGTAACCGATGCCGACCCGGCGAGTGTTTGGGCCGCAAAACACTCAAACCGTCTATGTCCAAACTTCCCGCAATTGTGGCACTGAACTGGTGCACCTGAACAATTGGTACCCGGATGATTTCCCTGACACCGCTTGCAGTGATAACTTCGTGGCCGACTAAACCCCTGGGAGTTACCTCTCACTGGCTGACCACCACTGCCCCTGGTAAGGTGGGAATTTTCCAAAAAGGACGGTCGTTGTTAAGGGTCAAATTGTAGTGTTTTTAAGGATATATTTCACCTCAATTTCCCCCATATACGTATGATTTTCATAGAATTCGAGGTTTATAGTGAAATATTGAGTGAATGGTGATTTAAAGAGTTAAATATGAAAACGTATCAATTTATACGATTATTTGATTGTTTTATATGGTTTTGGATATTGTTACGTTTTTGTGGTGTTTGGATGCAATGTAGATACATGTTTTTGACTTGGAAGAGGATAAAGATGGAGATAAAGCTTGGAATGAAGCATTCAAGCAGCCGAACTTCCGATGCAGTTCTTGATATGATATACACTGATTTGACTCTCGACCTCAAGAGAAGAGTTGTAGTGTTTGAAGAGAGGATTCTACAGGATTTTGAATCACTTCATTCCGACTTACGAGGCCCGAGATATGAGCGTTACAAGTTTGGATAATGATGCTGTGGTATTGGAAAATCCCGAAAAGACACGTAATACGACGGGCTAGTCAAAAAAGGCGTTTTCTGAAGAAGAGTCCTTAATGAAAGTTGTAGATTTTTCCGAGAGCTTAATTATGACATTCGGATCATAATTTTTGGAGGTCTACAACTCAAGATATGAATTTTAGAAGTTTAGGCGGCGTCCGGGAGCTAATTCACATACGAGTCTTCGACTTGAGCATGAACCAGCGTTCACTCTCCGTCCATGGAGTATTGGACGGACGTCCAAGGTGGCAAACGAGCGTTCGGACCAGCCGACCTAAGCTTTCCTTTAGCCGCATGAAAATCCTAATTAAATAAGAATTATCATCACCGACATCGCATACCATAATTTTTAGCCGCCTCTCTTTACCTATATATACATGCATGCAGCCAAACCCTAATGGAATAACACAATAATTCACAAAATAATTCCTTCGGCATAGCAGCAGTTCAGCGGCTGTTTTGAGAGGCTCCAAGGCCGGTCACCCGAGCCTTGTGCTCGGGTGATCGGGGTTAGATTAGGTTTTACTTTTCTGTTTTTCTTTTCCTTTTTGTTCGACCATGATGATCTTTTGGAACTTTGAGACATGGCGCAGCCATGGGAGACTGTTTGCAGCAGCTTTTATTTTCTTTCTATGGATGTTTTGTAAGTCTTTTTAATTAAAGTTTGTTTCTTTCCTTTGATTATTTGTTAATGCAATTTATATCGAAAGATGTTGTTATTGATGTTTACCGTAGGACGAAAGTCGGTGTAAACCTTAGATCACCATAGGAAAGAATAGACGTTTTGATCTATGTCAAGCGAAAGTTGATAGGTTGAATGTCTAGGTTGTTAGATCTAATAAATCTTGCACCTTGGTTTATTTTATGATGCGTTAATCTCCGTAAATCGAAAGATAGAGATTGATAGGCGAATTCATCTACGAAAGTAGGAATTCATACGTTTGATAGGTGAAACCACAACTTGAATTAAATCACTATAAGATAATCTAGGGAAGAAATTAAGGGTTGCGGGATGGTGGATTATGGTTCGTTCCATGTTTGATCGCTTCAGTCGTTATCATGTTCGTTAGATAGATTTATTCATTTTTCTAGTTTAGATTTATTTTATGTTGATCGCAACTATCTTTCCTGGCTTTGGACTGACAATCCTCTGTCCAGTTTATTTTTCGTTCTAGATTAGGTTTAGGTTTAGTTAATAAAGAAGAGTTAATTAGATTAGACTCAACATCCCTTTTCCCTGAGGATCGATACCCGTACTTATCCAACTTTACTAGCAACTACCCGGTATTCGGCCGGTTAGGAGGTAGTTTTGCATGGTAGTATAGGTTTTATAAATTTTCTTTTGTTTTAATGATGCAAAATCTCCCCAACAGTCGTACTGGTGGGTTTCCGGAATTGCTCCGCTTTTGCTGCCCCTGATTGTCCTCAGAGACACTCTTCCTCTTGTTAGTAGCATACGCCGCTTTAACCTCTCTCCGAATCCTCTCAATGTTGCATGCTACTTCACACATCTCTTTTAAGCTCGTGAAGCCCCTGCTTGCACCCATACGATCCCGGATCGCTAAATCTAAGTGTTGCTCAAACTTCACCATCTTGGCCTCTTCCGTCGGCACTAGCTCAGATGCATAAACTGCCAAGTCGACAAACTTCTCGTAGTATTCTTGAACAGTCATATCCCCCTGTCGGAGATTATCGAACTCGACCCGCATCTCTTTCCTCTTAGATTCGGGAAAGAATTCACGCCTCAGCTCCTGCTTAAACTCAGTCCAGTTCAGTGGTACCAATACCGTTTCCCCTTGCTCATTTACAATCTGAGCCAACCGATCTTTGTTAGCACCCCACCACAAATCAGCCCTGTCAACCAAGTAGAAGGCAGCTTGGTCGACCTTCAGTTCCTCTGGGCAGCCTAGAGTGGCGAAGATCTTCTCAAACTCTCTAATCCACCGCTCGAGTCCCTTAGGATCTCCCTTACCATCGTACTAACTAGGCCTCTGCTGACTCACGGACCTAGTCATGCCAGTGGTTGACCCCCGAGAACGATCCTCTATCGCCTTGTTGACCGCCCGAATCAGTCTTGATTCATCTTGACCACCGATCAATCACTCGGTCCCTCTCATTTCCATTCCTAGGAGGCATAGCTAAACTACAAAAGTAAACAATCATACATTCAATTATTACCTATATCATGCCACAGAATATTTCACATACAATAGAACTTACCGTACCTTCCCCATGTAGAACTCAATACCTACCCCACACATCCTCACTGTGCTTATTTTAGTAAATTTATTCTTAAGGTTCATTTTCGGTGGTGGTCCTGGAGTCGAACGTTCTCTCGATACCACTTTGTAACACCCGGTTCCCAATCCCGTCGGCCGCCGGTATTGGTCACCGTAGTGCCACTCATCACGACACACGGCCGTGGCGGTAACATTCAACATTCCACAACAAAGAAAATAAACATTCACCATTCATTATTTTGAGAGAAAGTATTAAAGTGAGTACAAATATCCCGAAGTAAATGAAATTATGCGGAACGTCAAAATCTTTAAAATTTCAAATTTCAAATAATGTAGACGACATGTGATCGCGACTACGTGGCTCTCAAACCCCGCGACATCCCAAAGCAACAAGCAAACATCCATAGGAATACCGCTAAGAATCGCTCCCCATAAATGGATCATATAGCAGGTCAAACGAAAGTACAAACCGTCAACTACAAAGTTGAGTAAGAATAAATCTAGTGTACATAAGGTAAAGCCAACCCATGAAGGGTACCCCCAATTTATGCAGGACCCAACAAATCAATAAAAGTTACGACCAACCATAACGGACACCATACTTCACAACTAACCACCTAAAGGTCCCGAATGTGCACATCCCTCAAACGGGTAAAGCCCTGGAGAGGAGGATCCTAGAGGTCACCCAATGGTACCATAACTAGGTGGACCATCACGTACTGGGGTGCAAGGAAACCTTCCCGGGTTCCCGGCTTCGGGTGCTACCCTATCCGGCCCGACCACACCACTGTCTGCAACTCCCCAAGTACACTAAGGACACTGAAGTCGTAAGGAAACCTTCCCGGGTTCCCGGCTTCGGGTGCTACCCTATCCGGCCCAACCACTACGGGTCTACAAACTTCGATGCCCAAAATCCGAATCTCACCAAGACACCAAAATTCTTAACTCACCAAAGCATAACCCACTGAACATGTTCGTAAGACTAGCCAACAACCCACAACGAAGGAAACAATATAGACTGGACGCCCGTTTGGAAGGCCGGACGCCCGTCCAAAGACTCTACTGGACGCCCGTCCAAACCATCGGACGCCCGTCCAACACATCAGAGTTAGATCCCGAATGTAAAACAACCCTCGGACGCCCGTCCGTAACCCGCACGCCCGTCCGGGTAACCCGCACGCCCGTCCCCTTAACCCGTACGCCCGTCCACTAAGAACTCGTTACATCCCGAATCAAATTTAACACCCCGAGACGCCCGTCCGTCCGCCTAATCCGCGACGCCCGTCCGAAATGTACCCCGGGCGTACGCCCGTCCGCATGAATCGACGCTCGTCCAACCCGGGTTTCGACTAGAACCCTAACATGCCTCTCTACGCGATTTCGAGCCGTTTCTCCACAACACAAGCAAAAAACAACACTTTAAGCCCGAAACTCCATACAAAAGCATCATATCAACTATAGGTTTCAACCAATGCAAAAACACACCACTATCCATACACAACAAAGCCAAGTATCCAAACGGAGCTCAAAACATAGAAATATTCTTACCGGTTAAGCTGCGTTTCTTGAGAACCCTCTGCTATCGAGCTAAAATCGCTCCTCCACGAAGTCCGAATCTATAAAAAGAAAACAGCGATCACCGATGATGAATTCCTAAACACCAATGAGAGGATTTTCCCTCTCCTTCTTCCTTACAAGGGGGTCGGCGGCAAGGGGGTTTTGGGCTGAAAATTTCTGTTTTGGGGAAAAATAAGGGAGAAAAGGGGTGAAAATCCTTTTATTAAGTGATTAAAACTCCTTATTAAAACTCCTTTTTAATTATTACTAAATCTCTCCGTACAATTATAAATCCCATAATTTCCCAAATAACTAGATCTTTTACTAATTAATTAGGAAGTGAAAATTTCGGGATATTACATGGTGAATCTCCCATTGTTTTACTGCTGCGACACTGAGAAAAGTCCGGACCGTTGTAATCAATGCCTTCTTCTTAGTGATGCCCAAATGCCACCAACCGAGCATTGAGACTCTGTAGGGTCCCGTGCTCGTCGTATTTCTCGTATATACCCATTTACTCCCCAATGCCTTTTCCCGAGAGGGAGGGGTTGTAAGACCTAAGGACCCTGATCTTCAAGTGCTCGAATTTCTTCTGAGATTGCCTTTCGCCACCCCTCATGTTTCATAGCTTCCTTAAACGATTTTGGAGGAGTACCCACTGTAATAGCTGCAAGGTACTTGCAATGTTTATCAGAAAAACTTATCATAATTAATATAATGCATAAGAGGATACAGAGTTCCTGAGGAAGCTGATGGAGCAGAAGAGCGTGGAGGAATTTTCTGATCAATTAATGTATGTGCCACAAAATCTTGAAAGCGTGAATTCGGAATCTTCTGTCGCTTGCCCCTGCCTAACTTATTAGTACCTCCACCTGGATGTCGATGTTGTGGTGAAGGCACTGTATCTTCCCCAGTATCATGTGCTTCACTTATCACGTCTCTCCCCTCAACCGGAGGCAATGGTGAGTCCCCGGTGGAGGAAGGATCGAACCCTTGGTCACTATGCCAACATCGTCTATCAATGGGTACGGAACTACAGAGGTATCACTATCGGGTGGTTGGGAAACTTGGAACACATGTTCGAAAAATTTAACATCTCTAGAAACAAAAATCTCCTATGTATCTAGGTCGTACAAATTCCACCCCTTCTTCATGAAAGGGTAACCAAGGAAAACACATTTACGATAATATGGCGACTAGTATTATTGGAAATAGAGTTATGGAAAATAGTGATTTGTGTGTTGACTTAGTAAGGGTAGTTGATGTAAGTCAACTAGATGATACTTTTTACGATGTTTTATCCCTATTTCTCATGCATTTATTGATGTTTTCGTATCAATTCGAATCATTATTTGCTTAGTTTAATCCATATGTGTAGATAGTAATTATTATGTAAATATCACATTTTGATAGGTTTTCTACCAGTTATAGTAACCAGAGAGTCGTGTCGTGCTTACGCTTGGTATTTTGGTGTTGTATTGCAGGATTATAGGTTGACCAAGACCCCGATGGATGACACGTGTTGAGCCTAAACACATCTTTTGAGATCTAGAAGAGTGTGCCGGAAGCTAAAAAGTTCAAACGGATCAATTGTCTTTTGCATTTCTACCGTAGCATACATTCAACGGACATTTGACCCAACTTAGAAGCATTTTATAGAGAAAGCATCTTCATGAGAGGTGTAGATCAAGAAACGTGCTTTCCAACGCATTTTGAATCACGTCAATAGAAAGTCTACAACTCAAGTTATAGCCATTTTATTGAGATACTGTGAAGGACTGGTCCACGCGGGAAATTACACATTTTCCAGAGAGGATTCCGGCGCATGCCGGAAACGCCAGAAAGTCGAATTTTCAGCTTTTTAAACCTCATTTTTGGATCAAATTTGGAACCACCCATTATCTTCTTCTTCCCCAAACTCCTCCAACCCTTGGAGAAACCCCCACACCCCAAGGGGCTCTTCTAGCCGAAATTTAACCAAAATTTAGCTTTTAATCTCTATTGTAACATTACAGAATTCCTAGTTGTAGTTTCTATCACTTTGTTTGATTTGGAGTACACTTGTGTATCAATTCCATTGAAGCTTTGGAGCTCTAATGAAGGTTTCCAGTTCGAGTTTCTTGCTTGTTATTGGTACAATTCTTTATCTTAACTTTGAATTAATTGCTCTTATGCTTATGAATGCTTACATTGAAAAGTTTGTGTTTTCAACCATAAGTGGCTAGTTCACAACTAGCCAAGATAATGTTGTTGTGATAGTTATTAATCTCTATTAGTTGATTGGGAATGTTAATTTATGATTCATAGCTTCATGTGTTGTTGTTATCTTTTCCTATTTTCATTGAATTGCTTGTTGGTGTTGGATTGATCACCTAGAACTTGCACACACACACTTAGTTGAGACCAAAAGGAGATGCTAGGTGTGGGAGAAGGGATAGGAAAACCGGAAGGTAAAATCGACCTTAAGTGGAACTTGATTTCTTATCCAGGCAGTATTGACATTGTCATTGCATTCAAGATCTTAATCATGTTGAATCATTAGGTCTAGGGTTCTTAGACCAAATGAGGAGACATAAAGTAATTTCATACACTCGTTTGAGGAGGAATTGCTAGCTTGGGAGTGCACCGATAACACACACTTGAACACTATTGGAAGGTTGGTAGGTAGTTCATTCCCATGATGTTAATAGAGGTTTGCTTGATCAATGCATTATCTTGGCTAGGTTTTTATCATTTATCACCCTTTGTAGTAGTAGACTTTTAGATACATTTACTTTCTTGTATTATTGCAACTTAGATCAAGATAATAATAGCTTTTTTATGTTCAACCTCACAATCCTCGTGGATACGACCTTGACCACTTACTAGACTACAATTGACCCGGTACACTGCCGGTAAGATTGGACACCTAGAAAAGTTCCGATCAAGTTTCTGGTGCCGTTGCCGGGGATTGTGTAACGATTGATACTTGTACTAGCTAAAAAGTCTTGAGAATAAGTCAATCTTTTCTAATCTCTTTTTTATTATGTTCCTTTGGTGTTTACCTCTTGGTAAGTCACCAAGTGTTGTTTTATTGTTTTCTTGTAGTTTCTATCTTGTTGTGAATGACCAGTTCTTGACAAGGCAAGGCACCGCTCACTCCATATCGTTCGGATATCAGCACTTACATTTGAAGTTTGAGAGCCGAAAATAAAGGTAGTCAAGAAAGCCAAGAGCCTAATCGAGGTGAAAGTTCTTCACAAGTGTCATCTAATCAAGAAGTAGAGATGGATGATGAGAACTTTGTAGACGCACAAGAAGAGCAAGGGCTCAATCGTGTCCAAGGACAAGCCTAAAATCCTGAAAATCCAAATCCACCTTCACCAAACAACATAAATCTTCCACCACTCAACAATAACCAAAATCCCAATAACCAAAACATCCAAAACCAAAACAACCGGAACAACAACAACAATAACCCTCCAAACCCGAAACCTATTTTTGTGACCAAACCGTGAGAAGAATCAACCCA
Source organism: Gentiana straminea (assembly GCA_036785695.1). Lineage (NCBI taxonomy): Eukaryota > Viridiplantae > Streptophyta > Magnoliopsida > Gentianales > Gentianaceae > Gentiana > Gentiana straminea. Next base: position 1,261,133 of record JAVUPR010000046.1, read on the forward strand.
ATGACCCCATTCTCCTACCCAATGATGGAGCCAACGATTTTGAGGTGAAATCTCATCTTTTTGGTTTAATTGATACTCGATGCCAATTCCTTGGTGAGGATCATGAGGACCCACATCACCACCTCTACTTGTTTGAACAATTTTGCAACACGGTGAAAAGTCATGGCATCTATAAAGAATTAACAAGGATGTCGATGTTTCCTTTTTCATTGAATGGTAAAGCTAAAGAATGGTTTATGTCACTCCCTCGCCATTCCTTGACCAGTTGGGAAGACATTCAATATGAGTTCTTGAAGCAATATTTCACTCCGGGCCGGAAATTGGAATTGAAGGTTGAGATTGCTAGTTTTGAGCAAGGGGCCGAAGAATCACTTGATGTTGCTTGGGAATGATTTAAGAGGTTGTTGAAGGCATGTCCCGATCACGGATATTCTTTGGATATGCAAGTTCAATTCTTTTGTCGAAGGTTGAAGAAAGAGGCACGTGTGGAGGTTGATCAAGCTTGTAATGGTTCTTTGATGATGAGTATGGCACAAGATGTGTATGATGCTATTGAGAAAATTTTGAAGAACAACCGGATGTGGGAAATCGGTACATGTACAAGGAAAATTGCTTTTGTAGGAGAATCAACCCTACAATCGGAAGTGTTAGCACAATTGGCAACTCTTAATAAAAAGTTTGATGGAATGCAAGCTAGCAAGAGTTTGGGGAATGGAAAGCCTAGTCATGAAACTTATGATGGTTTGAGGAATGATAATGTACCTTTGGCACTAGTGAAAGCCGGTGAATTTTCGAAGGAGGAAGTGAGTTTTATGCAACAACACCGAAAGCTCAATAATGCTTACACCAACGCGTACAATAATGTCAATATCATCCCACTTTCAATTGGTCCGACAATTCTACCAATCATTGACCCGAACCATCACTTACCCAACAACAAATGGAGTCCATCAATGCTAATGTGCAACAACAATATGAGTACCAAGGGAATCCCTCTTACCAACAATTACCACCGCCTTCTATATACCAACAAGTTCCTTCCCAAAATGCCCCCGTTCAAAAAAGTCCGCAATCAAAGGCAGATAGATGGGATACGTTGATGGGTTGATGTCCTAGAATAATATTTTGAGAGTTGTTGCTACTCAAGCCGCTAATATGCAAACAATGATGACTTCTATTAATGTGATGTCACAAGATGTTGGAAATTTGAAAACATCCATGATGGGTCAAAATACAAGAATGAGAACTATGGAAGCATCAATTCGAGGTATTGAAGACCATTTGACTAGGAAATGCGAGATAAATAGTAGTAGACCCCCGGGTGGATTACCAAGCAACACCGAGAGAAACCCGAGAGAAGTCAATGCCACTATCACTCGAAGTGGGAGAGTTTGTGGAAGTAATAGGGTGGAAATTCATAGAAACAATGAAGTTGAAGATGACTTGGACAAGGAATTTGAAAACCAAAAGTTGAGTGAAAAAGAGGAAGAGATCGTTGATGGTTTCTTGAGAAATGATGGGTATGTTGAAGTATAAAAAGAAGAAGAGGAATGGATTAAGGTTCCGAGATTGTTGAAGAATCTAAGAGCTAGCGATTTAAGAACTCTATTCAATGAGCATGTTGGAAAGGAATCAAGTTTGGAAGGGCCGGTTCAAACCGAACCTCATCCGGCTCAAACCAAACTCACCTCGGTTCAAACCGACAAGGCAGCACAACATCCATAGCGGATTTTGAAGAAAAAGGTATACAGTGATGACACATGGCACCCAAGAAGTGTGATAGCAAAATACTTAACCGCTAACTTTCACCGACAGAGTATCGGGTCAACGGGAGTATAGTGGTCACAAGGTCGAATCCACAGGGAGTAATGTCTAAGTACCAAAGCCGACGTAGAACTTAGATCAGGTCACAATAATGGTGGATGATATTATACTAATGCAAAGAATAAAGATTATACTACCGGTTTTACTTCTAAATATAGAAAGGTATAGCCAAACTATGATCCCACGAGCTACTTTCACCCCTAAGGAAGGACTTGACAAGGAGTGTGTCTTAACCGACCTACCTATCCAATGTAGTTTAACGACATCCACGGGTGCCAACTCTTAATTCTAGTGATTAGACTAAACAACTCAATCTAACCACCCTATGTGAAGTTAAAAATTCTCCCTTTATAAAACCAATTAACCTAACATGATTACGCTCTAGAGTCGCTTGAACAACGATGACAAACCTCTGTATTGGAAACGGACCTAACAACTAGGCCGAATCTACGCAACGATCCTAAAACCCCTTATCCCACATCTCACCGCAAAATGCATTTATAAGTTTGACATGTGTGACAGTGAACTAGGTGATCAATCTAATTCAAAGATGTTAAAATAATTTTTAGGACGTGGATTAATCGTTTAAACATTCAATTATGCACTACACAATTCCCTATCTCATCCCCCATAGGGTTTTCGCTCGCTTTCACATAATTCGACTACACATGCAATTAGCTACTCATAATTATGCTAATAAATGAAATAGAAATTGAAATCAAACTAAAGACATTAAATAAAAGAGAAGTCATTACCATTTAATTTGCAGAAAATCTGATCCAGAAAATACCAGAGAGAAAAGTGATCCAAAAGTCGAATCTTTTGTTCTTGAAAAGTAAATCCAAGCTATAACAAGTGTAATCAAAGGATGTAACTTATGGGATCAAGGGATCAAAGGATGTTTAAGCTACACTAAAATCGCCCCCAAATCACCTAAGAAAAGTCTAAAGTCGGCCAAGAATGATTAGGGGCTGAATGAGCTGCGTATTTATAGTGTATGTCGAAAATCTGATGCTGTCGGTCATGGACGAGCGTTTGCTTTACTGTGGACACTCGTTCACCTGGAATTCTGATGATGATTAGGGTTTGTTCTTCAGTGAACCAGCGTTTTCTTTGCCTTGAATGCTCGTTCAGAGATCATACCTTTGAAGGACAAACGCCCGTTTGAAATGCCGGAACGCCCGTTTGAGTTATATGAGCTTTTTGATTCGGGCTGAACCCATCCAAACGTGCGTTTGGGGGTTATGTGGACGCTCATCCAGCTGAAACCATAACTTTCTGAATCAAGTGTTAACTCTATGAATGCCAGTGTGCAATGTCCAAACGCTAGTTTGGCCTAGGCTTGATGCAAATGCCAGTTTAGGGTTGGGCAAACGCCAGTTTGCCTTGATTTCACTCCAAACTCGATTTTCTCCACTTTCATGCTACACTTGTGCCTTGATAAACTCTTTCACTTCAAAATATAACCTTCCAGGCCTCGAGTCACCTAAGTCCTGCAATAAACACACTAACAAAAACACCACGCATAATTCCGCAAGACAAAAAGTGCTCGGAAATGAGGTAAATATCGCTAAAAAGGCGGAGTTTACTATCGATATGATAGTTTAACTCCTCGTGCATATAACTCTCGATATTACTCTCAAAATGGTCTAAATCTACCCAAAACATGCCAATAAAGTGATAAACGGGGGTTAAACTGCACACCAAAGTACAGTAAAGTTGACTCCCATCAAAGTGCACAAACATTCAAGGAAGCTTCACCATCTTCATCAAACGACAAGGGTAAGAGAGGTATACATTCTAACCCTACTTTAATTGATCTTGAGTCATTACCATATCCCCCTCGAGAGGAAATTAAAAAGAAGAAGTTGGATAAGAAGTATGCACGTTTTCTTGACACTTTTCGGCACTTGAATATTAATATCCCTTTCATTGAAGCACTCACGAATATGCCGGAGTATGGTAAGTTTCTTAAGGACATACTCTCCAACAAGAAATGGTTGGAAGAGTATGAGATGGTGTGTCTATGTGAGGAGTGTTCCGCCGTGCATCAACACAAGCTTCCTCCTAAGCTTAAAGACCCCGGGAGTTTTACTATCCCATGTGAGATTGGGGGATTTTTGTTTAAGAATGTGCTTTGTGATCTCGGTGCGAGCATAAACCTCATTCCTACAATGATTTCATGAAACTTGGCATAGGCAAGCTTAAAGCGTACGGAGATGACTCTCAAACTTGCGGATAGATCCATAAAACGTCCAAAGGGAGTCATTGAGGATGAACTAGTGAAGGTTGATAAATTTTACTTCCCCGTCGATTTTGTTGTTATGGATATGGTGGAAGGGTACACTACACCCCTTATCCTTGGTAGACCATTTTTAGCAACGGTGGAAGCTGTGATCAATATTTGTAAGGGAGAGCTTAGTTTGGGAGTGAATGATGAGCGTGTTGTCTTCAACATCTACACTTCATTGAAATATCCACGCACTACACTAGAATCTTGTTCTTTTGTGGATACTTCGTGTCCCCTTGTTGTGGATTGTACTAACATGCAGGTAGTTGAAGAAGATGTGAGAAATAATATGAGGGCTCGCAAACCGAAAGCTCGAAAATCAAAGGAAAAGGTCAAGAACCGTTGGGAATGGTGGCATTCGTCTACACTATGTTGGAGACCGGTTTTGATGAAAAGACGGATGAGGTGCATAAGAATGACCCACCACCCGTGCATTAAAAGATGAAGAAGTCTAGCTATAGACTATAAATTTAGCACTTTTTGGGTACTATCTTTCTTTTTATTTCTTAAGCATTACCTTTCGGTCGGCTTTTGTTCTTGAAATTGCATGCTTATGTGAGTAATTGTTAGTAGTATCCATGCACGATGATCTGTATAATTCCCGCCATTTCTACCGTATAATCCCGTCGAGCAAACAACGTTAAACATAAGCTCTACCGGGAGGCAACCGTAAAAAGTTAAGTACAATATTTTTGCTTTTTTGTGTGGCCCGGTGTGGCCAATGATCATTTTGTCTCTATATTTTGGTTGATACTTTGCTAGTATTTGGGATTGCTTGTCATTTCATTGGTTGTCTTTCATGTTCATGCCCACCCACCCTCCATTTTATGGCAAACCGGTACTTGTTTTGACTACTTTTGATTCACTTTTGTTTCCCTAACTACTTTCTTACCACTCACTTTACATTGGGGACAATGAAAGTTCGTAAGTGGGGAGTGGGAACGTAGTTAGTCCAACAAAAGGTGATGTCATTAAATGTTTGAGAAACACTTAGTCTTGATCATTTTTCAAGCAATTTAAAGCATGATAAACCACTTTTTGTGAAATGATATGGTTTTGCAATTGATAGAGTGACTCAACAACAACTTGTACAGCTTCAGTAGATTCAACAATAACAGCAGGCTCTGGTGCAACAGACTGCTGTGTTTCTCCAACAGATTGCTCAGTAGATTCAACCTGTTCACTTTCAGTAGGCTCAGCAGCCTTAGCAGGTGAGGATTCAACAACATCAGCAGCAGGTTCAGTCTCTGTAGTTTGCTGTGACTCTCCAGCAGTTTGCTCAAGAACAACCTCTGCATCCTCAGTAGGCTTGATAATAGTCAATGGCTCAAAGCATCAATAGCCTCTCCTACTGCTTCTACTTCTTCTTCTACTGCTTCTTCTTCTTCTTGTGCCCTTTGAGCCTCTAAGTTTTTCAATTGTTTCCCCTTTCCATGTTTCTTTTTGTGAATAATCTCTTTCATTCTCTTGGAAAGTGGCTCATCATCAATTTCAACCACAGTAGGCTTCCTCTTTTTAGTGGCTTCTTTCTGTTGTTCCCTCAAAATCTCAACAACAGTTTTTCTAGCAGCTACAGCCGGGTCAGTAATCTCAACTTCAGCAGCACCCTCAGCAGACTCAGCAGTCTGTGCTGTTTGCTTCCTTGTTATTTTAGGCTTTAACATTTCTGTTATCTTCCTTGTGTCAGTAGCCTTTCTCTTCTCAGTGGTCTTCTTTGGTGCATCAGGTTTGACTGATTTCTTAGTAGTTTGCTTGACCTGCTCACCACCAGTATCACCATCATCTCCATTGTCATCACTATCAGCAGCTTCAGCAACACCTTCTTCATCATCACCCAGACCAGGGATAGCATAATCAATATCTTTCTTGTATCTGGATTGATTAATCTTTTCAGGTGCTACATCAGGAATCTCCAAATGATTCAGCAGGGTCTGAATCATTAATCCTAGGGGTAAGGCCTTGGATTTCCTCTTTCCTTCTCTTTCCTCTTTTGCAACATTCTTCATGTAATGAATGAAATACCCAGCCCAATCAAACTTCATACTTCTGCAAATAATCATCAGCAGCTCTATCTTGGGTCCTGATAGAGTATCCATACTTCCAACCAGCCCTAATATATTCTTTGCAATGATTTTGCTCAGCAGGTTGTACTCATACCCAATGTGTCTAACATTGATGCCTGGAGTTGATTTGATGCCTTCATTTGTTTTGATCTTATCAACAAAATCCATCTTGGACAATCCCATTTCCTCAGGATTTACTGGACCATCTACTACTTCATCAAAACCAAAAACTTCCCTCAGTAGACTTGGGGAAATCTCAATCTCCTGGGCATTCACAGTTGTTTTGAATGCCTCTGTTCCTTCTTTAATCACAATGTTCTTCCAAAAGCTCACAACATTTGTGTATGAAATTGTTTCCAGTCTTATATTAAGCACATTCTCCAGACCTTCATACCTCCTTATTCTTCGACCAATGTTGATTGCTAGTTCAGTTTTATTAGCATCAACAATGAAACCTCTCACACTTTGGCTTGTTCCAATCTGAACATCAATCTTCTCCGCCATTGTTAAAGAAAAATAAGATGAAGAAGATAATTTCTCAAATCTGTGTTCACACAGTGTAAAAACAGAGAGTATAAATCTGAGATTTTGCAGGTAGGGAGTATCTTCTGTGTAATAGGTCTGTATAAATAGATAGGGAGTGGTTGTAACTGTCAGTGCACGTACATCCATATTAACCACGATTAATATGAGTGAATGTTTTCTTGACACGTGGCCCATTACTTTCTCCATAACGTTTGTAAGCGTTGGATCGTGTTAACTGCGGTTATAAAGGATAAAATAAATATCCCACCAATCTGCTTTTTGACTTTAATGAGTTTGACTGTGTAACGTTTCATTCAGCAGGGTTGGCCTCAGTAGGGTTGGCTCAGCAGTCTGCTGATAAAGATGCTTCGGCGACCGCCGACATAGTAAATCGTCGATCCTTGATTTCTTCTTGTTTTGTTCAATTGATAATACAAGATGAAGTTTAATACCAATGACTTATCTGTCAAGTGAGCTCACCCAATCATGATAAAGACCAATCCCCTTGGCAACCTCAATTGCTCAATTGTCCAAACATAAGTACATGGAATTGTTGATACCAATGACTAATCTGCTAAGTGAGCTCACCCAACATAGAAAAGACTAATCCCCTTGGTGAATTCCAGTACACTGCTGATTATCAGTCAACTTTGATAATTCCAAGTTCAGTCCTTAGTTTAGCAAATCTATCACTATCAAGTGGTTTAGTGAAAATGTCAGCAAGTTGATCTTCAGTAGGGATATACAGAACCACCACATCCTTCTTTTCAAAATGATCTCTTATAAAATGATGTCTCACATCAATGTGCTTGGTTCTTGAGTGCAAGACAGGATTTTCTGTGATAGCAATTGCACTTGTATTGTCACACATTATTGGAATTTCTTTCTCCTCAATTCCATAATCCCTTAATTGTTGTCTTAGCCAAAGTACTTGTGCACAGCAACTTCCAGCAGCAATGTATTCAGCTTCAGCAGTGGAAGTTGATATTGAGTTCTGTTTCTTGCTAAACCAAGAAACCAGTCTATAACCCATTAACTGACAGGTTCCTGTGGTGCTTTTTCTATCAATCTTGCATCCAGCATAATCAGAATCTGAGTAGGATATAACTTTGAAGCTTCCATCCTTGGAATACCATATCCCTACTCCCAAAGTCTCTTTTAGATACTTGAGAACTCTCTTGACTGCACCTAAGTGACTTTCTTTAGGTTTAGATTGAAACCTTGCACAAACACCTACAACAAAGGATATATCAGGTCTGCTGGCAGTAAGGTACAGCAGACTGCCTATCATCCTTCTGTATAAGGTCTGATCAACATCTTTGCCTTCTTTATCTTCATCCAATCTCGATATTTGTACTCATAGGAGTTGATATCCCGGTACTATTTTCCATACCAAACTTCTTCAGCAACTCCTTGGTGTACTTGGTTTGATGAATGAATATTCCATCTTTTATCTGTTTAACTTGCAATCCCAAAAAGTAGTTCATTTCTCCCATCATACTCATTTGGAATTTGCTCTTATTAGATTTGCAAACTTTTCACATAGCAATTCATTTTCGTAACCAAAGATTATGTCATCAACATAAATCTATACCAACAGGTGTCGTCCTTCTCATTGATTCTGAAAAGAGTCTTATCAATGGTGCCTTTTGTAAAGCCATTGTCCACCAAGAATTGAGATAGAGTCTCATACCATGCTCTTGGTGCTTGTTTCAAGCCATAAAGTGCTTTATTGAGTTATACACTTTATCTTCTTGATCTTTAACTTCAAATCCAGGAGGTTGCTGAACATACACTTCCTCCTCTAGAATGCCATTCAAAAATGCACTTTTGACATCCATTTGATATACCTTGAAGTTTTTATATGCAGCATGTGCTAGGAATAATCTGATAGCTTCCAATCTTGTAACAGTGCATAAGTTTCATCAAAATCTATTCCTTCAGCTTGAGAATAGCCTTTTGCAACTAGTCTGGCCTTATTCCTCACAATGGTACCAGATTCATCAAGTTTGTTTCTGTATACCCATTTAGTACCAATGATATTTGCATGACTAGGCCTTTCAACTAGTGTCCAAACTTGATTTCTTTCAAATTCATTTAGCTCTTCTTGCATAGCAATTATCCAATCTGGATCTGAAATTGCTTCTTCAATAACTTTAGGTTCAACTTGAGATAGAAAACAAGTAAACATTGCTTCCAATTGTCTTCTAGTCCTCACACCTTGCTGTACATTGCCAATAACTTGTTCAGCAGGGTGATTCCTTAACCATTGTGGATTATGGTTAGTTTGATTCTCAGGAACCTCATCTTCGCAGGGTCGTCGTTGCTTCTTCAATAGGGGTTCAAGCAGATCCTTGAATTGCTTCGCTTGTTGCATCGTAGTATCACCAAAGCAAGGTGTTCGGCAGGGCGTATCGAAACTTTTAAGTCATTAACCCTTTCCAAGACTTCAACACAATCTGGATCAATGACTTGTAGGTTCTCAGCAGGTTCACAACCTTCATCTTCCATACCAGTGAACTTAGGTTCATCAAACACAACATGTATAGTTTCTTCATGTTTTAGTGACCTTTTGTTCAGTACCCTGAATACCTTGCTGACCGAAGAGTATCCCAAGAAAATTCCTTCATCTGATTTAGGTTGGAATGTCTTCAAATGCTCCTTATGATTCAAGATAAAACATTTGCTTCCAAATGGATGGAAATAGGATATATTTGGTTTCCTTCCATTCCAAATCTCATAAGGTGTCTTCAAAGCAGCCTTCTTGTTCACCGAGGTTCGTTTTGTGTATAGCATGTCGTATTGTATTAATCTGCTTCAGCCCAGCAGACCTTTCAAAGAATGCTTCACAAATCATTGTTCTTCCTGCTTCCTTTAAGGTCCTGTTTCTCCTTTCAGCAACCCCATTTTGCTAAGGTGTACCAGCAGCAGCAAGTTGGTGTAGTACACCATTCTGTTCACAGTATTCTCTTATAACTTTATTGAGAATCTCAGTACCCTTATCTGATCTTATCTTTACTACTGTCAAACATTTCTCATTTTGTAATCTCTTCAAAAGACCAGGAATCATCTTGAGTGTTTCACTTTTCTTGTTAATAAATATCACCCAAGTGTATCTAGAAAAATCATCCACAACAACTAAGGTGTATTTCTTTCCTGTAACACTTGTTGGTGTAACTAGTCCAAATAGATCCATATGCATCAGCTCCAAGACTCTATTAGTTGATTGCTTGGTCTTTGATTTGAAGCTTGATTTAGTCTATTTACCTTGCTGACATGCATCACATATAGTATCTTTCTTGAATGTGATCTCAGGTAAACCAATCACCAGTTTCTTCTTCACCAACCGATTGATGTCATCAAAATTTAAGTGATTCAATTTTTTGTGCCATAACCAATTGAGTTCTGACTTGGTATGCACAATCAGACAGGTTTCTGGAACTGCAGTAGACCAATCCACAACATATATGTTTTGTTGTCTTCTACCAAACCAATACAAATTGATCACCTCTTTCACTAATGACAATACAATTGTTCTTGTCAAAAGTGACCTTGTATCCCATGTCACAGAATTGTCCAGTGCTCGAAAGTTGTAGTCCAGTCCTTCCACATATGCAACATTCTTGATTGTAAGTCCATTCCTCACAAGTGTGCCATATCCTCTTGTATATCCAGGTGTATTTTTGTTGCCAAAATTCACCCTTGGACCATCCTTTGTCACAAAATTTGACAAACAACGCTTATTCTTTGTCATATGTCTGGAACATCCACTGTCAAAGTACCAGACACCCTACAAAACAAGGTTAATACATTTTTGGTACCCAAACCTGTTTGGGTCCATAATGGTCAGTGGTAAGCATGACCCCTGGGATGTTTCCATAAGGTCTTCTCCTAAAAGTGTCATACTTTGGTTCATATATGTATTCCACACATCCATAGGTTCTAACAGTAGATTGTGTAGGATTCACATATGTTTTCTGGCCTTTTGGTTTATAATTCGTTTGATGTGACTTTTGTTGTTGGAAGCATTAGCATAACCATTAGTTTGTTGTACGTTAGAATGTTCGTAGTATGGAGTCTGCTGAGGTCTTGTGTAAGTCCTCTGCTGATCCCATTACTTAGGTTTTACCCTAGCAGCATGGTTATTCTTACTGTTTCTAGCATTAGATACAGGAATATTCCAATCATCATTAGTAGGGAACAGTCTACCTTTCCCCCTGAGATAAGTATCCCTTGAATGATTAACATTTTTGGGTTTAGGATTCTTATCCTTGGAATATTTCTGTTTCTTACCCTTCTATGGTCCAGCAGACTTGGTAGCAGGTCTGTTATCAGCAGGTTTAGAAGGCACAACAGTCCTATTTTTGGATTTGTTCCTTTTATTAGGAGCTGTTGACTTCTTTGACTTCTGATTTGCTTCCTTGAAGCATTCTCAGTAGGTTTTACTGCCTCAGCAACCTTACTGGGAGTTGGATCTTGTGCAGGTACAAACTTAGGACCAATTCTGGCACTAGGTTCAGTAGCCTTACTGGATCCACTCTTTTTGGATTGTTGAGTTCCAAATCCAAGCCATGTTCTATCACCATAAGGCTTTCCAGATTTGTATGCAGTAGAGGAACAAGATGGATCAGCAGATTCAGAGGCTACTAGATGTTCAAGCAGGCTTATACTGATTCTGTCCAACATCTTTTTCCTTACCTTTGAGAACCCTTAATTCAGCATTCAATCTTTCAACTTCTACTTGAAGAGATTCTTTTTCAGCCTTCGCAATCTCATAGCCAGATTGTATTTTCCTCAGTTGATTGAGGATGGCATCCAAAGCTTCTTCATTGTAAGAGTTTTTAGGATTTGAACCACAAGTTGATTCACAATCACATCCAGCAGGAGTGTTAATTGACACAGTATTGTATACCTCCTCTGTCTCATCCATATTAGCTATTAATGCATAATCTTCCATTTCAGTAACCAATGTTGTGTCATCTGATTCATTTCCCTTTTCAGATTCCACTTCATACCCTGACTCATCTTCAGCAACCATAGCCTTCTTGCCATATCTTCTTTGTTGGCTTTTGGTCTTCAGTAGGTCTGGACAGTCAGGTCTGATATGTCCAGGCTTTTTGCAATTGAAGCACAGATAATAAGGTTCCTTACTTTGTTTTAACTCAGGACATTCAGGTTTGAAGTGTCCTGGTTTCTTGCAATGAAAACATAGATAATCATTGTCTTTCTTTGGTTCTTCTTTCTTCTTTTCACTGAATTTCTTGTTGAAATTCCTTGGAGAACCCTTTCCACCTTTCATTATTCGATCTTCTTGCTCGTAGTGCAACCGCTCTTGCATCTCATCCGGTAAGTCATCTTTAGCTTCGATGCTTCTTCTTGATGTGAGGCAACCGCGTCGTAGTTTTTGGCTCTTCCTTTTCAGTAGTAGGTGACAACTTCTTTTTGAATTCATATGACTTAAGATCTGAGAATAACTTGAATGTATCCTCTTCATGCAGTCTTCTCATTTCTTCTATGGCTGTCACCTTCATCTTCCATCCATCTGTAGCAGGTAAAGCTTCCAAGATTTTTGTGTTGATTTCTTCTTTTGAGTAAATAAACTCATCAGGGTGAGTTCATCCAGAATTGCATTGAACCTAGATTCCATTTGTTCAATGGTTTCATTGGGTTTCATTTCAAACTTTTGGAACTTCTTCTTTGCCACACTGATTTTATTCTTCTTGATTTCATCAGTTCCTTCATAGATCAACTGTATTTTGTCCCAAAGTTCTTTAGCTGTTTTGCAATCTTTAACCTTCATGTACATGTTGCTATCCAAGGTTCTATAAATGATATCAATAGCAATATTGTTGAGGTTTGCTCTCTTCCTATCTTCAGCATTCCATTCTCTTTTTGGTTTTGGAATGTACTGAGTCTCATCTCCCACTGTTACAGCTTTGAAAATCTCCAGTGGTCCATCTGTCAGCACATCCATCATTTCATCATGAGTTGCAGCAAGGTAAGCCTGCATTCGACGTTTATATTCATCAAATATATCTAGAGAACACATCAGCATAGTTCAAGCATACTGGTTGTTATCCATGATGCAAGTCTTTGAAAATCAGTGATTTGAAAAAGTTTCGAAGTATTTTCTCAAGTACAACAAGTAGGATTACTTGAACGAAGCTAATCGCTCGATACCAATTGTTGGTCCCTTGAAAAGGCTTTGGTTAAGTTTAGAGGGGGGTGAATAAACTTAACACTTAAAACTTTTTGGAGTTGACAAACTCAGCAACTTCGCGACTCGCCGATATCTCGCAGTCCGTCTCGATACTTCGTAGCATCTTCGATGTACGTAGTCTACTGACAGTTAAGTTTACTGAATTTGTGCAGCGGAATTATATCAAAAATTAAGCCTTATTACTTGTTGTAAAATATGATACTAAGTATTAGATACTCAGTAGTGTATGTGTGTGATTTCAGTTGCTAGATTCAGTAGGTTGATGTGTATAGTAAACTATATGCAGAATGTAAGTGCAGAAAGTAAGTAGGCAAGTTTTATAGTGGTTCCAGGTGGTGTAATCCTGTCAGTCCACTCTTCTCCTGTGATGTTGGAGGTAATTCACTAGAGATCTTTGATGTAGCTGTTACAAAGATTCCTAATTTGCTTGTCCTTCACCAATAACTATGGCTTCACAAACTGAACACTTGGAACAGGTAGGATTGCTGCTCCAAAGTCTTCCACTGGTCCTTGAAGGGTAGGATTACCTCTTCACCAGCTCCACCACAAACAACAGTCTTTCACACCCAACAGATGCTTCACTTTCTTCAGCAGGTTCTTTATAAAATAAGGATTGAATCAAGTAAATGATTCAGTTGCAGCAGCTTGATTAGGATGATATAATCAGCAGCTTGCAGACTTCAAGTGTGTAAACTTGATGTAGCTTGAATACAGAATACACTTGAAGATTTTCTCTGGATCAGTAGCTTTAAACTCAGTAAGTTCAGCAGGGTGTTTTTCAGCTCAGAATTCTTTCTTATATTTTTCTCTTAAAATTCATCAATCATCATCTTTTTCTGAGTTGGAAGTCCTCTATTTATAGGTAGGATGGCATGTGACTTGTATTTGAAATTCAAATATCATAATGGAATAAACTAATCATAAACTCAACACACATATAGCACAGACAACTGCCACAGATAAATTTTTAGCACAGGGGTCAGATTAGAAATCCCCTAAACACATAATTCACGTTGAACAAATTGAGTAAAAAAACTTTTTGCACATTCTTAACCAAACGGTCATCGAAACACGGCAAAAATAAAAACTCTCAATTTAGTTAACGCTACTTTTATTGAAAGAAAAATAAATCGTAACAAAATAGAAGAATTAACTCAAGTAGATCCAACAAAACACCGATTCCCCGGCAACGGCGCCATCTTGTTTGGAGATTTTTTTGCATCATTTGAACAAAAGAAAATTTATAAACCCTAACTTAGATGCAAAACTAACTCCTAACCGGCCAAACACCGGGTAGTTGATAGTATAGCGAGATAAGTAAGGGGTCGATCCACGGGGAATTGGGTACATTTGAAATCTAATTTCATTAACTCTCTCAATTGTTACTACTAATTATTACTAAACCTAAACTAAAGCGGAAAATAAAGCTGGATGAGAGGATTTTTAGTCCAAAGCCAGGAAACACATAATTAAGAACAAACAAATAAGAACAACACGAGAAGATAAAACGATCCTAAAGCTAAGGAAAACATAAAAACAACCTAAACTAAGGAAACATGAAATCAAACAACGTACAAACCATGTAATTTCAATCCTACCTCATCTCATGATTTTAACTCGAATTGTGGTTTCACCTTACGAAGGTATGAATCCTACTTTCGTAGTAATTCGCCTATCAATCTCATCATCTTTCGATCTATAGAGATTAACGCATACAAAACAAGGTGTAAGATCTTTCAATCTAATAACCTAGATAATCAACCTATCAACTTTCGTTATGTCAAGGTTAAAAATCACATCTTTTCTATGGTGATCTAACCTAACAATGATTTTCATCAAGTTAGACAACGATTAGCAACCAATCTCTCGATCTAGTCACACATGGCATGATAATTGCATAGAAAAGATACAAAACGAATCATAAATCATGAATATAAAGCGAGGGACTGAATTAATTGAAGAACAAACTCACGGGGTTTGATACAATTGATGAATCCATGAATCTACAAAGAAGAGAAAAGCATCTAATCTAACCCGGATCACCCGAGCACAAGGCTCGGGTGACCGGCCTGAACTCCAAAAGAGTGGTGCTCCTTGGAATTTTATGTGTGAGAAGTTTTGTGACCGATTTCGAATGGAAGAATCCCTCGAATGAATGGGAACGGTGGTATTTATAGAAAATAAGTTGCGGACATTCGAACTCCGGTTCTACCTGTGGAACGCCGGTTCGGGCTACGGAACGCCGGTTCGGCTTGGAACGCCGGTTCCATGCGTTCGAGCTCCCGATCTTGCTTTGGACTCCTTTGAACGCCGGTTTCGGTCCCGAACGCCATGTCTACCTTGGAACGCCGAGTTCCATGACTCAAACGCCGATTCGGCTTTTGAACTCCGGTTCCACTGTCTTGAGCTTATCCGCATTTGATCCTTGTCATTATCTCCAACAAACCATCCTTATCCTTTGTAACAAACCTTATCTCTTGGATATTCTAGATGATTCATGACTTGTCCTCCAAGATCTTATCCTTGACACTTGTCCATTCCAATCTTGAACACTTGTAGGCTCTAATTAATCAATGAATAATACCAAAATGTAATATAATTCCAAAATAATAATAAATCATCATTTAAGCACTAAATTTGATACATTTTGAAATTAACTCATTAAAAATATCATTTACTCAATATTTCAATATAAAGCTTGATTTCTATGAAAATCATAAGAATGTGGGGAAAATTGATATAAAATATATCGTTAAAAATCGTATAATTTGACCCTGAACAACTCCCCCATACTTAGCTTTTTGCTCGTCCCGAGCAAAACAAAACAAAAACATACTATCAAGAATCCACATAACCTGACACTAGATGTAGTCGTGCTCACGACAAGCTAGTATTCAGCAAATCGAAGTCACTCGGTGATTGTGTGTGCAGAACCTACTAAACTTCCACCAATCCTCTCTTGATGTATTAAATCAAGCACTAACAGTCATCCGGTTAAATAAACGAAAGTTTCATTAAATCTACTGACACTTACCCTACAAAAATTACTTGTCAAGAATAAAGTAACTAACTCACATTTAAATTCTTTTACTTGGTGTCAAGAAAATACCTTTCGGGTCTCTCTTGGGTTTAGATCAACTCGACTCGAGTTCTAAAAACACAAACTTCTCGCGTCTCAAAAGTATAACACTCTCCCCTACTTTAGAGGCGGTCACCCCGAGATCACTCAAACCCGTCTTGTCCAAGGTAAACCACACTCCCCAATTGGGGCAGTATCCAAATGGACTCGAGGTGAAATTTATCATATATATATAAGATATTATATTCTCGCCCAAACTCTTTGGAAACTCTTGATCAGGTATCTTTTCTAACACATTCAAGACTTTTAAGGTTCTCAAGAACACTAAGGTGCGAGATTCTAGCTGTGAGTATAGTACGAATTCTTAACTTTCATCAATGCTAAATAAGTGTTATACGCATCGAGAGTTGGCTATCCTTTAACTAACCGGAGACTATTTTATATTTGGTTCTTCATCTAATAGGTTCGTGAAATGAAATTCAAGTGAGTGTCGATCTACTAAATCTATTCTTAGAATATGACACGACTACGAAAACAACTAAAGGTGCCGGATTATAAAACTAGCATGCAAGTGAAATGACATTACTCGGGACAAAAACAAAAATTTTGAAAAATTTAGCATTTTTCATAGAAATATGACTAATATGGCAAAAGAATGTAGATACTAATCCCTTCCCCCACACTTAGATTGCAACTTGTCCTCAAGTTGTACGAAATAAAAAGTTTAGGAACTTAGGCGATTGTATTTCCAAGCGGCAATTACGGAAAGAACCCCGAAGAACCAAAATTGCTTGACTATCCTTGGAAATGTGGAGCATCACGGATCCAAGTAAGCTTGAATAGATCGGTAGACTTGTGGAGCATCACGGGAATGCGACATCGACGTGAAAGCGCACAACGGCTATCAAAAGTGTCTGCATACTTGATCGGTGCAAAAAGAGTCTACGGGGAAAAAGAATTATACAATGAAAACACAAGGAGAATAAATCATAGAGATGTTTCAGATTAAGCTCAGATAAGGATGGAACATATACATGGACATTGCAAAATAGTAGGCTAGGTGCAACTACATTACAATGCAACTACATGATATGTAATCCTAATAAAAGAAAACGCAAACAGGCTCAGGCTGAGCGGGTTGTGAAGACAACCCTACAGTGACTACGGCCCTTAAAGAAAAGAAAACAATGCAACTAGATGACATGCAACTAAATGAGATGCACAAATAAAAGAAAATAAAAGAAAGAGAACTAGCCCACTCATTTGCAACATGACATGTATAAAATAAACGTCTACCAAATAATGACAGGTTACGATAAACGACAGTGCTGTCCATTACAATGCAGTGTAGACGCGCCTTAAGACTCATCAAAAGTGATAGCATTATGGAAAACCAACGAGTTAGCTATACTAAACGAGATATAACTCATAAGACGCGATGGTAGCATACGGAAAACCGACAGTAGCTACCCATATGAGTTGCAAAATAACAAGAAAGCACATAAGTCTCAAAGCTTAAAAGATTCATCACAGCGGTATGTAGCATACGGAAACCGACATTAGCTACTAAGTAACAATAAGACCAGTTATAGCTTACGAGAACCGACAGTCACTATAACTTGCATAGATGAATCAAGTATATTAAAGTAAATCAATTATTTAACATGGATTCGTAGATGGAAAGATATGAATATGCAAGTTCAGAACATCTACGTAAAAATAAAAAGCCACAGAAGCTAGTATAAAATTATCCATGTCAAACAAAAGCATTAAAAATCCAGATCAAGGAAAATTCAGAACCTGAACTGCATTTCTCAGACCAAACGGACGTTCATGCAGCTGGACGAGCGTTCATCTGAAAATTTAGCACTGAACGGGCGTTTCATCACTCAACCGGGCGTTCCCCTGCATATTATAAACTTGGACGGGCGTTCGGATGCCTTGAACGCTCGTCCATTTCCAAAAATGCACGGATAGGCGGGAAAAATAACGACAACCCAAAACTAATCATAAACTCAACACACATATAAAGCACGGACAACGACCACGAGATAAATTTTTAGCACGGGGGTCGGATTAGAAATCACCTAAACACATAATTCACGTTGAACAAATTGAGTAAAAAAACTTTTTGCACATTCTTAACCAAACGGTCATCGAAACACGGCAAAAATAAAAACTCTCAATTTAGTTAACGCTACTTTTATTGAACACAAAGTAACAAAATCAAGAATTAACTCAAGTAGATTCAACGAACACCGATTCCCCGGCAACGGCGCCACTTTTGTTTAGAGGATTTTTGCATCATTTGAACAAAAGAAAATTTATAAACCCTAACTTAGATGCAAAACTAACTCCTAACCGGCCAAACACCGGGTAGTTGATAGTATAGCGAGATAAGTAAGGGGTCGATCCACGGGGAATTGAAATTTTGTTGAAATCTAATTTCATTAACTCTCTCAATTGTTACTACTAATTATTACTAAACCTAAACTAAAGCGGAAAATAAAGCTGGATGAGAGGATTTTTAGTCCAAAGCCAGGAAACACATAATTAAGAACAAACAAATAAGAACAACACGAGAAGATAAAACAAAGTCCTAAAGCTAAGGAAAACATAAAAACAACCTAAACTAAGGAAACATGAAATCAAACAACGTACAAACCATGTAATTTCAATCCTACCTCATCTCATGATTTTAACTCGAATTGTGGTTTCACCTTACGAAGGTATGAATCCTACTTTCGTAGTAATTCGCCTATCAATCTCATCATCTTTCGATCTATAGAGATTAACGCATACAAAACAAGGTGTAAGATCTTTCAATCTAATAACCTAGATAATCAACCTATCAACTTTCGTTATGTCAAGGTTAAAAATCACATCTTTTCTATGGTGATCTAACCTAACAATGATTTTCATCAAGTTAGACAACGATTAGCAACCAATCTCTCGATCTAGTCACACATGGCATGATAATTGCATAGAAAAGATACAAAACGAATCATAAATCATGAATATAAAGCAAGGACTGAATTAATTGAAGAACAAACTCACAGGGTTTGATACAATTGATGAATCCATGAATCTACAAAGAAGAGAAAAGCATCTAATCTAACCCGGATCACCCGAGCACAAGGCTCGGGTGACCGGCCTTGAGACTCCAAAAGAGTGGCTGCTCCTTGGAATTTTATGTGTGAGAAGTTTTGTGACTGATTTCTGAATGGAAGAATCCTCGAATGAATGGGAACAAATTTGGTATTTATAGAAAATAAGTTGCGGACATTCGAACTCCGCCTACCTACCCTGGAACGCCGGTTCGGGCTTCGGAACGCCGGTTCGGCTTGGAACGCCGGTTCCATGCGTTCGAGCTCCCGCATCGCTTTGGACTCCTTTGAACGCCAGTTTCAGTCCCAGAACGCCATGTCTACCTTGGAACGCCAGTTCCATGACTCAAACGCCAGTTCTGGCTTTTGAACTCCAGTTCCACCTGTGCTGAGCTTATCCGCATTTGATCCTTGTCATTATCTCCAACAAACCATCCTTATCCTTTGTAACAAACCTTATCTCTTGGATATTCTAGATGATTCATGACTTGTCCTCCAAGATCTTATCCTTGACACTTGTCCATTCCAATCTTGAACACTTGTAGGCTCCTAATTAATCAATGAATAATACCAAAATGTAATATAATTCCAAAATAATAATAAATCATCATTTAAGCACTAAATTTGATACATTTTGAAATTAACTCATTAAAAATATCATTTACTCAATATTTCAATATAAAGCTTGATTTCTATGAAAATCATAAGAATGTGGGGAAAATTGATATAAAATATATCGTTAAAAATCGTATAATTTGACCCTGAACAACTCCCCCATACTTAGCTTTTTGCTCGTCCCGAGCAAAACAAAACAAAAACATACTATCAAGAATCCACATAACCCGACACTAGATGTAGTCGTGCTCACGACAAGCTAGTATTCAAGCAAATCGAAGTCACTCGGTGATTGTGTGTGCGTAACCTACTAAACTTCCACCAATCCTCTCTTGATGTATTAAATCAAGCACTAACAAATCATCCGGTTAAATAAACGAAAGTTTCATTCTCGTCTACAACACTTACCCTACAAAAATTACTTGTCAAGAATAAAGTAACTAACTCACATTTAAATTCTTTTACTTGGTGTCAAGAAAATACCTTTCGAGTCTCTACCGGGTTTAGATCAACTCGACTCGAGTTCTAAAAACACAAACTTCTCGCGTCTCAAAAGTATAACACTCTCCCCTACTTTAGAGGCGGTCACCCCGAGATCACTCAAACCCGTACCGTCCAAGGTAAACCACACTCCCCAATTGGGGCGTATCCAAATGGACTCGAGGTGAAATTTATCATATATATATAAGATATTATATTCTCGCCCAAACTCTTTGGAAACTCTTGATCAGGTATCTTTTCTAACACATTCAAGACTTTTAAGGTTCTCAAGAACACTAAGGTACTGAGATTCTAACTGTGAGTATAGTACGAATTCTTAACTTTCATCAATGCTAAATAAGTGTTATCTGCATCGAGAGTTGGCTATCCTTTAACTAACCGGAGACTATTTTATATTTGGTTCTTCATCTAATAGGTTCGTGAAATGAAATTCAAGTGAGTGTCGATCTACTAAATCTATTCTTAGAATATGACACGACTACTGAAAACAACTAAAGGTGCCAGATTATAAAACTAGCATGCAAGTGAAATGACATTACTCGGGACAAAAACCAAAATTTTGAAAAATTTAGCATTTTTCATAGAAATATGACTAATATGGCAAAAGAATGTAGATACTAATCCCTTCCCCCACACTTAGATTGCAACTTGTCCTCAAGTTGTACAGAAATAAAAAGTTTAGGAACTTAGCTGATTGTATTTCCAAGCCGGCAATTTCGGAAAGAACCCCCGAAGAACCAAAATTGCTTGACTATCCTTGGAAATGTGGAGCATCTCGATCCAAGTAAGCTTGAATAGATCAAGTAGACTTGTGGAGCATCACAGAATACCGACATCGACGTGAAAGCGCACAACAATGCCTATCAAAAGTGTCCCGCATACTTGATCAAGTGCAAAAAGAGTCTACGGGGAAAAAGAATTATACAATGAAAACACAAGGAGAATAAATCATAGAGATGTTTCGATTAAGCTCGGATAAGGATGGAACATATACATGGACATTGCAAAATAGTAGGCTAGGTGCAACTACATTACAATGCAACTACATGATATGTAATCCTAATAAAAGAAAACGCAAACAAAGCTCAGCCGAGCAAAGTTGTGAAGACAACCCTACAAAGTGACTACGGCCCTTAAAGAAAAGAAAACAATGCAACTAGATGACATGCAACTAAATGAGATGCACAAATAAAAGAAAATAAAAGAAAGAGAACTAGCCCACTCATTTGCAACATGACATGTATAAAATAAACGTCTACCAAATAATGACAAAGTTACGATAAACGACAAGTTGTCGTCCATTACAATGCAAAGGTGTACGCGCCTTAAGACTCATCAAAAGTGATAGCATTATGGAAAACCAACAGTTAGCTATACTAAACAGATATAACTCATAAGACGCGATGGTAGCATACGGAAAACCGACAGTAGCTACCCATATGAGTTGCAAAATAACAAGAAAGCACATAAGTCTCAAAGCTTAAAAGATTCATCACAGCGGTATGTAGCATACGGAAACCGACATTAGCTACTAAGTAACAATAAGACCAGTTATAGCTTACGAGAACCGACAGTCACTATAACTTGCATAGATGAATCAAGTATATTAAAGTAAATCAATTATTTAACATGGATTCGTAGATGGAAAGATATGAATATGCAAGTTCAGAACATCTACGTAAAAATAAAAAGCCACAGAAGCTAGTATAAAATTATCCATGTCAAACAAAAGCATTAAAAATCAGATCAAGGAAAATTCAGAACCTGAACTGCATTTCTCAGACCAAACGGACGTTCTTGCAGCTGGACGAGCGTTCATCTGAAAATTTAGCACTGAACGGGCGTTTCATCACTCAACCGGGCGTTCCCCTGCATATTATAAACTTGGACGGGCGTTCGGATGCCTTGAACGCTCGTCCATTTCCAAAAATGCACAGATAGGGGGAAAAATAACAAAGAACCCAAAACTAATCATAAACTCAACACACATATAGCACGGACAACGACCTGCCGTATAAATTTTTAGCAGGGGTTCGATTAGAAATCACCTAAACACATAATTCACGTTGAACAAATTGAGTAAAAAAACTTTTTGCACATTCTTAACCAAACGGTCATCGAAACACGGCAAAAATAAAAACTCTCAATTTAGTTAACGCTACTTTTATTGAACACAGTAAATTGTAACAAAATCAAGAATTAACTCAAGTAGATTCAACAGAACACCGATTCCCCGGCAACGGCGCCACTTTTGTTTAGAGGATTTTTGCATCATTTGAACAAAAGAAAATTTATAAACCCTAACTTAGATGCAAAACTAACTCCTAACCGGCCAAACACCGGGTAGTTGATAGTATAGCGAGATAAGTAAGGGGTCGATCCACAGGGAATTGGGCTGTTGAAATCTAATTTCATTAACTCTCTCAATTGTTACTACTAATTATTACTAAACCTAAACTAAAGCGGAAAATAAACTGGACAGAGGATTTTTAGTCCAAAGCCAGGAAACACATAATTAAGAACAAACAAATAAGAACAACACAGAAGATAAAACAATCCTAAAGCTAAGGAAAACATAAAAACAACCTAAACTAAGGAAACATGAAATCAAACAACGTACAAACCATGTAATTTCAATCCTACCTCATCTCATGATTTTAACTCGAATTGTGGTTTCACCTTACGAAGGTATGAATCCTACTTTCGTAGTAATTCGCCTATCAATCTCATCATCTTTCGATCTATAGAGATTAACGCATACAAAACAAGGTGTAAGATCTTTCAATCTAATAACCTAGATAATCAACCTATCAACTTTCGTTATGTCAAGGTTAAAAATCACATCTTTTCTATGGTGATCTAACCTAACAATGATTTTCATCAAGTTAGACAACGATTAGCAACCAATCTCTCGATCTAGTCACACATGGCATGATAATTGCATAGAAAAGATACAAAACGAATCATAAATCATGAATATAAAGCGAGGGACCGAATTAATTGAAGAACAAACTCACAGGGTTTGATACAATTGATGAATCCATGAATCTACAAAGAAGAGAAAAGCATCTAATCTAACCCGGATCACCCGAGCACAAGGCTCGGGTGACCGGCCTTGAGACTCCAAAAGAGTGGCTGCTCCTTGGAATTTTATGTGTGAGAAGTTTTGTGACCGATTTTCGAATGGAAGAATCCTCCGAATGAATGGGAACAATTTGGTATTTATAGAAAATAAGTTGCGTACATTCGAACTCCAGCTCTACCTCGGAACGCCGGTTCCGGGCTTCGGAACGCCGTTCGGCTTGGAACGCCGGCTCCATGCCGTTCGAGCTCCCGCATCGCTTTGGACTCCTTTGAACGCTAGTTTCGGTCCCGAACGCCATGTCTACCTTGGAACGCCGGTTCCATGACTCAAACGCCGATTCGGCTTTTGAACCCGGGCCCACCCGTGCCGAGCTTATCCGCATTTGATCCTTGTCATTATCTCCAACAAACCATCCTTATCCTTTGTAACAAACCTTATCTCTTGGATATTCTAGATGATTCATGACTTGTCCTCCAAGATCTTATCCTTGACACTTGTCCATTCCAATCTTGAACACTTGTAGGCTCCTAATTAATCAATGAATAATACCAAAATGTAATATAATTCCAAAATAATAATAAATCATCATTTAAGCACTAAATTTGATACATTTTGAAATTAACTCATTAAAAATATCATTTACTCAATATTTCAATATAAAGCTTGATTTCTATGAAAATCATAAGAATGTGGGGAAAATTGATATAAAATATATCGTTAAAAATCGTATAATTTGACCCTGAACAATAGTCGTTCCTTGTTTTGTCCCATTTGACTTGCTTTATGTCACTATTCATAGGACTGACACTGTCAGAATCCTTTTTGACAAGCAAGGTCTCGTCCACCCTTGACTTATATCCATTGGATAAAATCCCGAATCATCCCAACGTCCTTTTAATCTCAACCACTGATTTGTTTGATAAGTCAGAGGTTGTTAGCTGTCATTTTCTATGTAATCTTCCAATGTAATCTTGAATTAATCGAGGTATATTATCAGCAGGTTCATCAGTCTGCTGTAATACCTGTCAGTCTGCTGAACAGCAATTTGCTGTGTATTAAATACAATGCAGCTAATTTCTTTTATCTAACTTTTATTTGTGAAGTTAGATTACACCTTTTTGCAAATAACTAAGTTCCAATCATCATCCAACTTAAGGAACTTAGACCTTCTACACAAGGTATATGTAATCAGTTTTAGTCATCACAGACTTGCCTAAATTCTGATTCCATATCCTTGACTTTAATTACTAAGTTTGATCCCTTAGCCTTCATTAACTGAGTTTGAGCCCTCAGTCTTCAGTCTTCAGCAGGTTCCTGATAAGTCTACTGACCTAACTACCCTACTGACCTAGACTAGTCCGCTGAACTCAGTCAGATGACCTTTACAGTGCTTGTTTGATCAAACCTATATAAAGATCAAACTCTAATAAACCTATACATTTGATCTAGACATCTTTTTGCCTTTGCACTATAACAGTTAGTCTGGCACTCATCACTAAAACATAGAAATAAGTCCAACAAACTCAATGAAGTGAGTAATCTTGGTGACATGTAAGTGCATTTTAATCATGAATCTTTGTTTGTAGTGTGAATCATTGAGTACGTATAGTCCGATCTTTTGTTAACATGCAAACTTTTATGCAATCATGCAAGCATGCTTCCATAGCAACTAGAACTTAGGCTTGATATCCTTTCGAGACGAAATAGATAGGTGTTTGGAGTCGGAGTTAGGGATGACGGTTATGGCATTTCTTTGACTCAACCATAGCCAAATGGCCTTCCCGAACGTAATTTCCACCTGTCCCCATCTCAGCCTTTGTAGAGTGTTGAGACCCCACTCGAAACTAGCCATTCATGATTAACCTCATTATATCCGACCCTTAGCCTAGTTTTGGTCTACATTCCCTTGATGTCCCGCAAGTTTAGCAAGTTTCTATGTATTGTTGTGGCGACGACATTAGAAGTTCGGCAAGAGTTGGATGACATTATTGGCACAAAGTTGATATGGTATCTATCAAGTTCGGAGTCCATTGGTGTTAGTTCAAAAAAAAAAGTTTCACAATAGAGTTGTAAATAAAGTTCAATAAATGGTTAGTCAAGAAGATCCCATTTGAAGACAAGTTCATCCAAGTCAAGTAACTCAAGCTTGGGGAAATTATGTTGATTTCAAGCGGTGTTGCTTATTTCTTTTGTTCCTTGTTAAGGCGGCCACCTCGACGATTTTTGCAAAAGAAGTAGAAGAGATACTAGTTTGACTTTTTTGGAAGTGAAGGTGTAGAGGCTTGCTATCTTGCATTGTTCTCTTTGATATTCCCTTTTTACCCTTCTCTTAGCCAACTACCCGGGCCTAACGTTACAAGCTTGCAAGTCCTACCCGATCTAGCTTCTTGACTCCGAATGCCTCGATTAGTAGAGATTGGTATAATTCTTAAGCCTATGGATTGCACCTAATAAGTCTTGCATACATGATTTCATAATTGGTTGCTTGGTAACAAATTTGATAAGTATTCACTCACACACTCCACTACCTTCATAGATTGCGATTAACATGTGGTTATAGGTATGATTGATTGCATCATCTAGTTGAGATCTTACTTCTTGATTTTGTATGATCCTATCTCTTGACTTGAGTTGTTTTATCGCTTTATTTGCTCGAGGACGAGCAAAAGCTAAGTGGGGAGTGGTTGATGTAAGTCAACTAGATGATACTTTTTACGATGTTTTATCCCCATTTCTTATGCATTTATTGATGTTTTTGTATCAATTCGAATCACTATTTTCTTAGTTTCATCCATATGTGTAGATAATAATTATTATATAAAATATCACATTTTGATAGGTTTTGTACCGGTTCTAGTAACATGAGAGTCGTGTCGGGTTTAGGCTTGGTATTTTGGTGTTGTATTGTAGGATTATAGGTTGACCAAGACCCCGATAGACGACACGTGTTGAGCCTAAACACGTATTTTGAGAGCTAGAAGAGTGTGCCGGAAGCTAAAAAGTTCAAACGGATCAATTGTCTTTTGCGTTTCTACCGTAACATACATTCAACGGGCATTTGACCCAGCTTAGAGGCATTTTATGGAGAAATATTCTTCATAAGAATTGTAGATCAAGAAGCGATATTTCCAACGCATTTCGAATCACGTCAATCGGAGATCTACAACTCAAGTTATAGCCATTTTAATGAGATGCTGTGAAGAACCGGTGCACGGCGGAAACTTACACATTTTCCAGAGAGAATTCCGGCGCACGCCAGAAACGCCAGAAAGTCGAATTTTCAGCTTTTAAACCTCATATTTGGATCTAATTTGGAACCACCCATTATCTTCTACTTCCCCAAACTCCCTCCAAACCTTGGAGACACCCCCACGCCCCAAGGGGCTCTTCTAGTCGAAATTTAACCAAAATTTAGCTCTTAATCTCTATTGTAACATTAAAGAATTCCTAGTTGTAGTTTCTATCACTTTGTTGGATTTGGAGTACACTTGTGTATCAATTTCATTAAAGCTTTGGAGCTCTAATGAAGGTTTCCAATTCGAGT
Organism: Gentiana straminea; assembly: GCA_036785695.1. Classification (NCBI taxonomy): domain Eukaryota; kingdom Viridiplantae; phylum Streptophyta; class Magnoliopsida; order Gentianales; family Gentianaceae; genus Gentiana; species Gentiana straminea. The sequence continues at coordinate 1,287,986 of JAVUPR010000046.1, forward strand.
TTCTAGCTTGTTATTGGTACAATTCTTTATATTTACTTTGAATTAATTGCTCTTATGCTTATGAATGCTTACATTGAAAAGTTTGTGTTTTTAACCATGAGTGGCTAGTTCACAACTAGCCAAGATAATGTTGTTGTGATAGTTATTAATCTCTATTAGTTGATTGTGAATGTTAATTTATGATTCATAGCTTCATGTGTTGTTGTTATCTTTTCCTATTTTCATTGAATTTCTTGTTGGTGTTGGATTGATCACCTAGCACTTGCACACACACACACACACACACACACACACACACACACACACACACTTAGTTAAGACCGAAAGGAGATGCTAGGTGTGGGAGAAGGGATAAGAAAACCGGAAGGTAAAATCGACATTGCATTCAAGATTTTAATCATGTTGAATCATTAGGTCTAGGGTTCTTAGACCAATGAGGAGAAATGAAGTAATTTCAAACACACGTTTGAGGGGGAATTGCTAGCTTAGGAGTGCACCGATTACATACACTTGAACACCATTGGAAGGTTGGTAGGTAGTTCATTCTCATGATGCTAATAGAGGTTTGATTGATCAATGCATTATCTTGGCTAGGTTTTAATCATTTATCACCCTTTGTAGTAGTAGACTTTTAGATACATTAATTTCTTGTATTATTGCGACTTAGATCAAGATAATAATAGCTTTTTGGTGTTCAACCTCACAATCCTCATGGATACGACCTTGACCACTTACTAGACTACAATTGACCCGGTACAGGTAAGATTGGACACCTAGAAAAGTTATGATCAGTAGTTTTGGTAATTTGTATAATGTTGAAGCCCTACTTGTGGCTATAAATATTGTACTATTTGATTGATTGAGATATGAAAGATTATTTCTGATATTCTTGACATGGTATGAAAGACAGAGATCACGGGATCGAAGCCTGGTTGGAACATTATTTAAAAAAAATTTGTGCAAGTGTTGGGACAAATTGTCCACACTTGAAGGGTGTGTTGGGAGAGATTGCGGACACTCTTGAAAAACAATTGTGCAAGTGTTGGACTGATTGCCAACACTTGAGGGGGGGTGTTGGGACAGATTGCCCACACTCTTAAATGATAAGAAATAAAGTAGCGCATTCACTGGCACCAATTGGTTTTAGTAGAACGGTAAGCGCTTGATCTTGACACATTTCCTTACAACCCAAAGGTACAATTAGCTCAATCTTATTTCAAAACGAAAAAGGGAAGATTGTATACCATTAATACAACAAAAACATAAAGATAAACCGCAACAACCGCAACTTCGGGAATCACTCTTGAGCAACCTCGAACTCTGCCTACAACTGTAACGACCCGTTCCCAAAAGCTGTGTATTTTTCGAAAAATGAATCGCTCGACCATGATTCATGGCAAAAACCCCAAATCACGAAGCCTCAATATTACAAACTTATTAAAATGCGGAATCTAAAACTCATAATTTTAAAAACTCGGTCTATGATCCAATATCACATACATCCCGATAAAAACTACTAAACATCACCAATCACAAGAAATGACTACTCAAGTGACCACCAACAAGGCTCATTAATGACAACTATCCACTGTATGCCAACACTGATCATCATCTGAAAAAAATATGAAATGGAAATATCTCGAAAGCCCCGTAAGGAAATAACTATCAAAAAGAAACTAAAGATGCCACTGGACATGCTAAAATAATACTGAAAGTAAAAAACTAGAAAATAAATAGTAGAAATAAAATACTAAAATGAAAAGAAAATATTCACTAAAAATCTAATATACTTAACTAATTCTGCTAAACTTATAATCAAGACTATTTTCAAAATAAGGAGCTTAAACTCATTTACTAATGTTATGGTTCTAATGTCACAACGGAAATAACTGGACTAGATGCAGACCGGATATCCATTACTCTTGCCCATGGACGGGGACTAACCGGCTCTGGCAATAATCTCACATCTACTACCCGTGAGTAGGGGCCAGTGCCACGGACCCTCGAGGATTCACTGCGAACTGAAAATAAATAAATACATAAAGTGACATGAACCATATCATTTTTCTAATTTCCTATTGCGTCGTATTCATTTTTTAATACTCTAAATGTTTAACTCTAAATAACTCATCATATCTTATAAACTATATTATTTCTAAAATATCTTATGATTCAAACATATATATTTAACTTTCCTCAAAATAAATACTGTAATAGGCATATCCTCGGCACCTAGGGTCCATTGGAGTCTAATAAGGGACATGCCGGCGATCCACCGCCCAAGTACTAAAACTCCAAAAGAAACACCGAGGGAACTAGAACTCTATTTAAACATCACCAAAACCAAAAGAATAGAACATCAATTGTTTTTTTATTACATTGATACAACTCAAAATTCAAAGCAAACTAATACCGAAACTTGACAACTAAGCTGCCACGTCACCATTGAACTCTTCTTCAACTCCCTCCCTCAGAACAGCCTCCAAGGTTAATCTGCTTACCTCACCACTATGGTGTCCTTCCTCCAAACCTAAAAAAAGATTTCACAAACGTGTGAGATAAAAATAGCCAGTGAGTTCCGGTGGGTGTCGTGAAACTTTATATATGAAATTAATTGTCCAAAACCGTTAAAATGTTACAACAGAAGGCTCTTTACTAACCCTGCATATAATAGTAGTCAGTACATGGCAAAAAAATATGATACTTGCAAAAATATAAATGTCAGGTAATTGTCTTGAATTTAAGTCTATTAATTCGTTTGACACCGACTTGTCTTAGTCGATGAGTCATTACCAACCCAACTCCAATATTTTCTCTACCGCACTTCACAAGCAAGCAAACTCTTGTCTGACAACTCCGGCCGATTGTCAAGGAAAAGGATTCAAACCTCTACCCAGTGAACCTTCCAAAGGGCTTCAGCCAACCCCACTGCCCTCCGAACCATGACTTAGCCGTCAGCCTTTGCTTTCCTGACCATGCACATGGAACATTGGGGAAACTTTTGGTACCATCACTCTAGGACTGTCGATGAGCCAAGGTCAAGAGGCCCCGAGACTGGTGACTAGCCGTTCTACGGTGCAATAACTTTAACTCACCCAGTCTCATATAGTTGTGCAAAATAATCATTCGAGGTCAAGACTTGATTTATCTTGATTTATCATTCGCGATGATCGGAGTCCATCAAGATTACTGAACAAAACACTTGTCTCAAAACTTTTCTATCTATCATGGTCCTTAATTTTAATTAAAACAGCCCCAGATGTTAAAAACATATTGAAATGAAAGACACAACCCGTGAAGAATGCTAAACCCAAAATTGATGGATGGGGATTGCCATAGACTGTTGAGTCGAGTTGCAGGTTCATGCATATGATGCAAGTTGCAAAGTGAACACATTTTAAAACGACCTTCCAAGTTCTGGAATAGAACCTACACTAATAAGGAGTATTTTAAGACAAACCGATATATACGTCGTAAACCCTTTAACACGCCGTTGGTAAGAATGCTGTACTCGAAAAGAGAGAGAAAGATACAACTTTAACTATCATTTTTAAACAGCCGGGATTGCAGGAGCATCCATTTTTACTTTAAGAAAACACTATGGAATATTTCAAGGCTCGATCGATTTTTAACCAAAAAAAAAAACCGGACACTCCTGCTAAAAAAAGATACGGCTAGAGGGAAAAGAATTACAAAATGGTCATTATAGAGTGAATTTTGGTTGCTCATAAACCTTGCAGCGATCTATAGTAGATGGTAAAAAAAGAATGCTATGCACCTGCAACATCCACATCAAGAGTTTATGTCATTTAAGATTTGCATATAAGTATTGCCTATGAGTTAAAACATTGAATCGTAACTGATAAGTTGACTAGGCCCTGGTGTGTGTACATAAACAAAACAATTTACATTACTAAAGATAGAATTTGCAGATGCTTGCAGAGAGAATATATCAAAAGAAATATTTGTAAAATAGGGACTCACACTATTGCGATGATAAAAACAATGCTTTACTGTACTAGTATTTTATTAAAAAATAAGTTTAACGAAAACACACAAAGTAAATAGAGAACAAAAAAATTACACAACGGACGCCACAACACGATCTCCACCTTTGATTTCAACTACTAATTGATTGTGATGTGTACCCTCAAAATCCTCCTCAATCCTCTATTGTTGGCTTAGTGATTTGAGACTCACACCCCATATCAACTATTTACCGTAGTACTCCCTCCTCAATCCTCTACTGGCTTAGTGATAAAAGATAACATGGAATTTAAATTTTAAACTTTTAAAAGAAAATTAGTTAAACAACTTTTGAATATTATATATAATATATATATATATATATATATATATATATATATATATATATATATATATATATATATATATATATATATATATATATATATATATATATACATATATAACGTAAAAAAAATATTCCTAAGGAATCATATTTGTGTAGTAACTTGTCAAATAAAATAAAATATAATAAGTTTCAATTTATTTATATACACGTTTCAAGTTTATGTTAGTCACCCGCTAGTTCTTATAAAACCAATATAACAGTATAAAACGAACATAATAGTATAATGTATGTTTCGTTAATAACCCAATATTTTGGGGTGTTACAAATACTTTCTTAAAATTATAATAAAATCACATATTTACTAACTTAATATATGTTTTCAAAATTCATATATCCAACTTAAATCCTGCATTCATTATCAAAACCTTGATTCCAAATAACTTATTAGTCATACGAAAAATCTAATATTTCTAACAAAAGTATTTCCACAACACTTTTATAACTTTATAACTGAATTGATAATGAAATTATTAATAAAGTCATAACTTATAATCAATCCAACAAAATATTATATAATTCGTATAGTTTGTAAAATAACGTTTTTAAAGAAAAACATATTTATGGTAGGAAAATTATAAATTTGGGAATAATTTGTTAAAAGACAAATAAATCAGCGGTCTAAAATTTCTAGCATTATTTTTATATTTTATATCATAATAAAGCCCAGTGTATACAAAATGATGATATTTATTTTCTAACTATTATGTATGAAAATTCGCATAAAATAAAGTACTTGAAAAACACATATTGAAAATAACAATTGATAATAATTTCCATACACTTTTGGATTCATGGACTCATCACCATCCTCTAGCTCCAAGAAATCTCATGATCTTTCCCTCCTAGCATGGCAAGAAGCTTGCTAAGAAATGTTCTTCATAAGACCTTATAGCCTAATTGCTAGATTTATCTATTTGGAGGGTGTTGGAATATGAATTGTCTAGAAAATAAGATAAATGGAATTGAAGATTAAGTGGAGAAAGTAGGTTATAAAGATGCTCTTAAATGGTGAATTAATGCAAAAATGAATTATCTTTTTATTTTATTTTAGAAAAAGAGTCGAATTTCTTAAAGAAACATTTTATTTTTACTTTAAGATTTAAGCTAAAAATCGATTATTCCAATTTTAATTGTTAATTAATCAATTAAAGTACATAAAAAATGTTACTTTTAAAGTATGGACTACAAGTAATACAGGTCGTGACATCAACAAAACCACCTTCTCGGGGTGTGGAACAACATAATAAAGGGTAAGTATATACGCACTTAGTAATGGTAGAAGCACCGTACACACACACACACACACACACACACACACACACACACACACACACACACACATCGCTATATATATATATATATATATATATATATATATATATATATATCACAAGGAATATCAAGCAAACATAATAACACATATGTTTCACTCATTCACAACACTCAACTAGTCTTGCTAGTAGATTTTGTGTCTGATACGTGTTAGATTTTAATTAAAATTTTAATTAATATTCATTTGATCAACCGACAACAAAGAAGACATTTGTTACATACTAATCCAAGGACACTTTGCATGGTGAAGACTGCACCATGACACATTCTGCATCTCATATGACACGATATCTGGAGCGTGTGGAATATTACACGAATCAGGCTAAAATCTAATCATGTGGAGGTGTAATAGTTCCATGATGCGAAAAGGAAACGTGCCTCACTAAGAATTAACACGATTTAGCTTTTAAACTCGTCAAGTACGTATTTAAGCGCTTAATCTAACCACTAAAGTTCATTGCAATAGAAAGGCTTCTTACGGACCACTGGACATTAGACCAATTCTACATTATAGTACTTAGCACATTGCATAGAAATATTAGATACTAATCTAATATGCACGAGGCTAAGGGCCAAGGATTTCAATGATCCTGAGTTTCTCCCCGTAGAGGATTTCCACTAGGTGCTGAGCCAAATCCACTGGAAACCGAACCCTTAACTTCATCATGTAACAAGTAAGACATTTATCATCAAGTCAAACTAAAAAAAATGTAAATCTTTTAATTTGATTTTTTTTTTAATACTAAATTAAAATTAAACAATGAAATCATGTAAGGCAAAATGAGAAGTGTTCCAATGCTTCCGTGAGACACGGTGCGGAACCAAAGTCACTTGAACACGTACATTTAACTTTACAACAATTCACATAGGGCTTTACCCTAAAACATGCTTCAAAATGACAAACTAAACAATATTCAACCCTACAGGGCTCATTGGTGCCCACAAACACTAAGTGGCACCTGCCAACAGCTACCAGAGGCATCATGTTAACAATTGTTGCCTCCAAATGAAAAGTGAAACTTTGATAGGGATATACGGTTTCCATATTTCCCTTAATTCAAAGCGAGAGAGATTTTTCTCCCTCAATAGAGCATATGCAGATTAGACTGAGAAAACTCCATAATTTGCTAGGGTCCACATCTATTTCTTGAAGGTGCCACCCAGATATTGGGAATGAGCATCCATGCACTCTTGTGAGCCTGCTAGCATCTTCCATGCATGCAATTTATACAAAGGATATTCATCACATATAACCTTTGCTGCCCAAAAACATTGCCCTGTTCTTAGCGTCCACCAAAGTTTGCATGAAAAGCTTTCTTGGATTTGTTTAAGACTTCTGATACCCAATCCATTTTCTTCAACTGGGGAGCAAACATATTTCCATCTCCTCCATATTCTCTTTTTCGTGGTTTCAGAGTCATGCCAAAGAAAGTGAGACATGACACGTTCAAGATTGTGTATTATGGAAGCTGGGAGATGCATAACAACCATTAAGTTGACTAGAATTGATGTCATCACATGCATTATGAGGATAATTCTCCCTCCTAGTGAAAAGAGCTTAGCATACCATCCCTGAAGTTTCTTCTCAATTTTTTGTACCAATCCAGTGAAATATCCAGCCTTTGCTCTACCATAGTAAATTGGACAGCCTAAATAAGTGAGAGGAAAGCAGGCTTTTCTGACATTACTCAGATCTTCAATATGTTTAACTGTGGCATGAGAAGCATTTCTACTAATTACAAAACTACTCTTGCTCCTGTTAATTTTTTGCCTAGTAGCTTGCTCATAAGCATCTAAGAAACCAAACAACTTTTTTAAAGTGGTTCTGTTCCCAATTGAGAAGACAATAAGGAATGAGTGATTATAGAAAAACCTCTTGGCATAGCAAAAGTATCAACACCTTCTTTAAATAAGACCTTAATACTTCTAGAGAGAGCCTTGGTAACAAGAATGAAGAGGTATGGAGAAATAGGATCACCTTGCTTTATACCTCTAAAAGATTGAAAGAATCCAACTGGGGAACCAAAGGCTGTGATATTTAACAAACCGGGCATTGGACCATATAGGATCTATAACCGACTCCATCAAAAATCTAATACACACCAATAAGATAAAGACATGTGTATATTCTCTCCATCTAGTGTCCTTCTCAAGATCATGCCAAGTGTCATCATCCTACGTATTATACTGTTTTCGCTATATTATACTTCTTTACAAACATTAACATTATTTATTTTATACGGTTAATTATCATAAGTAGTTATTTTTACTAAATAAATTGTTTCAGAAAAAAAATGATTTGACACAAACAGTTGACATAACTATTTTTTTTTTTTTGAGGGAGACATAACTATAAAACTTACAGTAAATTGTTTACCATTGAGCCAATTGTCATATAAAATCATTTATTGACAAAATCAATATATATATATATATATAGGGTGAATGGGTCAGAAGGACGAAAAAAAATCATAAATGGGGATAGAAGGACGTTACTACATTTTATGTGATTAAAAAGGACATATTCATAATAAATGAACCGAAATACCCATGATTTTTTTTACACATTAAACACGTAGTAACGCTAGATAAAGTATAGTAACAGCCAAAAAACAAGTAGTAACAGCCCATAAAATGTAGTAACATCCAATGAAAAAGTAGTAACAGCCAATAAACAAGTAGTAACAGCCAAAAAAACAAGTAGTAACAGCCCAAAAAATGTAGTAACGGACAATAAACAAGTAGTAACAACCCATAAAATAGATAAAGTTACAGCAAAAAATGTAGTAACGTTAAAAAATTAGTACTAACAAATATACATGTAGTAAAACCAAAAAAATATAGCAACAATGATACGTTCCTCCTTGCATTCTTGAGATGTTACTGGTCGGATGCCATGTTTACAGTGATAATTGATGCCGGAGATGAATAATTAAGCAAAATACCAAAGATCTGATGCCGGAAAATGCCGGATGTGTTGAAGACAGTGGCAATGTTGCAGCGTCTCTTCCAGTTCCCGTCGCATCAGCAGCAGCGGCGTTTGAACGATTCACCGGATTGATCATCGGGAAACAATCCACCAGTGACTACCACACCACCGTCCGGCAGCGACATCTTTCTATGAGGTTTTCCGGTTATGCCGGTAGGAATTGGGAGACCGAAGAGAATCAGGACCGACGGCATAAAATCAGGGCATTGAATTTGACAATAGGCGGTTTTTTTTTGTGATCGCCGGTGGACAAACAGAAAATTTTGACATCAGGGCGGACAAACCCATGTTCAGGTATTGAACGCTGATGGACGGAACGCTGATGCTTTTTTTTTTCTGGAAGGAGGGTTTTTTATTTTATAGATAGATAGAAAAATGGTGTTTTTGGAATTTTAAATAGGTTTTGTCCTGATTAATTATCAGTATCCTTGCATCCTGGTTTATTTATTAATCTTTCCTTTCGACATATATATATATATATATATATATATATATATATATATATATATATATATATATATATATATATATTCTTATATCTATAAGAAGTGAAGCGGATCCCCTACGGTACAAGGTGAGCGGTACAAGATGTTGTGCACCGTTTCCGTCCGAATTTTGGACGGATCCGTCCAAATTTCGACGGGAAGAGAGTGAATCAAATTTGGACGGAAAAAAAGTGAAATGGTGCTCCCGTCCAAATTTGGACGGATCTAGGGATCGTCTAGATCCGTCCAAAATTCGAACGGAAATGGTGCACAGCAATTTATACCGCTCACCTTGTACTGTAGGGGATCCGGACTCCTATAAGAAGCTAAGGAGGTGAGCCCTCAAGAGGCCACGTGGCACCCTCCTTAGCCGACACGTGTCCCTTTTTTTATTATTTTATTTTACCTTTGTGGTTTTTTTTTATGAAACGTGTACCGTTAGTAGTTTGTGTAGAAAAAAAAAAAAAAGGAAAGACCGACGTATTTCAAGATCTATTGTGTAGTGTACGATGAAAGATGAACCAAGTTTAGCTATAAAATACATCAACACGTGTACTTTTTTTTCCCTTTATCAAACGTGTACCGTTAGTAGTGTGTGCATAAAAGAGAAAAAAAAAAGGAAAAAAAAAAGGAAAGAACGACGGATTTGAAGTTCTACTGTGTAGTATACGATGGAAATGGACAAAGTTTAGCTATAAAAGACATCAACACGTGTATTTTTTTTTATCAAACGTGTACCGTTAGTAATTTGTGCAGAAAAGGAAAAAGAAAGAAATGAAAGACCGACGAATTTAAAATTCTACTGTGTAGTGTACGATGGAAGATGGGTCGAGTTTAGTTATAAAATACAACAACAAAGAACTATGGTTAAACAAATATCTGCGCCTAGAAGGTGTGCCCACATGGACACCACATTAAATTTTTTTATTATTTTGAGCAACATAACGGCGGTGGAACCGACAGCCGTTTGCAGTACGAGCGTCACTAAAATTGACGTTGGAATATCAAATCACTTTTTATATTTTTCAGATCGTTTCGACACGTGTTTTTTTTTCCCACCAAATGCATGAACACGAGATCAATGACGTATTTATTAATGTTAAGAAAGAGAAATGTCGTAAAGAAAATGAGTTAAACACATTTTCAAGTATATTAATGATCTGGAAGCTAAGGCGTCCCGGGAGATTTGACCGTGTAGGTATGGTCTGTTTATTGTTTTTCTATAATGTTTCATTACGTAAAATCGAAGCTAAAGGGATCGACTTTATGACATTGTTCTCCGATACATCATATTGTGGTTTACTTTGTAGGTGGAAACTCCTGATAGGGCTGGAAGGGAAGTGATTGATAATTTTAACGTCTCTAAGAAGAGCTACATCTTGCAGAGAATGTGATATGTTTCGTTGCTCTCTTTGTCTTGTGCCTTGAATTTGTTACGATTTAAACTTACGCGATTAATTTCACGTTGGGATCTATTATTTGATATTATCGTTGGTAACGATTTATGTTTGGGCCGCCGCATGGCTGACGTTCACTAATACAAATATAAAACGTCCATTAGCACAACCGGATCATTTTGTGATTTGGAATGTGGCCAGCTCCATCCAGTGACAATCCAAGGCCTACGTTCTCTTCAATTTTTATGTCGCCAATGGAATAATATCTTCTGCCACAAATTTTTGGCAGTCCTTCGGCGGCTAACTCCATCTCCGTGTCCATTGCTGGCAAGAAAACCCCACGTCCGACCTTTAAAAAAATGGTATTAATTCAAGTTTTCCATGGGATTTGAGAACAATGAGATCAATCGTTTCAGTAACAATGGAAATAAGGCTGCTATCTACTCATCGCCTATATACATATATGGACTCCATCCATCCACCCAAATATCTCTGAGAAAACTACCGGCACCGGCGACGGCATGGCCCTTCAAGAACTACATGTATTGATAAATTTACCAGCGCATGGGTTTCAAAAAAACAGGAAGAGCGGCCGTTTTTCTTTTATCTTTGAGGATCGAAAATCGAATGCGGAGTTCATGGTTAATGTGATGAGTAGATTTCATCCTTCTTTTCAGTGGTACTCTTGATATATATTAAGCATGCTAGCTCTCTAATGGCTGTGAGTACTGATCGATCATCCAGAACTTCATTGCTTAGATACTGATAAGGTATTTTCCTCATCTCAAAATCTTCATTTTAGTACTCTCTCCGTCCCATTTTATATATTATAATTTGTCCATCATTTTCTTTGATTTGTCTCAAAATAAGTGTTTACTTTACGTATTTATTGTCAAATTTCTTCAAATGTCCTTCCCTCTTTACAATATTTATTATAAAATTGTATAGTATTAAATGCTCCAACAACTGCTTAAAGGGGATAAATGTAAAAATATTGAATCATTTAATGAGATTTAAAACATTAATTACATTTTTTTACTCCGTATAAAAAGTCAAACGAGACAACAAAAAAAAAAAAAAAAAAAAAAGAGACATAGGAAGTATGTTATTTCCTGTGTTAAATTTTGGGTAATTAAGGATACATTAATTCACTCTATGTCTCTACCGATGTTCGATACTCTTCTGAATCGTCATGTTGAAAAAGTTATCGACTTGGTCTTATCCATAACTAATTAAGAGTAGGACTCTGCACACGCGCACACACCCGAACTGAACTCCAGATTAATCAAACCAGTAGGTTTCAGATACAGAAGCTCTACGAAAAGGGAAAAAAATTAGTAATGGTATCATTTTCATGGACTATCATTTTCCTAAATATAGGGAGACCGAATTGTATGCAAGAAAATATGGAAAACCCAAGATAAGATACTTACCGATAAATTACTTAAAATGACTTGAATGTGTTTGAAATGTATGCCTATTTTATCACTTTGATACTTACCCCTGGTTGTTAATTAGTCTCATCAGCTGACAGCTATGATGCCACATTTAGGAATTATTTCCACATTGAAAGCTGCATTTGATCAATTTACAAGTCATCTTGCTTGTGAGAATAGGTAATTAAAGGTATATATTTCTATAGCTTCAGCATATATAAACAAAATTATATTTCCGAAATAGATTGGCCAGAGAATTTTAAAATTTCATTTTCGTTTGAAAGGAACAATTCCAAATTGAAGAAATCCCAACACAAGAATATGGACAAATTAAATAACAATGTCCACAACTAGCGTGATTACAGTTGAACCGGTGGTAATAGACCATCATAGCTGCAATCGTGCTAACATAGACAACCCATATGTTTCTGATACACACTATTGCATGTCCGATCCCCGTCACGGAAATAACCATTAATAGCAATAACAATATAACAAAATAAAAGTCAAAACAATATACACTAAGACAATAAATACTCATACATCATCTCCAACCAAATAAGTCTTCACACAAATGAAGTTTTGAAAACAAAAAAAAAAAAAGTCTCTACAATGGGGACACTGCCTACAAACGAATCCAAAATGGAAAGTACTGAAACGAAGGAACACCCTAAGACATGACATCTAGCTAACATAACAGAACTCCTGGATCCTCACTGTCAACATTTTGACGCTTTCCTCTGAATTGTTAATAAGGAGTGAGTTCACAACTCAGTAAAAAAAAATCATACTCAAAAGTGAACTAGAGAAGATCCGAGAATCTATACACACTTCTCTGATGATTAGTGTCTTTATATTGTATATTGTATATAGGATAACAATAATAATAATACTAATATGGAAAGTTAGGGAAGAAAAATGTGAATTAAGAAGTGACTAAAAACGAAATGAGCAAGCAATAATATGACAACGACAGTGAAACGAATAGTTGGAATCTGATAAAAAAAAAATCACAATCTTTGTAATGAATAAATAGCAGTAATAAATGCAAAACTGGTTCTGAGTACTACGTCTTTGAATGACTCACGAATGGGCTATGGAGAACCCCATCTCTTGTAAGCCACAGAGGGCGAGGCTATGGTTGTAATGTAATATAATATATACTAACCAGCCTGCTATTTTATGACCCGCTGATTGACACAATGCATTTTTATATTATTGATTATTGTAGAACTCATATAATTCAATAGGTTATATACCCTGATTTATTGGTTTTTTTGTGTGTGTGTGATCATTGTATTATGTCACTAGCATTATTCAATCAGGTTCATGTTTTGAATAACATCCAATTCTTCTCTTGTTTCACTAGCCTTTTTTTTTTTTCTTTTTTTTCTGGATATATCAATAAAAGGTTATAATGATATTGATAGATTTATCTGGTAATCGTTAGAATATATATATGTACTTTAATAAAAGGGAAGATTGGTACTTTCTTATAATTTGGTTAGTATGTTTTAGCCTATTGAAAGGTCTCATGTGTTGCTCTTTAGTATAATACAATATAATTTTTTGTTCAACATGGTATCAAAGCCTCTCCACCTTGTGCAAAAAACAATTTGGTATGTTGCACGATCGACTATTGAATTTTTTTTAAGTATTTTTTGTTGATCGATTTTATGTCAGTTTGACTTTCGTCTGCATTGGTTCATATTACGGTTATTTTTTAAGTTTCACGTGATGAATGTGTTTTTTGGAAAGGGAAGAAGGATTTTATTCGGGACAGGATGAGAATTGAACCTGATTCTCACCAGGAAGCGCCAATGGCATATACCACTAGGACAAATTTGATTCTCGCGTGATGAATGTGCTTTAAGTAAGAAAAATGGTCATGAGAAGGCTTATTGCTCATTTTTGTTGAGTTAAGGTAAAACCCCATAGCCTCCACAACCTCAATAGCAATGACCATAACAATCTTTTGTACCACCTCCACAGAAGTCAGTGCAATAGTCAACCAAATTCACATATATACTAGTGGTCCAAAACATAGAGTCCATCATGCCTATGTCCGGTCATAATCAGTTTCTTATGGTCATGGGCACAACGTACAATTGGAAGAAGAAAATGAGACTAAATAACCTACCTCACACAATTGACTAACAAACGCAAAAACTTAGCTTTATATTGGGGATATTGAATTTTCAATTCTTACAAGACGAAAATTCAAGATGAAATTGGTGCAAAAGATACATATGAGAATTTAAAAGACGAAAATTCAAAATAGCTTTATGCCAAAATGAAACTAAATAACCTATTTTCAATTCTTACAAGCACAGCCCGTCATAATATCTTTCGCAGGACGGGTAATTTAAGATTTGGTAGGGATATATTGTACGCGGCCGATTAAAATAACACGTCTCGGTAAACTTTTCACTCCTTAAAATTAAAAATCCCCGTCCAGCATTTCTTTTTTTTTTTTTTCTGCAATTGTCCAACTTTTTTTTATTTTTATTCTGAGGCTGAATTATAATTTTTTTCAATTACAAATCTCACCAAATGAATCTGCAAATATCCCTTGTCGATCATCATTGCTGTTTTCTAGAAAATCATCTGCAAATATCCCTTGATTTCTTTTATTTTTTTCCTTTTTCTTTCGTCATCGTTCCTGTGTTTCCCTTTCATTATCAAACAAAAAAAGAAAAAAACAATTCCTCAGCCATTTTTTTCTCTCGTCTTGCCCGACTTCACTTGCATTCAAAAATGGAAAAAAAATATCCTTCGTTTTTTCTTCAGCCTTGATCATCACTTTGCATTTCTTTGTAAAAATAAAAAAAAAAATTAAATTCCTGTTTCTTTTTTTTTTTTCTACTTTCGTGATTCCTCCTTGAAACCATCCACCCCCACCCCCCAGGAAGCAGCCGGACCTACTAATTTAAAGGGGAAAAATTATATTTCCAGCACTTTGTGATTGAATTTGCTGCCGACTTTTGACCAATGAATTATAAAAAAAATTATATTTCCCTCACCCCCACCCCCACCCCCACCCCCCACCCCAGATGATCAAAGATGGCAGAAAGGGTTTTTGCATATGATCGACTATGGTTTTTTTTTTTTTTAACTATCAATCATGACGACGTGAAGACAAGATTGTAATTGAAGAAAAATATAATTTGGATATAATTTGGCCTCGGAATAAAAAGGAAAAAAACATCGCACAATTGCAAAAAAAAATATATAGGACGGGAATTTTAGCCCGTCCGAGTGAGAAAAGTTGCCCAGGACGTGTTATTTTAGTCCGGCCTCAATGAAAAACAACTCGACCTCATGACAATATCCCGACCTGAATGCCAAATTGCCCGTCCTATTGAGTATTTTGACGGGGTTATGCTTCTAAGAATTAAAAATAGGGGTATACAAAAAAAACTATTTTTATCCAAAAGATAATATTTTCATTTCCCCCAATTTAAAATGAGACAGATGATGAGACGCACCAAAATCAAAGCCCCACTGGTTTTTGTGTTTTCTTGGCGATTCACTTATTTCGTGGAAGACCAAGTAACAAGATGTTGTTTCAAGGTCTTCAGCAGGAGCGGAGTATCGTGCCATGACTTGTACCACTTGTGAGATTGTCTTGTTACGTTAGTTACTTGATATGTGTGTTTCTCTTCACCATCCAACTCCATTGTATATATTGCGATAGTGAGAGTTCCTTTAACATTGATTGTAATTCGGCTTTTCACGAGCGAATAAAATATATTGAGATCAACTGGCACTTCACTCGTGATCGTCTTCAGCTTCACACTATCACCTTTGTGCAGATCGCTGACATGTTTACCAAGGTACAATCGGATTCGCAGTTTCATTTTCTTTTTAGCAAACTCTCAATGCTAGCTCCTAGCTTTAGCACCGTGAGTATAAGGTATTTAAATATAAAGGTAGATTGATACGTTCTTATATTTTAGGGGATAGTAAGGAAGAACCGAAATTTCTGAATGTTTCTTCTCATGTTACACTTATTCATCTCGCTTAATTTTTATGAAAAATATGAAACTGTTTGAACTTTGTCGTTAGAAATTAGGAACATAAGACTTATCGTTTATCAATGAAAGACAAAAACTTTTTGTTTGAGAGCAAAAGAAAAATAGGAAAATATTGAAAGCCAGATATATAAGTTACTTTTGGTGAAAAACATTTGATCAATAAATAAATTTGTTCTACATTTTAGCCAAAAAAAATCAAAAAATAACGTATAATGTTTTTCATTTATTATGGAAGATGTTTTATTTAAAATTTTGTTTTGTGTGTAATAAATGGTGATGGTACGATCGAGATATATATAGAGAACCACAGTAGATTATTATTTAAGTGTTGAAAGAATAAATCGTGTTTGGAGTGAAGTGTTTTACGTAAACGTGGGGTGAGTCTTATCGTTTATCAATGCTAAGACAAAAACTTTTTGTTTGAGAGCAAAAGAAAAATAGGAAAATATTGAAAGCCAGATATATAAGTTGCTTTGTACCCTTTCTTTTAAACTTATTCCAAAAAGGCAAGTTTTGTACTTGTACCATTTAACTTATCTATGTACTGGAACTCCATCAAAAAAAAAACATATATTATGTATACGCATGCAGCCAAAATAGTAAGATACCCGTATCTTGCAAAATCTTGAATCGAAAATAGCTCATCCCCTGGACGACAAAATAGATCCCTGTAGAATTAAACAAAGGGTTTTTGGTTGACAAGAGTATGGCAACAAACGTTTTTTTAAAGTCAAAGTTAAAAATTAATCTGAACAACTGTTTTATTAACCGTCCCCTTAATTCGGTACGATAATATAAACTTAAACTTTAAAAAATTTACTTTACCCGATCCGCGTCCGCCCCTCGAATCGTTTTATTAACCGTCAATTGGCGTAATTAAACACTTTAAACACGGTTCATTAATATAAAAGCTACCGCATGATGTCAGTGGCGGATTTACATACAACTAATTAAGGGGACAACTGCCCTCACTTGATCCGAGAAAAATACTCTAATATATATAGTTAGCACTTAGTTTGTCCTTCCTTAATTTTTAATTTGTCTTTAAAAAATCTATTGCGCCTCTTATCCGTGGTCCCACGTCCGCCACTGCACGATGCTGAATAAGTTGCATAAAAATCTATATAAATATTACATCAAAAATACAAAGTGCCAATGCCAAGCTAGAACTAATTAAAAAGTAATTAAGAAACACAACATAAATAATAAGCCAAAATATCTAGTTGCAAGTGGACATTGTAGAAAAATACAATGTAAAGCAAATGAACCCTTTTTTTGTATTATTTTTCTCTTAATCTTGATACAATGCCACTGCTCTTATTTATAGATGCAGCTTTTAGTTTGTTATTCCAAAAGATAATGCTATCTCTATTTGAATTTAAAAAACAACCATATCAAAACTATCTTATCACTACATAGGAGATCAAGCAAACCTTAAACTCTTAAATAACCGAAGATAACTTAATCATGATTTAAACTTCCTTATCTCTCCAAAAATAACCTTATAACTCCTAAATCATGATTAACTAACCACGTGCTGATTTGTTTTGCTGATGCCGTTGTATTAACTGCTGCTGTATGGAAATTATATCAGCTGCATGGATATTTGCATGTAGATATGTTAATACTCCCCCTCAAACGAGGCTAGGACTTGGGAGTAGGCTGAGTTTGTCTCTGATTTTTTGAAAGACATATTTAGAAAGAGGTTTTGTGAATATGTCTGCAAGTTGGTCTTGAGAGGAGACATGCTTGGTGATTAAGAGTTTCCTGGCCACTTGTTCTCTTACGTAGTGATAGTCAAGTTCGATATGTTTGCTTCTGGCATGAAAGACAGGGTTTATGGTCATGTAGAGAGAGCCGAGGTTGTCACATGTAGAAGTGTAGGGGTTGTAGATAATGTAACATGGAGTTCTTTGAGGAGGTGAGTGATCCAAGTAATTTTCGTCGCCGTATGTGCCATGGCCCGGTATTCACCTCCGTACTTGATCCGAGATCGTTGGTTGTTTCTTGGCACACCAAGATATGATATTTGGGCCTAGGAAGGTGCAATAGCCTGTGATTGATCGTCGTGTAGTAGGACAGGCAGCCCAATCCGCATCTGAGAAGGCATATAAGTTGAGTGTTGGTGAAGCTTTGAGGTAGATGCCTAGGGTCATAGTGCCTTTGACATATTTAAGTAACCTGTGAACTTGTTGCATATGAAACTGTGTGGGAGATTGCATGAACTGGGACAGAGAATTAACTGCAAAACTGATATCTGGTCTTGTGAATGTAAGATACTGTAACCCACCAATTAGACTTCTGTAAAAAGTAGGATCTGCTGGAGTAGAATGAAGAGGTTGAAGAGGTTTGGAAGCCATAGGTGTGTTTGTCGGCTTGCGCCTTGCATTGCGGCTACTTCCGTGAACTAGTGTAAGGGCATAACGAGACCGGTGTAGTGAGCATGGCCCCGAGGTGTATGTTGTAGCCGGACACCAAGAAAGTGATGAATGATGCCTAAATCCTTCATGGCAAATTTCGAATGCGCTTTATCAATAAAGGAGTGCACCAGTCTTCATTGGAACCTCGTAACAAGCATGTCATCCACATAGAGAAGCGAGTACTAGGGTACTCGGTTAGTGTGATATATGAACAAGGATGGATCGATAAACCGCAAGTAAAAACCATATGTGAGTAAGAAGGCACTAAATCGTCAAACCAAGCCCTAGGGGCTTGTTTCAAACCATAGAGTGCCTTGTTGAGCTTGCAAACATGAGTGGGAGACTGAGAATCACACATACCTCGAGGTTGCTCCATGTAAATAGTTTCTGTAATATGACCATGGAGGAAAGCATTCTTGACATCTAGTTGTCTTACAGGCCAGTTGTAGGATAAGGCTAGGGACAGGATGATCCTAATGGTGCTTGGTTTAACCACAGGGGAATAAGTTTCAACATAGTCCAAGCCATCTATTTGAGCAAAGCCTTTAGCTACTAATCTGGCCTTGAGTCTTTCCAGGGATCCATCAGCCTTCAGCTTGGCTTTAAACACCCATTTGCATCCGATGACATGTATATCTGGGGTTCTGGGGACCAACTGCCATGTATGATTATCTAGGAGGGCTTGCATCTCCTCCTTCATAGCTGTGTGCCATCCTTCATGTTTGAGAGCACTTTTGACAGACTTTGGTTCAAGAGGAATGGTATTATAGGAACTAGTAAGAGCATATTTGGGATTAGGTTTGAATATGCCATGTTGAGCTCTAGTAGCTCTGGGAGAAGGTGGAGGGAATGGAGATGGTGGAGTAGATGACTGAGAAGATGGTGATTGAGGGGCAGAATCAGATGCTTGGGAGGAGGTAGGACTGGCTTGGGATTGAGAAGGAGGGGAGGATTGATCAGAAGTGGATGAGGGTTGGGATGCCTGGGAGGAGGTATAGTCAGAATAATCAGATGGATTGGATATAGATATACTGGAGTCAGAATGATTAGGTGTAGAAGTAGTAATGATGATGTCTGGAAAAACAGGAGGAGAAGATTCTGAGGGAATAGGTGGAGATGTGTCAGGGACATGTGTATGTTGATCAGGGGGAAGCCAAGGATCAAAGAGGCTAAGAACATAAGGTCCGTTTATGGTAGGCATGGTTTTGTAGGGCATGACAGCTTTCATCAAAGACAACATTTCTAGACATGTAGAATTTCTTGGAAGGAGGATGGAAACATTTAAACCCTTTTTGTTTATTGCTGTAACCAACAAAGACACATGGCAAGGTCTTGGAATCAAACTTGTTCTTCCTATAGTCCCAAGTATAGGGGTAACATTTGGATCCAAAAATTCTCAGGCTGTTGTAGTCAGGATGAGTGTTGTGGAGAAGGAAATGGGGAGACTCAGTCTTGTTGGTGAGGGATGGGACTCTGTTGAGAATATACACAGCAGTGGAGAAGGCTTCAACCCATAGATACAAGGGTGCTCTACTATGAAATAACATGGTAAGGCCAAGTTCCCTAATAGTCCTATGTCTGCGTTCAACAATACCATTTTGTTGAGGTGTGTGGGGACAAGTTAGGAGATGTGTAATGCCTTGACCTAAGAGATACTGTGTGAGGGGTTTATTATCAAATTCTCCCCCTCCATCTGTGTGCAGTTTTTTGATTTTCTTATTGAACTGAGTTTTGACATATTGACAGAAATATACAAACACATTATGAAAATCTGACTTATGCTTAATAGGAACAAACCATATATATTTAGAATAATCATCTACCAGACTCACATAATAAGAAAATTTACTTATTGAAGCAACAGGGGCAGGCCCCCAAAGATCACAGTGAATTAAATCAAAAATGTTTGCAGAAATATGTTCAGAATATTGAAAAGGGAGCCTTGAAAGCTTGCCTAACTGGCAGCTTTCACAAAGATGCTCAAGTTTATTGGAGCCTAGAACATTAATAAAGCCTTTATTTTGCAAAGCAGTAACAGTGGAAAGTTGGACATGGCCCAATCTCTGGTGCCATACTTCAAAAGTGGAGGACTTGATGGTGTGTGCTGTCAAGGCATGGTGAGCATTAGGGACAGCATAGAGACCTCCTCTACATTCTCCCATCAGGAGTGTCCTGTTGGTGCTGTTTTCCTTAAGAATAAAACCAGTATTAGTAAAAAGACATTGTGCATTATACTGTCTGGTAAGTTGTTTGACATAAATAAGGTTCTTGGCTATATCAGGAACAAGTAAGACATTCTGAATTGTTAAAATGTGATTATTATAAGTCAAATGGATGTTACCTGAACCTGTAATAGGAAGAGCTGTACCATTTCCTACAATGACATGAGAGTGAGGAGGGAAAGTATGTAAGTTGTGGAGTAGTTTAGGGTTACCTGTTATATGGTTGCTGGCACCTGTGTCCATAATCCATTCAGTATCTGCAATAGTATTGTCCAGTGTAAGAGCAGACAGGGCCTGAGGGAGAATTTCTTCTTTTGCCTTGTTGCTCCACCAGCAGATTTTGGAGATGTGGCCTTGCACTCCACAGAATTCACATGTCTCATTCTTGTACTGATCCCTCTCAGCTCTAGACATTCTTCTAAACACCTTTTTTGGCTGATCTGTTGTTGCTGTTGTACCTCTGGATTGCTGTGCTTGAAAGCCCCTTCCCTGTGAGTTGAACTTAGGATGTGTATCATTCCTCTGTTGTGGTTTTTGACCATAAAAGGCTAGGTGAGATGTATCTGAATCCTTTGCAGCAAACCATGATCTTCTCTGGTCCAAATTTTGCAAATGGCCTACTAATTCTTCATAGGATGGCTTGTGCATAAGCATGGTTGTTGTAAACATTTCATACTGAGGTCCAAGGCTGGTTAGAAGGAAGTATACTTTCTCAGGATCAGGGATTGGTTTCCCTATGGCAGCCAAACTATCACACAGACCTTTGAAGTACTGAACATGTTCATTGATGGTTTTTGAGTCATCCTTCCTCATATAAGTAATCTGTTGCTTGAGATTAAATTCTCTTTCCTGGGATTCTTGTGCATATGCACGTTTAAGTGCATCCCATACTGATTTTGCAGAGTCCAAGCCAATAACAAGACTTAGAGACTCCTCTGTCAATGATCCAATTAACTGTGCCCTCAACAACCTATCCGCCTTTTTCCATTTGATGTATTCTCGGATTTGGTGTAACAGATCGGTTGTGGAGGTGCTATTTTGTGTTTGTTCTGGTGCAGGATCGTCACCAGTGAGATGTCCAAGGACATCTTGACTGTCTGCAAAAGCTAAGGCTTGTTCTCGCCAAAGGGGGTAATTTCTGGATGAAAGTTTCAAGGAAATGATGCTGCTGACATTAATAGATGTGGTATTGGTTGGATTTGCAGCCATAGTGATGAATATTTTGTGGTGATTAGACACCAATTGTCTCTGATACCATGTAGAAAAATACAATGTAAAGCAAATGAACCCTTTTTTTGTATTATTTTTCTCTTAATCTTGATACAATGCCACTGCTCTTATTTATAGATGCAGCTTTTAGTTTGTTATTCCAAAAGATAATGCTATCTCTATTTGAATTTAAAAAACAACCATATCAAAACTATCTTATCACTACATAGGAGATCAAGCAAACCTTAAACTCTTAAATAACCGAAGATAACTTAATCATGATTTAAACTTCCTTATCTCTCCAAAAATAACCTTATAACTCCTAAATCATGATTAACTAACCACGTGCTGATTTGTTTTGCTGATGCCGTTGTATTAACTGCCGCTGTATGGAAATTATATCAGCTGCATGGATATTTGCATGTAGATATGTTAATAGACATTAGGAATGTAATCATCAAACACAACATAAAAGATAAGCCAAAACTTCTAGTTCCAAGTGGAGATCAGGACGGGAGAAAAAAATGTAATCATCTTGAACTGTTGGGATTATAACGTGTGTGGTGTGCTTTTTACGGCATATAATTTCAAAATCAATCCCATAAGCACCATGTGAGAACAATTCAACATGTATCTTGCGCAGCAAGGACCGAGTATACTTATGTCGATTTATAGAATGTGACCATGTTGTATAACTAAGTATTGTGACCAAGGACCGAATAAAGGATGGATTAATGCTTGCAACTCAGGGTGATCATAGGTTTGGTTGCGTTGGGTTGGTTTGGTCTGGTTTTGAAAGACTCGGGTCGGTTTGGGGCCATAAATTATTTCCCAAACCAAACTAAAACGAAAGTCAACCCCAATGGTTTTGTTCGAATTGGTTTCGGTTTGGATTCAGTTGGTTTCGATTTAACAAGCTTAATCTTTAAAATAAAAAAAAAAAAACAAAACCAATTCATTTTGTTTGTTATTGGTTTGATTAATTTCGGATTAGTTCGAGTTGGTTTACGGTTTGATTTGGTTTACCGATTATTTTGCTCAGCCCTAAGTCCTTGTTTATCAACCTACAAAGAGGTTTATAATTTACGTATTAAACACAATTGACTTTAAGTGTGTACCTATAAAATGACCATTAACCAACAAAGGGCACCCACCCACGTATAAAGGGCACCCAAAGGCCTTTAAAATTAAGACCCACACTTGAACAATATTAATCGACAGGCAATTTTAACATAGGAATATATACATTTGAATTCATGATCTTTTGCTTTGAATTCTCCCGACAATTAACTTCTTGTTATGTAGGAGTTTGTAATTCCACAATTTAGACCACTCTTGATGTCACAATTAAAATTAAAATTAATAAAGGGTTTTACTCTGAAGATATTGGAAATCGTCTATTAATTAATCCATGCCGTTTTTCTTCAGTGACAATGATTAAAGAATAATTACGTAAAAGATGAGGTGTTTGTGATGATTTTTAGACTGAGTTTGAGAGTTATTTCCCTCAAATTGCCTACGTATCTAATGACTATATTGAAATTAAGTCTTTCGTAGTTCCCAATGGTTGTTTATATAGGGGACGATTAATCACATTCCTTGTTCTAAACGGAATCTTATTATTTCTCCCTAAGGATAATCATACGCATATCCCTATAATTTAGGGATAATTATGGACATATTTAAATGTCAAGGTCATAGTCTTTATGACTCAAGAGGCATTCCTTATTTATCTTTAACTATAAGCACGTGGGCTAAACGTCGGGGTGTTTTGTCCGACCTGCGTCGAGCCCCCGAGGCCTCTATGTCCGAACTATGGCAGCTCCTCCTCACAAGGCCTTAACCGACCTGCGGCGGCTGGTGGAGGTATTCCTGCCAATCTCCCACCTGGGGTTTAGACCTACACTTGGGCATGTCTTTAGGGCTCTTGGCCCATATATAAGATCGGTTCTCAAATGCCTTTCATTTATTGTGTGTTTATTTATAGGATGACACGTGACGTAACTCGGGTCGGCCCTCATCATACTCTACATCAATACATCATCAGATATCTTTTTTGTCACAGCATGCAATAACATTTGCTAAGTATAAATAATAATGGTAATAGAAAAGGGTGAAATGATTTGAACAATGTAGAAAATTGATGAGGGGCTTCACCCCCCACCCCCCACCCCCCTCAAGTTTGAGTCTATAAAGATTAATGCCAACAAAGAGACCCAATACTTACATAATAAAGTGTGTAGAAAATCTAGACCCAAACCCAGGATCTCATTCCAAAACCTTGGTTATGAGATGAGGAAGTCTATCTCCTGATATGATTGGTAAAACAATTACATGTTTCCAATATCGGACACTTTAACAAACAATGTCATTAGGAATATAAAACATATCGTTTGCTACTAAACAACGAAACCTTTTTTGGTTTTTAGTAACAGTAAGTGCAAAAGAACAATAGGAAAACTTTGAAACCATAAATGAATTTTGTACTTTTACCGCTAATTTAAGTTAGTTAATATGAGAGTATACACATGTAGCAAAATTAGTAAGATAACCATAACATTCAGAGTCTCTACGTTCGAAAATTGCTCATCCCTTGACGACAAAATATATAGACAGTATAATATTAAAAAGGGTAATTACATTTTGTAATGAGTATGGAAAGTTGGAAACCATTGTTTTTAAGTGAAAAGATAATACAAACAGTCCATTAGCTATCCATTAACGTTGACAAGTTCAAACCAGGGTTTTAAATCCAAAAATTCAGTACAAGTTAATTACCCTCAATAATCAAAATGCATATGCCATCTAGCTACCATCCGAAATGAATCATCAAACACAACATAATATATAAGCTAGCCAAAATTTCTTGTTCCAAAGTGACATCAGAAATTAAAGTAATCATCAAATTAACACTACGTATGGGAATTAAGTTTTTGGGCAGTGAGGGTGTATTTAGAGTGAAGTGACTCGTAAGTTGATCGGAACCACACAATTTACATTCAGGATGAGAAACAACAGGCATAGCTTACGTATATTGTTAATATGAGAAACTATGCTGAGAACCGCCCGTGTTTTCATCCACAAATTCATATGAGCCATTCTCCCTAGTTTTCTGCAAACTCGATGCATCTAATTGCTCAGCTTCTTCCTTCAGCCCCAAAGAGAAGAAATTCTATCATGAGCTTTACCCTAATTAAGCATCCAAAAATAGGAACATCAAAGCCTACTTTCCCAACACTTTGAAGGTGCATCTGACTGCAAACTATGGATTTAACTAATGAAAATTTCAATCTAATGCAAACACTATGGGTTATATGTTTTTTATCTAATGCAAACACTATGGATTATATGTTTTTTTTTTATTTGCTCAAAAATAAAAAATGTCTGAGCCCGGGTTCGAACCGGGGACCTCTAGTGTGTGAGACTAGCGTGATAACCGACTACACCACCCAGACTTTGTGTTATGAAATTACAATCATTAATTTAAGTAATTTTGTATCTTCCCGGTTTTTGCCAAAAATAAGAACATAATAACTCCAAACCACAAATTTTACTATTCGGGCACCAAATCTACGCGTCCACCAAATAGGATACGTACGCGTGGACCCCTCGTATAAAAACAAACACCCAATCATATTCTTTTAAAGTGATGATATGGTGGTCCAAAAATTTGGTCCACGATTTTTTTTTTTTTTTTTTTAGTTGTATTAGAAGAAAATATCTTAATACACCAATTTGGTATGCTAATAGTTTCTACATCAGCCCAACAAACTGGAGACTTTCGGAACATGTTGTGTCTTTTGAGGCATTTGAATAATAAAGGATCAATTGCTTCAGTTCCATCACCACATACATCATAGAGGTTATATATTTTCAGTAATACCATTCTTAGCCACATGTGTTGATTCACAGTCACTGATAAGTAATTATACAAGCATTAATTTCAAGAAATGCTTAATTTTACTAGCAACACTCAGCCCCCAAAACCCTTCCAAAACATAAGTTTTCTGAGGAATTAGAAGACTCTAAATTTGAAGAATTTCAAGTTTTTGAAGTAATTACAGAACTTGAATATTCACTGAAAACTCAAAGTAAATCAAAAAATGAAAAAGGCGCGCGCGCGGGAATTGAAATCAAATAAAACAGGAATTAATTAACAAATTCTTATTGAATTGTCTCGAATTGATCATTACTGAATGAATCTAACGGCTACATATAGGCCTGTAGGCATCTAGGAAGCAATGAAAACAGTTAAAACTAACCAACTCCTAACTGTTTTTGATCAAATTAATGTGTTTGGCCGAATGCCAACAAGAGAAGTCATGTCCTTCAATGCTTCAATTGCTTCTGTTTTGTGATCCTTTAGACTAGATCACTTGTTCTGGTGCTTCTCAACTGATCGAGCTACATATCATCTATATAAATATAACACCCTTCTCAAAACGGACTAGGAATGGTGAAATATGTTATTAGAAATTAACAGAGAGCCTTTGTACGAGATGATGAAATGTCGGAGCATCAAGAGGAGGTTTGTTAGAATACCAGCTAGATGATTTTGAGTGTTGATTGGAAGCACCTTTGCTAAGCCGGATTGAACTTTTTTCTCTAGTCATTCATTTTGATCAATTCAATAAAACTTAAGTTCAGTGTATGTATGTTTCCGACTGCGTATTCTGATTTTCTTCAGAAAAGAATGCATCAATATATGTTGCAAAGGATGAAGGAGAAAGTGAGTGTAAGTACTAAAAGGCTAAAAGTTAAGAAAATGAGGTGAAAGAAGTATAGAACGATTAGATCGATCACCGCATTCGAAAGAGATGAAATGATACCTCTTGTGAATTATGCAATACAAGATTGACATATGATATTTTTTCGAAGGGAAAATTTGGATCATTTCTTGATTTGTGTGTGTCATCACTTAAAATATTAAAACAAGATATAAAGTCATAGAGATATTCATCCAAGTGATAATGATCTTCATTGATTTAGACTGCTCTCATCACTAGCATATATGCTAGATTCAGTTACAACAAGAACACTGATCTCAAGATGCACAATTAATCTAATGGTTCTAGATAGACCACATTATCTCACACTTGTACACTCTACACAAATGACAAGTGTCATACATATCTAGATAAGGTTATTAAGGTCTTTTTACTTTTCATCCCCCCTCAAACGAAACGTTGTATCTACCACGTTGAGTTTGCAACGAGCCAGTTGAAATAACCGAGTCCCAAGTGGCTTGGTTAAGGTATCTGCCAATTGTGCTTCTGAAGGAACATACCGAACCATAAGCTTTTTACTTAGTACTTGATGTCTCACAAAGTGGGCATCAATTTCAATATGTTTAGTACGTGAGTAAGACCGGATTATGAGCCAAGAATGTAGCACCGGTGTTATCACACCACAACACAGTATCGTCCGCACAGAATCGCAATTTCGAGAGAAGCGGACCGAATCCATAGAATTTCGCACTCGCCGTCGCTAGTGATCCGTATTCACCTCCGTAGAAGATCTTGCTACCGCTTGTCGCTTCTTGGAGCTCCATGATACTAAGGAATTGCCCAGGAACACACAATATCCACCGACGGATCTCCCGTCATAGGGAGATGTTGCCCAATCTCGCATCCGAATAAGCTTGAACAAAGAAGATTAGAGGATGCCTTCAAGTGTAATCCAAGCCGCAATGTCCCTTTAACATACCTCAAAAGCCTTTTTACTGCTTGCCAATGTATATCAGTGGGATGAGCCATAAACTGACTCAAAGTGTTAACACTGTATGCAATATCTGGTCTGGTAATAGTTAAATACTGAAGTGCTCCAATGGCACTTCTATATAGTGTAGGATTCTGCATCAGAGGCCCAGATTCTGGACTGAGAAGTTTCTGTGACACCATAGGTGTGGAGCATGATTTCAGATTCTCCATTCCCGCCCATGCATCGCTGAGTCACATAATGAGCTTGAGTTAGATACAGCCGAAGTATCCCCGTAAGCTTCCACACCTAGAAAGTGACTAATGGACCCCAAGGATTTGAGAGCAAATTTCGGTTGAGTTTGTTGATGAAGCCTTGTATAGCCTCCGAGAGTTTTCGTTACTAAAATATCATCCACATAGATCAAGACATACATGGTCACAAGAGAATCTTTAAATATAAATAGTGAAGAATCAAGTGGACCGTTGGAAACTCATACTCAATAAATGTCGTTTTAAAGTGGAAAACCAGTGCCCTAGAGCCCGTTTCAAACCATACGGGGCCTTTTTTAAGTGACACACATGGGATGGTTTATCAAGATCAATAAAACCAGCAGGTTGTGGCATAAAAATGTCCTCTTGCAGGTCTCCATTGAGAAAAGCATTGTTCACATCAACTTGTTGTATTCCCCAATTCTGACTCACTGCAATGGCCAAGACAATTCTGATAGTTGCTGGTTTGATCACAGGACTAAATGTCTCATGAAAGTCCACCCCATAGGACTGTTTAAAACCTTGAGCAACCAATCCGGCTTTATGTTTGTTGACAAGTACCATCGGGATTTAATTTTAACTTGAATATCCATTTATTACCAACCAGTTTTTGATCGGAATGAGGAGGAACCAACTCCCTGTGTGCCATTCTTTTGAAGAGCATCAAACTCGTATTGCATGGCACCAACCACCGAGGTTGAGACAATGCACAGACACATACGTAGTAGGTTCTCGGTGGAGCAAAGGAGGAGGACCGAGCTAGATAGAGTAGGTTTTAGGTTTAAAGATGCCACTCTTGGATCTAGTTTGCATATGGTGACCTTGAACAACAAGGAGGAGAAGGACTGGGAATGACAGGGGAGGTTATAGGGCTAGGGACATGAGAAGAAAAATCAGAACTGAGTGTAGGAGTGTGAGACTGATCATGAGTGGAAACAGAACTAGGAGAAGTGATAGGAGTATTAGAAGGTTGAGAAGCTAGTTCAGAATCATATGATGATGCAGGTGAATGATGATTAGGTTGATGTTCAGTATGAGTTGGAGACTCAGAATGGAGGATAGGCTCTTGTTGGTCGTGTGGTGTTTGATTTACGGGAAGAAAACAGACACATCAGTGTGTGTGTGACCGTACGAGGTGGTTAAGTTAGTATTTTTAGGAAAACCAAGATGATAAGGAAACTCACCTTCATTAAAGATAACATGTCCGGACACATAGACTCTCCCACTAGGATCAAGACACCTAAACCCCTTATGATCGGACTAAACCCAAGGAAGACACACTTCTTAGTGTGAAAATCAAACTTATGTTTGTTATAAGGTCCGAGAAAAGTGGAAACAAGTGCAACCAAAGACTTTCAAAGTTGGAATAGATAGAGGTCCGTGGAAAAGTTTTTCATATGGAGACCGATCATCAAGAACAGGGGTAGGTAACATATTAATCAAGTACACAGCATGTTGGAAACTCTCCCACCAAAGATGTAAAGGCATTTTGCCTTGAGCTAATAAGGTCAAGCCTAATTCAGTGATATGCCTATGTTTTCTTTCAGCCTTTCCATTTTGTTCATGTGTATGAGGACAAGGATGCCTAAACACAATACCAGCATTCTTAAGAACAGGTTCAAAAACCCTATATTCACCCCCCCAATCTGATTGCACTATTTTGATTTTAGCATTAAATTGAGTTTCAACCAGTTTTTGAAAATGAAGAAAAGCAGTAAGTGCATCAGATTTGTACTTTAGAGGGTAAATCCAGGTATATCTGGTGAAATCATCTAAGAAATGTATATAATATGTGTATCCAGAAGCAGATTTTACTGGGGAGGGACCCCACAAGTCAGTATGTATCAGCTCAAAAGGTTTAATCACAGTAGTTTTAGATGTAGAAAACGGTAAAGCATGATGTTTCCCAAGAACACAGCATCACAAAATTCCATTTCATTACTTAACCGAACATTACAAGCTTTCATGACATTGCTTAAAATTCTAAGAGAAGGATGTCCTAATCTCCTATGCCATAGGACATCAATTTTAGGGCTACTGACTTCACTAACATAAGCTCTAGAGTTGACTTTGTGACTGGAACTGGAACTGGAACTGAGCTGCTGGTTTCTGGACTGGAAATGACTGTGACTGGATTGAAGGGAGCTCTGACTTGAAGATGGGAAGAGCTGGTACAGACCATGATTCACTCTACCTCTGAGAAGGGTTTTGCCTGTGTGTTTGTCCTTCACATAGCAACCAACATTGTCAAATTCAACACTAACATAATTATCGAGGTTAACTTAGATATACTAACAAGATTCTTAGTGATGTCCGGAACATGAAGAACATTTTTCGCTTTAAGATCGAAACATCGTTGGAAAATTTAGTAGAACCAAGATGACTTATGGAAAGTTTGGAACCATTACCTACTCCCAAAGTGTCTGATCCATTGTACTCTGTACTCACTTGAAGTTTGCCAAGGTCTGCAGTGACATGATTAGTGGCTCCAGAGTCAGCATACCAATTTGGATCAGCCACAGATTCTGGACCAGCAAAGTAGACAGCAGGAGGATTCTGATTTCCTTGATGGCCTTGATTTTGTGTTGTAGGATTGTTAAAATTCTGGTCAAATCTATACCAACATTCAACCACTGTATGACCAGTCTTGTTACACAACTGACATGTAGCTCTAGAGGCATTGTTGTTGTAGCCTGCTCTTCCTCTTCCTCTAGACCTTCCACCTCTTTGATTCTGACCACCCCTGCCTCTTCCTTGTCCTTGGTTATTGTAACCTCCTCTACCTCTTCCTTGATAGTTGTCTCCAGTTCTAACAGAAGCATTTGCGATGCTTGAGTCGATCAAGACCGGCAAAGTGGGGTTAAACCTTGCTATGAGCCTTTCATGTGTAATTAATCGGGCCCGGACTTCGGCCAAGACAAAGCACCCATCCTAGATGTTAAATTAACAATGACCGACTCATACTCCTTGCCCAATCCACCCAAAGTAGCAAGGATCGCCTCGTACCTAGTAATGGGATATCCAAGAAGACTTAGTTTATCCGAGTAGGTTTTCATCCGAGCCAAATAATCCGCCATAGTTTTAGATCCTTTCTCGCCTTTAGTCAATGCATCCTTATACTCCAACATTTGAGCTTCACACCGATTGTTAAATAGCAGCTCTAATGTTTGCCGATCTCATGTGAAGAATTACAACCTACCACTTCAACCAGTGCTTGTTCTGTCATGGATGCCAAAAGCCATCCAGTCAGAAGAGAGTCCTTAGCCATCCATTCTTCATACGCAGGATTTACAGAAGTAAACACAGAGGAGGTCAAACTGGGAACTCCTAGATACTGTGGAGGACAGGGGAGAGTCCCAAACAGAAAGGGTTCAAGCTTATGCCCTCTTACAACCGGAAGAACAGTAAATTTCCACAGCAGATAGTTGTTTCTATCTAATTTGACAGAACATGCTTGATTGAGATTACCTCCAAGAGTGTGAACTGGAGTGAGATTCGTGGAAGAGAAAGGAGATCTTTGATTCAGCAATGGTGAACCCGAACTTGTCATGAAACTAGCTGGAAAAGTACCTTGCATGAAGTTAATAGCAGGAGAAGAAGCTATCCCAGCTGTTGTTCCAAACGGTGATGTCATGGAGCTTGGATTCATGCTGGTGAGAGTTGAGGTCACCGGAATGTATGTTGAGCTGACCGGAATCTGGAGAGAAGAGCCATCACTGTGTGTGGCTGCTTGTTCGCCGGAGGACGGTGGCGGCGTCGCCATTTGTGCTCTGATACCAACTTAAAATATTAAAACAAGATATAAAGTCATAGAGATATTCATCCAAGTGATAATGATCTTCATTGATTTAGACTGCTCTCATCACTAGCATATATGCTAGATTCAGTTACAACAAGAACACTGATCTCAAGATGCACAATTAATCTAATGGTTCTAGATAGACCACATTATCTCACACTTGTACACTCTACACAAATGACAAGTGTCATACATATCTAGATAAGGTTATTAAGGTCTTTTTACTTTTCATCATCAATGCTTAGGGTATATACGTCTGCTAATCTTCTATGTATTGTTCCAAGTTTATAATATATATATATATAGATGTCCCTCGTAAGGAATATATATATGATTTTACAGGATGAGATTATGATTCGATCTTAAGCCCTAACTTTATGGGAATGCAGACTAAAACGAAGAAATAATGTTGAAGTCGAGAAAAAGTACCGTATCGATCACTTTAATGTGGTGAAGTTCCGGTAGGTAGATGATGATGAGTCATGGCCGCCATATATATGAGATCGAAAAGCTTGCAATTATAGCTTACTATATATCAAAAGTACCACTGAAAAGAAGGATGAAATCTACTCATCACATTTACAATGGACTCCCATTTTCTTTCCTCAAAGTTTGATGCACTCCATTCTGTTGTAACCCCGAAAAATTGCAGCTGTTTTTTTTTCTTTTTTTTCGTTATGTCATTGAATAACGCACATTTTTACCATTTATCATTATGTATAGACTTGTTGATCACACCTCCCATAAAAGTGTGTGTGTGTGTGTGACACAGTCGTCTCGTAGAATATGGTGTATATATGCCGAAATTTATTAAAACGTATCCACACCTTAAGAAATCAAGGGTTTCACCATTTCCAATTTCCAAGCCTTTTCAACCTCAAGAGGAGGATCAAGATCACATATATATGAAGAACATTGCCGTCGCGATGGAGTCCATGTATGGGATGAGTAGATCACAACCTTATTTCCATTGGTGCTGAATCTATCTATCTCTTTCATGCATGCGCGATATCCCCCATAATGAAGAACTTGAATATATAGCATTTATAAAACAAATTCATTTTGCAGGCCAAAGCAAAAACACAGAGGAGATGGAGAAAAAACCAAAGGACTACCAAGAATTTGTGGATAGATATTATTTCATGGGTGACTAATTACAAATATATATAGAAAGCAGGTGTTGGATTTGTTTGACTGGTCTTCTTTGCCAACCTATTACTAACTATTAAACGCAAAACAAAAAAATATTAATGATCGATTTGACTGGGATATTCTTTGTCCATTATTCTCAAAACCGGCCTTTCGTAGTAGCGCTTGGCACAAATTTTATACTAACTGACCTGGTGATCCCTAATTAATTAATTGACTAAAAGAAAATTTGAAATTTAGTATAAAAAAAAACTATCTTCCTTTTTTGACTAAAAAAACCGAAAATCTTTTTAAAATATCATATTGAATTTTAATTTTTGGATGAGAAAATCGCCGGCCGACATGGTGATTCGAGACGAATTTCGCAGTGGAAATCGTCGATTATAAATCTTGGGAATAAATTTTTACTTTGCAAAAGTTTGAAAACTCGTCCTTCTACTCGATTGAAATATTTTTGAAACTCCAATTAATTAATTGAATAAAAGAAAATTTGAAATTTAGTATAAAAAAAAACTATCTTCCTTTTTTGACTAAAAAAAACTATCTTTCTAAAATATCATATTGGATGAGAACGCTGACATGGTGATTGACGATGCTGGAAATCGTCGATTATAAATCTTGGGCTTTTTCTTTTAGGAATCGTTGAAGTCACGAAAACGATAAAAAAATTCCTTGGGAGATTGTTTATATCGCAGATAGTGGGGTGTGCCTACGTATATAATGAGTATTGGAATCAAATCTCCGTAGTTCCTAGGGATTGTTTATATAGAGGGGCTTGTGCCCTAGAGTTAGCGTGTGGTGTGCCCATGGCGGACACTGATTGATGTGTCCCTAAGAAAAAGATTATGACTCGTTGATCCTCTTGATTTTAGGAGATAATTATAGTATTCAAATATTCGTATTAAGTGATAAGGATTTGAGCCTTTATGGCTCAAGATTCTTTCCATAGTTACCCGTTTATTACACACGTGGGAAATACGATTAAGGACTGAGTCTGGCCAACATAGATGGCCCGAGCTGGACTGGTGGAAACCCTTGTGTCTCGACCGACCTATGGAGGTCGGGGAGGATATCCGAGCTGGCACCCACTCGGACTCTTGCGTGCATAGAAGGATAGGCCCGAGAGGGACTTGGGCCGATCGGTGAGGTCGGGCATGGGTAGGTTTGCATACAAGTGTTGGTCAACCTGCAGAGGTCGGGACTGAACTCAGACCTGTTCATGATTATTGGAGGTCAGTCCTAAGCATTGGTCGACCTAGAAGGGATGGGATGAGTAGCCGGGCTTAGTCCGGCTACTGGGGCACCTGGCACCGTTTCTCTCTCCACACTTAAAGTTGAGCCGTTAAAGAGGTGTCACGTATGTAGGTTCAATTCTTGGCATCGTCGATAGTTATGTTTTGTGATCTTTGACCACTATAAAATTAATGGAGAGGGTGTTATGTATTTTTTTTAAAGGAAGAATGGGTCAAATATTATGTATTTTTTTTAAAGAAAAAGAAGAATTTACGGGTTTCATAATCCACGCGGGCAAAAGAAATATTACTAAAGAGGAGAAATACAAAAGATACAATTCTCCTAAAGTCTAAAACAATGGCCAAAAAATAAGGCGATTATATATATATATATATATATATATATATATATATCAAAATATGGGATATTATATATATGGCCCATAATATATATATATATATCTATGAGGAAAAAATATTAAAAAATAGGTTTTTTTTTTTGAGGGTAAAAAATAGGTAATTTATAGTACTGTTTTTACCGAAACGAATTTATCACATATAATGGATATATGTATTCCACACTCCAACTTCTCCAAAGCTCAATCAGTCAATCCAACTCAACATGCGACTTTCAACAAACAGAATGCACAAACTGCTCTATCAGTTGTTTTGTAAGTCTAACTTAGGGAAATATGAATGAATGCCAATAAATACAATATGAGCTCGGATGAAAGATAACAAAGCCTTAGCTTTGTTTTGAAAGTGATCAACCCTTCATTACAATTGAATTGGGTCCTATATAACATGAAGTTACAACATCTAGAATATGAAACTAGCCGTTGAGTTTGAAATTTGTATTGGAGAAGTTTCGACCATTTGAATTCCACGTTTCTCATCTTGTTCTTGTATAGATTGGAAGTTGTATTTCATGATGGAAGAGGCAGATATCATCCATTTATGGCCGTGGAGAAGAGAAGGAAAGGCAGGGGCGGAGCCGTTAAGTGGGCTGGGGTGGCTAAGCCCAGCCAACCCACTCTCCTTATACTTATTTAGAGGTATATATTAACTTTTAATATGTTCTATTCACACAATTAAATTGCTAATTACATTAAAAAATTTGTAATAGTATTGTTAGAATGTATTTTGTGATGCCAAAAAAACACATCTAACCCAAGATTTGTCTTATTAAGCGCAATGTGTAAGTTGTCTTATTAACTCATTTACTCGCCAATGGAGACAAGATTTGATCCGGGAGGCCTTCAACCCGTTTGAGGTGGATAAATCATGTCTATTCCACTTTCCCCAGAAGCCAAGGAGGATAAGCTGATATGGCACTACTCGAATGATGAGATCTATACAGTTAAAACTGGATACCAATTGGCTCATGAGCTTAAATTTCGGGAGTCAACATCTCCGGCCTCAACATCATCACACTCATGCAATAGACTCTGGACTAGCTTGTGGAAATTGAGAGTAAAGCCGCGGATTATTCATTTTATCTGGAAGCTTCTCAACAATACTTTACCTACGGCATCCACTCTTTGGTCCAGAGGTGTTGGCACTGGCTTATGTCAAGTATGTTTACATGATGAAACAGTTTGGCATTGTCTTTTTGAATGTCTTATCCCACAATCCATTTGGCGCAATCATCACCTTGGTGAGTTTTAATTTTCTCCAAATTTAGAATACACTCATTTCTTGATTGGTTTGATGAAATGCTCAACTTGAACAATGAATCCGAGCTAGTCCATGTAATCTGCCTGTTATGAAACATCTGGAAGACCAGAAATGGGCATCTTTTTCAAGGTGAACCGGTGCACATAAATTCCATTTGATGTCGTTCGGCAATTGAGGCGGATGAATATACACAAGCTATCACGAGACACCCAGATATCGCCAAGGGTGGGAACTTTGACACTAAATGAAAGCCTCCACCCCCAAGCGCCCTCAAGTTTAATATTGATGCAGGTTTTAGTGAGTCGTCAACGGCTAGCAGTTAGTGGAGATACTTCGTAATAGTCAGGGTAAAATAATTCGAAGCTTCTCAAAAAAAATTGGAAGGAAGGTATGATGTCTTGGTAGGAGAGGCCTTAGCGATTTATCATGCTTTAACGTTTGTGCTCACATGGGGGTTCTTTAATATTATCATTGAAAGCGATTCGTTTACTCACGGAGGTCGGACCAATACATCGCCACGTGTCATCTCCACATCAACTTAGCAATAAATACCCGTAGAGGCGAAAGACCCAGCCTTAGCCTATAAGTAGGCGCGAGCTCCGACTCGAACCCCAGGTAGGGAGTTAGCTCGGCAGGCCCTAACTCTGCAGGCTCTTCCCGACCGGTCGGCCCAGGAGAACTTAAGCATATTAGCCCCCGTGCATGTTAAAATCAGATAATTATGGAAAGAATCTTTAGCCATAAAGGCTCTGATCTTATTACTTAATTCAGTTTGATTATCTCCTACAATTAATGGGATTAAACCTCAATTATCTCTTCCTTAGGAAACACGAAATCAAAGTCCAACAAACACACGGCCCATGCAGGCCTAGGCACAAGCCCCTCTATATAAACAATCCCTAAGAAACTACGAGAGACTTGATTCCTGACTAATACACAGGATACGTAGGCAGTTTGAGATACAATATCTCAAGTCCAGTCTCTGATCTCAGACAAACCACCCCCTCTTTTATCGTTTTTAATGTTCTTGAAGCTTGAATAGATTGTCACTAGGAAAACAAGCCCCGGAGTTGATTACCGACGATTTCCGGCATCATCACTTACCTTACATCATCAATTTCAGAACTAAGTAGAAGACTTATCTCCGTCCGGAAGTATTATAGAGGATTGTAGAAAACTTATGTCAGCTTTCATTTCTCTTTCTTTCTCTTTTGTTCAAAGGCAAGGTAACATACCGGCCCATTTTCTTGCGAGGGAAGGCCTCAATCTTATTGGTTGCCTAGAATGGGATCTTCTCCTCCTCCTCATGTAACCCGTGTTTGTATAGCGGACTGTGTTTAATTAATAAATAAAGCTCTTTTACCGCTCAAAAAATCTAAATTTATATTTAATGTTTTATTCGGTCTACCCCACTTTTAAATTTTACTCGGCACAACTCAATTTTATTAACACATCTCATCTGAATACTCATATTAATTATCGGATGAATGTTTTTGTTGTTATTTTATGAACTTTAAGAAACAATTGCATTTCTCAAAAAGAAAAATTGCATTGTAAAATAGCATTATAAATAATTTTATCCCACTCGAGTAGAAAATCTTATGGGTATCGAGTTAATTCTATTGTTTAATTTTAAACGTCTAAAAAAAAATTTCTTCACAAAACAACACTATAAAGTAATTCAACCAGCCCGAATATATAATCATAGCTCCGTCCGCGAGGAAAGGTGACGGCAAGAGGTGGAAGCGACATCCACTTGCATCGTATGCAACTCGTTCCATGTTGTACATTTATGACGCATGGATCATTTTGTGATCTTGTGATTGTAATTTTTTTAGAATAAATATGTAAACTTATGATATAATGTAACATATAAATTGTATATAAATGTATCATGTGACATCTTCAATTATAAAATGTATCACTTAAATTTTTGATGTCTTCATGTACTGCCGTCTTGTTAGAGATGTATCTTTGTAGATATGCCATTATCCCTGATAAAGGTATTAGCTCCCTTTGATGCTATGCATTGTTATTTAGCTTCATGGATAACTTATTAAATTTACATTTAGTAGATGAACGACCACCAACCGAGGCATTCTTGAAGCTAGGCTTTGTAGGAGGGTGCAACCTACCCTTACTCCTCCGGTCACTACGGTTGAGTATGTTCAACATATGTACGTAGTGGTTGTTTCCTTCTCTCCCGGTTAGTGTTGTGGCACCTCGTATCCATTGTTTGTACAGTTTTCATGATACCAAGGTGACTGCGTAATACGTGCTCTTTCCAGAGATCAAGGTGGTGTTTGTGATTTGCCAAGGCGAGGTGGTGTTGTGGCACCTCGTATACATTGTTGTATACGTATCATGGTACCAAGGTGACTACATGTAATATGTGCTCTTTTCAGAGATCAATGTGGTGTTTGTGATTTGCCAAGGCGATGTGGTAGACATTGTTGAGTTCAAGATGTTGGTGATTGATGTATAGTGCAGTTTAGTTTTGTATTGGAGAACTTATCTACTTTTATGTTGTCTCGCTTGGCATAAAGTGATTAACCGAGTTTAACAAGAGTATTATACATCAATCTTATATCTTACTATTATGTACTTCTCTCAATTTGACAATGTGGGATATTACAATCTCCTCCTCTAACGGAACCGGCGCCCTTACCAGGGCCCTGCTAGAGGTAACTAGAGGTGGCCCGGACTGTCTCTCATGGTGTAACACTTACTTTCGTCTAGTAGCCTGGTATCTTAATCACATGGATGATACCACTCCTCTTAGTTATATTTTCTTAAATTGTGTAATGAATGGCATGAATGTTTGTGTTGTTTAGTGTAACGCCCAGGAATTGTGGGTTTGGCAACACTAATATCTACTCTTAGTTTGTGTAATGAATGGCAAGTTTGTGTAGTTTAATGTAACGCCCCAAAATTTTGGGTTCGGCAATGCTTCTTAAGTCATAATGGATTTGGTAATTACTTATACATGTCGTCTTCACTCGGCATAAAATGGTTAACCTTAGTTACCAAGTTCATTATACCTTGACATTATATCTTAATACTATTCCTCCCAATTTGATGTGTGATATTACATTCTCCTCCTATTAAGAAAGATGCGTCTTCGCTAGGACCCTAGTAGAGATACCTAGATGTGGTTCTCACCGCCTCTCACGTGCTTAGATACCAACCGTAATGCCCCAAAACTGTTGGTCTGGAAAAACTATTTAAGCCATAATGGAACCGATACGTAAACCGGTAGTTCTTGTTTGGCCTAAAATGATTAACCCGAATATACATCAACCCAATATCTTAATATGATTTCAGCTTCCGCTATCTTTTCAAATTATGAGATTTGTGATTTGAAAAAAAAATTATATTAACTTTCGTTAGACTGAACGATTCGTATCCGATTTCACCCCGGTTTCGGTTTGGGTGGTTACAGTTTCGTGCCAATATCCCATGAAGAACTTGAATAGCATTTATAAAACAAATTAAAACAAATTAATTTTGCTTAATAAAAAGGTTTCGTGTTGAAAAAAGACAAAAATTAATTTTGCAGGCCAAAGACACAGCGCAGATGAGACTAATTAAATAGAACCCAAAGACTCCCAAGAATTTGTGACCAGATGTTATTTCTTGCACGACTTACAAATAAATAGAAAGCAGCTGTTTAATCCATTTGACTGGTCAGCTTGCCAACCTATACAAATTTTTAACCAGGTAATTAACGCAAGCAAATTTTATTTTATTTTATTAATGATCTATTTGACTGGTTTTTGTTTACACACAATAATGGGCTTTGGTATTAGCTTTGAGGTGCTGTTTATGTAAGGGGTGTTACGTTTTTTTTTTCTTATAAAGGAAGAATGGGTCAAATTTGTAAGAAATTATCCAAATAGTCAATTGAGTTATTTGAAACTGATGTAATAAGTATTAACAATAGCAGCAGCAACTCATACAAAACATCATACAAAACACAAGGCAGAACAGCAAACAGAAATGGAAAGTAACAAAAATGGAAAATGACAGAAAAGGAAAGATTACAGAACAAAAAATTGAGAAACAAAAACAGAGTCCAAATGCTTTGACACTCAAACAGATTTATTTGAAGAAAAATCTGTAATTCAAGATAAAGGCAAACCTTAGCTAGACATTTTGACAAACAGTTGGCAGCATTCAATTAAACTCCTCCAAGATAAAGCTGCCATAATTCAAACAAGTCGTCCATCAGTTCAATTCAAGCCAAATTATCTGCAAGGATTACAATATTATTTAAAATAAAGCTAGATATGTGGAGTATTCAAGAGTTCAAGAGTGATCTACTACCTTTCATATGTGATTATCTTTTCTATGTAATTATTTCGAGCTAAACTCAAATAAACTAGAGTTTATCACTATTAGGACTAGAAAGGCTATAAAAGCAAGGCAATAGCATTGTAATTTGTCAAGAAAAAAACATAGCTGATTAATAAAAGTTTCTTATATATATTTCCTTAGTTTTCAGTTTTTCACATGGTAGCAGAGCTTATTGGTGTCTAATCACCACCAAAATCATATTCATCATGACATCTTTATCATTAAATGTCAGTAGCTTCATATCCCTCAAACTTACATCGAAAAATTATCCCTTATGGAGAGAGCAGGCCTTGGCACTTGCAGAAAGCCAAGATCTGATTGGCCACTTGAACAAGGAGACCCCTTGCGCCTGATCAATTTATCACTACCACTTCAGCAACAACATGAAATGCATCAAGCACACAGATAACAAATCCAGAATACACAAAATGGAAGAAGGAGAACAGGTTACTCAGGGGGTGGCTAATAGGATCATTATCAGAAGAATCACTTGGCATAGTCATTGAACTAGACTCTGCTCAAACTATTTGGGATGCACTTAAGTGTGCATATGCACACGATTCCCAGGAAAGAGAGTTTAATCTGAAGCAACAGATCACATACCTAAGGAAGGAGGATGACAGGACCATCACAGATCACATACAGCAGTTCAAAGGCCTCTGTGATAGTCTAGCAACCATTGGAAAACCTATTGCAGATCCGGAGAAAGTCTACTTCCTGTTGACCAGCATTGGCCCTAATATGAGACCTTCACCACCACCATGATAAAGCCACCAAGACCCACCTACATTGAATTGGTGTCCCTGCTGCAAAACTTTGATCAAAGGAGACTGTGGTTTTCAAGCAAAAATCCAGAAACCCAATCCTTGTCTCATATGGCTTTCTATGGACAAAAACCACAACAACACAATGAAGGACCTTCCAGATTTACTTCCACATGGAGAGGTTTTCCTGCACAACAAAATAGGTTTAGATCTGAAGGAAACAACAATCAAGGCAAAGTATTTAGAAGGATGTCCAGGGCAGAAAGGGAACAATACAAAAATGAGACCTGACAATATTGTTGTGTGACAAGGCATGTAGCCAAAATCTACTGGTGGAAGTCACAGAATCAGGAGGAAAA
Organism: Gentiana straminea; assembly: GCA_036785695.1. NCBI lineage: Eukaryota > Viridiplantae > Streptophyta > Magnoliopsida > Gentianales > Gentianaceae > Gentiana > Gentiana straminea. Next base: position 1,329,193 of record JAVUPR010000046.1, read on the forward strand.
CACACCAAAAGCACTCTCTGCACTCACCTTGGACAACACCATAGCTGACACAGAATGGATCATGGATACTGGGGCTTCCAACCACATGACAGGTAATCCATTAATTTTGCACAATCTTGTACCATACACAGGACATGACTCTATACTTGTAGGTGATGGTGCTCACTTAGAAATAAAAGGAACAGGGGAACTGCACATATGCAATAATCATGAAACCATTATACTCAAGAATGTATTCTTTGTACCAGCTCTTAAAAAATATCTTATGTCTATGAGCCAACTAACCTCTCAATATCCTGCAACTTGTTTATTCACTAATTATGACTGCATTCTTAAGGAAAAGACAATAGGACTGGTAATGGTGAAGGGACATCGTAGAGGGGACCTCTATGTCAATCCTAGTCAAGTGGAGTTGCACTTCTCTCAAAGATTTAGGTCTTGCACAGCAGAATTGTGGCATCAAAGACTAGGACATATTCAGTTTCCTACAGTGCATCTTTTGAAGAATAAAGGCCTCATTGAGGTTTTAGGACAAAATAAACAAGAGCATCTGTGTGAAAGTTGCCAACTAGGCAAACTTAGCAAGCTCCCTTTTAGTCATTCTAAACATTCTAGTTCTAGCAGTTTTGAATTATTGCATTGTGATTTGTGGGGACCTGCCCCAGTACATTCTTTAGGCAATTTTAAATATTATGCTTGTATTGTGGATGATTTTACTAAGTACATGTGGTTTGTCCCTTTAAAACAAAAGTTTGATTTTTTTGATGTCTTCATTGCCTTTGAAAAATATGTGCATACTCAATTTAACAAACAAATAAAACAGTTTCATTATGATGGTGGGGGAGAATTTATTAATCAAAGGTTAAGCAAACACTTCACTAATCAGGGTATAATTCACCTAATTTCCTGCCCACATACCCTTGAATAGATAGGCATAGTTGAAAGAAGGCATAGAACCATTAGAGAATTAGGACTAACTATGCTTTACCACAGTAGGACACCCCTATATCTTTGGGTAAAAGATTTTTCCACAGCTGTATACCACTTAAACAGACTCCCCTCCTCTACTATCCACTTCAATTCACCCTATTAAATGCTACACAATAAGAGCCCTGACTATACCTCATTTAGGGTCTTTGGATCTAGATGTTATCCCTACACTTGGGACACAAAAAAACACAAATTTGAACCTAAGACCCTACCCTGCATCTTTGTAGGATATAGAAACTAGTACAAAGGATATAAGTGCTATCACCCTCCTACAAAGAGATTCTTTATGTCAAGACATGTCACCTTTGATGAAACACTCTTCCCCTACCTCAACAAACAACCTTCACCCAACCCAGATCATGTCTCTCACATCTTTGAATCCTGGAAATTGCCCACCAGTTACTCAATCCCTCCTACTAGACTTGTTCCAGAAATTCCAATATCCACAGTGCCAACAACTGCTCTCCCCACTCCTATATTTCCAGACATAACACCAGACCAGTCACCAGAACCCCCAGATTCTTCTCCATCAACACCAGCATCCACTGATTCCATACTGCTCTCCCCACAGTCGTCTACTACAGAGTCCTCATCATCCCCTGAGCCACCTCCCTCACCACCACATCACCATATGGTCACTAGAGCCCATAAAGGTGTCTTCAAGGTCAACCCCAAGTATGCTCTTACAGTTTCTTATACTACCATTCCTCCAGAACCAAAAACGGTCAAGTCTGCCCTCAAACATGAAGGATGGAGGGCAGAAATGCTAGAAGAGTTGAATGCCCTAACCAAAAATCAAACATGGCATTTAGTTACCAAACAACCATGTATGCATGTCATAGGCAGCAAATGGGTGTATAAAGCAAAACTCAAGTCTGATGGAACTTTGGAGAGACTTAAAGCAAGGCTAGTTGCCAAAGGATATAGCCAAATTGATGGCATAGATTATCTAGAAACCTTCTCCCCGGTTGTGAGACCTAGTACCATCAGGTTAGTCTTAAGTATTGCTCTCTCACAGAATTGATCAGTAAGACAGCTAGATGTCAAAAATGCTTTTCTCCATGGACACATCACTGAGGACATATACATGGACCAGCCTCCAGGTATGGCAGACTCAAACTATCCTACTCATGTTTGTAAATTGGATAAGGCACTGTATCGTTTAAAGCAAGCCCCTAGGGCTTGGTTTGATAAATTCAGTACCTTTATCCTGCAATATGGTTTTACATGCAGTCTATCAGATCCCTCCCTCTTTTATTACCATTCTGACAAAGGCACTATAGTGCTTCCACTTTATGTGGATGATATTTTGCTCACAAGTTCAAACTCTCAGCTGCTCCAACTGACCATTTCCACTCTCAGTCAAGCATTCTCTATGAAATATTTGGGGCCTATACATCACTTTCTTGGTGTTCAAATTCAGCAGACACCCACTGGCCTCCACTTGAACCAAACACACTATTCAACCACTATCCTTGATAAAGTTGGGATGATAAACTGTAAACCAATGAAGACACCTATGGACACTAAACTCAAAGATCCAGATGACTCTCCTCTTTTGGGAGATGTGACTCATTATAGAAGTTTGGTTGGCTCCCTACAGTATTTGACCTTCACCAGGCCTGACATTGCATTTGATGTCAACCACCTATCTCCGTTTATGCAAGCACCCACACAGGCACACCTTCAGAGAGCACACAGACTTCTCAGATATGTCAAAGGCACCATAACATTGGGCATCAATTTGCAGGATTCCCCAAATCACAGGCTCTATGCATTCTCAGATGCAGATTGGGCAGGCTGTCCACTCACAAGAAGATCTATCACTGGTTATTGTACCTTCCTTGGCCCTAACCTCATTTCCTGGTGTGCAAAAAAATAGCCTATTGTGTCTAGGTCCAGAACAGAAGCTGAATATAGGGCCATGGCCCATACTACAGCAAAACTTACTTGGCTTACTTATGTGTTCGAGGAACTCAAGCATGATCTCTCTAACATTCCAGTCCTATATTGTGACAACTTAAGTGCATTGTACATGACCATCAACCCTGTATTCCATGCAAGAAGTAAGCACATTGAATTAGATTATCACTATTTCAGGGAGCAGGTTGCTCGAAAACTCTTGATTACAAAGCATATTCCAGCCACATCTCAGATAGCAGATATCTTCACCAAACCCTTGCCCAAACGTCTCTTTATGCAGTTCAGACCCACACTTGGCATGGTGCCCAGCCCTAGCCAAGTTCGAGGGGAGGTATTAACAATAGCAGCATCAACTCATACAAAACATCATACAAAACACAAGGTAGAACAGCAAACAGAAATGGAAAGTAACAAAAATGGAAAGTGACAGAAAAGGAAAGATTACAGAACAAGAAATTGAGAAACAAAACAGAGTCCAAATGCTTTGACACGATTAAGCTCAGAGTCGCTCGAACAATGATGACAAACCTCTGTATTGGAAACGGACCTAACAACTAGGCCGAATCTACGCAACGATCCTAAAACCCCTTATCCCACATCTCACCGCAAAATGCATCTATAAGTTCGATGTGTGTGACAGTGAACTAGGTGATCAAACTAATTCAAAGATGTTAAAATAAGTTTTAGGACGTGGATTAATCGTTTAAACAATAATTTACGCACTACACAACTCCCAATCTCATCCCCCCTTAGGGTTTTCGCTCGCTTTAACATAATTCGACTACACATGAATTTAGCTACTCATAATTATGCTAATAACCAAAGTAAGAATTGAAATCATGCTAGAAATAATAAAAGAGAAAGTATTCATTACCATAAAACTGAGAAGAAATCTGATCTGAAAAAGTATGACGAAATAATCCACCAAAAGAACAATCTTTGGAACTTGAAACATAAAACTAAGCTATAGAAAGTGTTTAGAATCAAAGGATATTATCTAGGGAATCAAGGGATCAAAGGGTGATCAAACTACACTAAAATCGCACCAAAATCGCTCAAGAGAAGTCTAAAGTCGGCAAAACATGAGTAGGGGCTGAATGAGCTGCATATTTATAGAGTAGGTCAAAATTCTGCTACTGTCGGTCTTGGACGCCCGTCCAGGTCATGTCAGACGCCCGTCCGCCTGGAAAACATGAAGATATTAGGGCTTCATCTTCAATGGACGGGCGTTCGCATTCCTCTGAACGCCCGTCTGGTAACTTATGACTTGAGGCTTTTCGACCCCTGGACGCTCGTCTGAGAACCTGGACGTCCGTCTGTGTTAACTAAGCTTTGTGAATCGGGCTGAGCCTACCCAAACGCCCGTCTGGGGGTCTTTTGGACGCCCGTCCAGCTGAAAATCAAACTTTCTGAATGAAGCATCAATGCTGTGGACGCCCGTCTGGAACGGCAAACGCCCGTCTGATGTGGCCTTCCCTCAGACGCCCGTCTGAGGTATATCAAACGCCCGTCTGGCTTGTCCTCATTCCAAACTTGGCTTTTCTTCACTTTTTATGCCACGTTCGGGCCACGATCACGTCTCATAGTCCAAAACATCGTCTTCCGGGTCCTCGAGTCACCTAGGTCCTGCAATAACATAGACAAACAAACACCACGCGTAATTCCGCAAGACAAAAGTGCTCGGAAACTGAGGTAAACATCGCTAAAAAGGCGGAGTTTACTATCGATATGACAGTTCAACTCCCCGTGCATATAATTCTCGATATTACTCTCAAAACGGTCTGCAAGGATTACAATATTATTTAAAATAAAGCTGGATATGTGGAGTATTCAAGAGTGATCTACTACCTTTCATATGTGATTATCTTTTCTATGTAATTATTTCGAGCTAAACTCTGATAAACTAGAGTTTATCACTATTAGGACTAGAAAGGCTATAAAAACAAGGCAATAGCATTGTAATTTGTCAAGAAAAAAACATAGCTGATTAATAAAAGTTTCTTATATATATTTCCTCAGTTTTCAGTTTTCCACAATAAGGTTTCAAAAAAAGACTATTTGGATAATGTAATAAGGATAACAAATTATTATCTAATGTAAAATTATTGTTAATTAAATACTTAAAAAAATCTCAAATTATGCTCTTTCTTCACATCCCTTATTCTCTTTAAAAAATAAAAATAAAAACAATTCATTCACAAAAACTATTCATCTCTTATTCCTCTTTCTCATAAATTTCAGTGATGGTCATGGAATTCAATATAATTTATCCCCATTATTTCCTGTGAAGACGAAAATACAATAAAAAGGACAAGCAGTGATGAAATTTTAATGATGAGGAGTTATTCCCGTCATAAAAAGTAGCTTAAATGACGAAAAGAAATCCTTGCTGAACTGATTCCCGCCATTAATAATAAGGAATCTGGTCGATCATTTTACATAAAAATAGATCCTCCCATCATTTGTACGAAAAATTATAGAGTTACACACAAAAATGTACATAAACGCAAGATTTTTGTTCAACAGGGTTCATAAACATTTTTAGGCGACAAAAAATAAAATTCAATGATATCCATAAATGCTTTTGTATAGATAAAATTAAAAAAAAAAAAAAAATCATTTTAGATATGTCTACGCACCCTATTTTGATATATGTGGCTCCGCCAACTATACCCAACTCCATCTTGGGTTGTGAGTACATTTAGTTATATTGATTTTTTACAAATAAAAAGAAGCGGGGTTATTTTCTCTCTATTTATTTATTGTCTCAATTCTCTGTTGTTACTTCAAGTTTTTCATACAATATGTGTTTTAAGAGTGTGTCGATACTACAATCCCCATGAGCAAAACATTTTCACAAGTATATGTGTTATAATCAAAGAAAGGAATCCAGATGTAAAAGAGATAAATAACATAAACAATCTAACGTAAATAATCACAGAAAGAACAGAAACAAAAAGAACACAAGATTTTAACGTGGTTTCCGTTGTTGTGCTGACTACTTCACGGAGAGCTAAGAATTTTTTTACTATGCACTGAATTTCAGAAGGATTACACACTTTACATTGATTACAACAGTTGATTGGTATTTATAGACATAATTCCCTAAACCCTCACCGCCAAAAGATCTCTGTCGGAATAACCATAAATGCCCAGATGTGGGTCCAACATCAGCTGACACCTCAGACGAAACGCAGCAGCAACTGACCTTCCAGACTTGTAATTAGGGCTGTAAACGAGCCGAACCCTACCGAACATGTGCAGGGTTCGAGTTCGGCTCGAAAGGTTCGAACCTAAGGTTCGGCTCGGCTCGAAGCGGTCGAACCTTAGTTTAGCAAGGTTCGGCTCGGGTTCGAAAGTTCGAACATGTTCGACATGTTCGAACATGTTCGAACGGTTCGAACATGTTCGAACCTTATATATATAGTTTTTTTTTTTTAAATATACAATAGTTCGAGCCGAACGTGTTCGATACGGTTCGGCTCGATAGACATATCAAATACCTAACGTTCGGCTCGACGTTCGAAGGTTCGAATCGAACTCGAATCGAGCTTTTTCGAGCCGAATACCGCGAATCGAATCGAATACCGACGTTCATTTACCGGCCCTACTTGTAATCAACCAGCTCAGATGTAAAACTCAACAGTATTAAAGAGGCCTCAGCAGACCCTCAGCAGGCTGCTGACCTCAGTAGGACTCAGCTAACTTCACCAGCTGACTACCATAGACTTGAACACACTTACTCAGCTGACTAACAGATTAGTTCCACCAGATTAGAGATCAAGTCACTTTTCTGACAAATCTCCACCTTGACTTGAACTCTCATTCACAGTCAATCAGATTGCATAAAAAGATGTACTTGTACCAGATGCATTCATCAATGCCAGATGTACTTGTACCAGACTTCCCCACGGAATCCACTCAGTTGACCTGCCCTCAGCCGAGTATCCAGATTTCCAGATTGTAGACTTTGAATATTCAGCAAGTCCAGACACAACTAAAACTTGTTTTGCTGAACTGGTTTAGTAAACATATTTGGTGCTAATCTTCTTTACTACAACCCTCTTCTCATTTCTCAGAAAATGATACCTCACATCAATATGCTTGGTTCTCTCATGGTGAACATGATCCTTAGCTAGACAAATTGCACTCAAACTATCACAATATATCTCTGCTTGATCCTGATGTAGCCCCAAATAACTGACTAGTCCCTTCAACTAGATACCCTCATTGGCTGCTTCTGTAAGAGCCTTGTATTCTCCCTCAGTAGTTGATAAAGCCACTATGGACTGAAGAGTTTCTTTCCAACTGACAACTGAATTCCCCAATATGAAAACATAACCAGTCATAGATTTTTCTATTGTCAACGTCACCTGCATAATCAGCATCACAGTACCATGTGACCAAACCTTGAGTATCACCTCCATAAATAAGACCAATATCAGTTGTACCCCTAAGGTACCTGAACATTCTTTTCACAGCTTTCCAGTGTTTCTTTCTAGGTTGAGCCATAAACCTGCTGACAACACCGACTATCTGAGCCAGATGAGTCTTAGTGCACACCATAGCATACATCAGACTGCCAACTACACTAGCATATGGAACTTTTGACATGTACTCTTTCTCATCTGCTGATTGTGAGCAATAAATGACCAACAAACATTTGATGCCATTGGAGTATCTATTGGCTTTACAGACATGCCAAATCTGACCAATATCTTATGTATATAACCCTACTAAGATAAAAACAACTTCTTTAACTTCTATCTCTCCAGATCTCCATTCCCAAAATCTTCTTGGATGCACCCAAATCCTTCATTTCAAACTCATCACTGAGTAGGTTCTTCAGATTCGGACTTCTTTTCAGCAGCTATCAACATATCATCCACATACATGACAAGATAGACATGATCCATCTCTCACTGATTGTGATACACACAATAGTCATATGGACTTCTGTTATAAACCAGCGGGTTCATGTTGCAAGATATACAGAAACCCGAATCCGGATCCGATCCATAATTGGATCGTCAGATCTGATTCACAGCACCGAACGAGACACTCGATCATGCACAGCGGAAGCAACGAATTAAATTCATTTACGATGTTACCATGATAAGACTCACATGATTAATTAATTAACTACAAGAAGATTTAAGATTTACCCAACCGGAGAGAAGCCGTGATCTTCCGAGTTGTATCTCCAAGCGACGACTGGTGGACGTCGATCCCGCATTCGAACCTCCTTGAATATGCCTTCAAGAAAAACCTAGTTTTTCTTCTTCTCAATGGCTAGGACGAGAAAACAAAATTTCTCTATTTTTTCCAAAATAGGCGTCACCTATTTCCTTTAAAAAGTGGCGTCGGTTTTTTCTGGATCTATTTTGTGTTGGGAGAAACTCTCTTTTTATAGGAAAATAACTAATAATTTGAGAGTGTTTATCTTTTACACACAAATTTATCTTTTCCTTTTGGGAAAATAAAAACCAATTAGGAGAAAATTTCTTTTTCCAAAACCAAATAAAAGTGGCGTCATTTTTGTGTGCCAATTGGGATAATAGAAAATGTCTTTTCTATATTACATATTATTTACCGAATAAATAATATCCGCATATTCATTAAATAGACCAACTATTTAATTTATTCTCGAGGTTCCAAAATACGAGAATCACTCGCGTGTTAGAAGCCAACCCGGGGACCATGGACCTATAACCAAGTAGCTCCAATAAATTGAATAAAATATTCATCGAACAGAACATTTCTATTCAACTTATCAATTCCGGAATTACGCCGCCATAAATCCGAAACTGAACTCTATCGATTATAGATATAACTTATTATCAAAGTGTCGAGTCAATAAGTGTCCATTGATATAATCATTACATATAGACTAACCCTCCATAGACTATCCGTAATGAAGCAGGAATGTTTCCGTAAACCATCTTCATTACATCTTATCATCATTTACCATTAACCCACTAGTGATCAATTAGTTCATAACCAATATGAACTCCCGGGATCGATCAGTTTCTAGGATTAAACAAGGGGATTGTCTTTCTACTTCCCGCAGGAAGGAATGGATTCCGTATCTATGAGACACACACTCCTCACTCATTCCAGAATAGTGCCAACGTGAAAGTGATTCGGACCGCGCCTCTTAGCAATTCTTAACGAACACATCAAACCCTATCTTGAAACAAGCAAGCGTCTGCAATCACTTCAGGATTAAGGTTAATCCATATATGATCATCTTGTGATTTAATAAGATTTCTCAACCACAGAATTATATGAGAAATGTAGATTAAATCGGTCCAGTCCTATATGACTACATCATATATAAATGCCCACTTAGATAACCAATATCGACGGCCCGGATAAGACGGTCACACCTTAAAGTGTTCTGCGCGCATTAATGGTGGTTTAATCAATAGACCATATACTTTGATTAAGTTCACCATGGACTAATAGTTCAAGTGTATCACCATAAACTTAATCCTCATGTGTGACACACACTAAGTTATATAGCTACATATGATACGACTTTTGGGGTTTTCAGTAGTGTATTACTTATAAGCACGAATCAAATAATAAGATGAGAATAAATCTGTCATTTATTAATTATAAAAACAATTACATAAATTGTCTTTCGGGCACTACTTCCAACACATGTAACTGTCAAACCTCTTATACCACTGCCTTGGAGTCTGTTTCAGTCCATACAAGGACCTCTTCAACTTGCACACAAAATCTTCTTTGCCGGGAACTTGGAATCTCTCTAGCTGAGTCGTGTATATCTCTTTATCCACCTCACCACGTAGAAAAGTTGTCTTTACATCTAACTGCTCAAGTTCAAGACCCGGTTGTGGCACCATTGCTAGTAACACTCTGATTGAAGTGTGTCTGACTACTGGTGAGAATATCTCATCAAAGTCTACCCCTTCATTCTGACGGAACCCTCTTGCAACCAAACGTGCCTTATACTTGACCCTTTCTGCCTCAGTCATTCCTCCCTTCTTCTTGAAGATCCACTTGCAAGTAACATCTCTCCTTTCAGCTGTGTATTTGACTAGATCCCAAGTCTGATTCTTCAATAATGACTCCATTTCATCTCCGATGGCAGCAAGCCATTGAGATGCTTAAGAACATGTCACTGCTTCTCTGTAACTAGAAAGTTCAAAACTGTCCATTTCTTCTATAACTTGAAGTGCATATTCAACGATATCATCAAAACCATACTTCTTGGGAGGTACCCCAACATTGGTTCTTCTAGTTCTGCTGACAGCTATACTCTGCTGACCAATATCTGTTGTTTGACGCTTAGTTGACCATTGTTCAGCCGACTGGCGTGGATCCAGCTCTGATTCAGTAACCAGATCAGATGAGTGCTGACTTGGATCAGCTGACTGTTGTATCTCAGCTGACTCCACCTGAAGCTCCACCTGTTTCTCAGCACTCCCAGATTCATCACTGGTTTCAGATTTAGCAGACCTCCTCACTGATGAGCTGATCATAGAATTTTCATCAAAGACCACATATCTGCTGAGTATGACCATGTTCTCTGCTCATGACCAAATTCTATAACCTTTCACTCCATCATTATACCCTACAAATACTCCCTTCCTAGCCCTTGGTTCCAGCTTCCCTTCACTAAAATGATAGTAAACTGTGCTTCCAAAAACCCTTAAAACTGAGTAGTTAACAGGATTGCCTAACCACATCTCAAATCGTGTCTTGAGATTGATCCCTGTGTGAGGACTCTTGTTGATTAAGTAGCATGTTGTACTTACAGCCTCTACCCAAAATTTAGAGAGCATACATCTCGCCCTCTTCAGGAGAGGTTGATTCATCCTATCAGCTCACCATTTTACAGAATGCATCAAACTCAGACCAGCAGAATTCCAGACCATTATTTGTTCTTGATTTTGTTGCATGTATGATTCTCTACTAGAGTTTTTCACTACTTGAAACTATTGAATGCCTCACTCTTTTGTTTCATCATCACCACCCAAGTCATTCTTGAATAGTCATCTATAAATGACACAAAATATCTGTGACCACCCAATGATTCCACCTTTGATTGACCCCAACATCCAAAATGGATATAATCAAATGATGCCTTTTTATTGTGTTTTCCTGCTAAGAACTTGCTTTTATTTAGCTTCCCAAACACACAGTGCTCACAAAAGTCCAGAGTCTTGACCTTATATCCCCCAAAAAAACATGCTCAAGAAAGGACATGCATACCTCTTTCACTCATGTGACCAAGTCTCATGTGCCACAACATGGTTTGCTGTGTTTGATGAACTGTTAAGGATTCCACACCAACAGAGCCAGATATAGTAGATCCTTGTAATATATACAAGGTTCCCTTCTTGATACCTTTGAGGACCACAACTGAACCTTTGTAGACATTCAGCTCTCCACCTTCTCCCTTGAAGTTGAACCCCTTACTGTCTAATAGACTAAGAGATACCAAATTCTTGGTCATTTGTGGAGCATGTCTAACATCTTTTAGTTTGCAGAATCTACCATCCTCTGTCCTCAGCTGAACTGAGCCAACTCTCACTATCTTGTAGACATTGTTGTTTGCCACAGAATTATGACCACCATCTATCTGCTCATAAGTATAAAACAACTCCATGTGTAGACAAATATGATAGGATGCTCCAGATCAAAGATCCAAACATCAACATGATATGCTGAATCCCCAGCAACTAGAACCAGATCCTCATCAGAATGATCAGCAGCCACAACTGTTGTTGTGCCAGAATTGCTCTCTTGCTGCATTTTCTTCTTTGGACAGTTGGACTTTCAATGTCCCTGCTCCTTACTGTAATTACAGACATCTGTGACCATCCCTTCTTGGAACTCTTCTTCCTAGACTGCCCATGCTCTTTTCCACTGCTACAGACTACTAGTCCAGTAGCTTGATTGTCTGTGCCTGATGCCTTGTGTCTCAGCTCCCTTGCATGCAAGACTGACCTTACATCTTCCAAAACCTTTGTATCCTTCTCAACTATGAAAGACTGCACAAAGTTCTTATATGATGCAGGTAATGACACCAACATGATTAGCTCCCTTGCATGCAAGGCTGGCCTTACATCTTCCAAAACCTTTGTATCCTTGTAAACTATGAAGGACTGCACAAAGTTCTCATATGATGTAGGTAACGATGCTAACAGGATTAGGGATGCATCTTCATCTTCAATTTTAACATCAATATTTTCCTGAGACCAAGTAATATTGTGTTTAGCTGATCCAGATGTTCCCTCAGCTGACCTCTTTCATGCATCCTTAGATTGAACAGTCTCTGCTTGATGAGAGACAAATTGTCGCTCATTATTATGACATTTTACCCCATTTCTAATATAACTTTGAGCATTATGGTACCGATTTGAGTCATTATTTACTTAGTTTCATCCAAATGTGTAAATAGTAATTATTATATAAAATATCATATTTTGAAAGGTTTTGTGCCTGTTATAGTAACCGGAGCATCGTTTCGGGTTTACGCTTGGTATTTCGGTGAGTTATTGCAGGATTATAGGTTGACCAAGACCCCGAGTGATGACACATATTAAGCATAAACACGTCTTTTGAGGGCTAAGAGTGTGCCAGAAGCTTACGAGTTCAAACGGATCATTTGACTTTAGTGCTTCTGCCGTAACCTATCTTCAACGGGCATTTGACCCCCTTAGAGAAATTTTCTAGATAAGACGTCTTCATGAGAGTTGTAGATCGGGAAACAAAATTTCCAACACATGTTGAATCACATCAATCGGAGGACCATTCTCAAGTTGTAGCTATTTTACCGAGCTGTTGTGACAGTTGGCGGCCACCAACTTATCATTGGCGGCGGTCAACGTTGGCAGAAGCTGTCAGAGATATTATATTCACAGTTGGCGGACACCAACGTTTATGGCGGCGGCCAAGCATCGCTGAATGCAATTTTTAGCCTATAAACTCCAATTTTTGGGCATTTTTTTATCATCTTTCATTCCATCACTCCTCCCAACTCTTGGAGAACTTGAAGACACCATCTTCAAGGGCTCTTCTAGCCCAACAATAGCAATTATTTAGCCATTAATTCTACTTGTATTCATTGAAGCAACCTTATTTAGATCTTTTAAAGAAGAATTTGTGGAAGAATCTTCATCTTTTTGGGTGTAATTACTTCATTGAAGAACCTTGAGAAGTTTATGCATTTATCTTCATTGAAGTTCTTGCAATCTAGGTTTGGTAAATTCACTTCTTACTTTTCATTCTTATGTCATAGTTATGAAACCCCTAAGTGACAATTGGGTTTCATGGCAATGGGAGGCTAAGCTTTTGCTAGCCAAAATGATGTCTTTGTGATAGATTTTTATCTCTATTAATTGATTGTGAATGTTAGTTCATATATTTCATAGCTTCATGGATTGTTGTTATCTTTTCCTATTTTCATTGGTTTGATTGCTTGTGTTGGATAGATCACCTAGAACTTGCACACACACACTTAGTTGAGACCGAAAGGAGATGCTTGGTGTGGGAGAAGGGATAGGAAAACCGGAAGGTAAAATCGACCTTAAGTGGAACTCGAATTCTTATCCGGGGTTGTTATTTATTCATTGCACTCAAGAACTTAATCATGTTGAATCATTAGGTATAGGACTCTTAGACCAAGGAGGAGGCATAGAGAAATTTCATACACTCGTATGAGGGGAAATTACTAGCTTAGGAGTGCACCGATAACACACACTTGAACACTAATGGATGGTTGGCAGGTAGTTCATTTCCATGACGCTAGTAGAGTTTCTTGATCATTGCATTGTCTTGGCTAGGTCTTTTATCATTTTATCACTCTTTGTAGTAGTTGATCCTTAGAATATTTGCATTCTTGTTAAATTGCGACTTAGATCAAGATAATCATATCTTGTCGGTGTTTGACCTCACAATCCCTGTGGGATATGACCTTGACCACTACAATTGACCCGTTACACTGCCGGTGAGATTGGACACCTAGAAAAGTTCGATCACTACTTCAGCAGCAACTTGTTGGTTAATGACTTGGTCATATATGACGGACTTTTTCTAGGCTATCAATCCTTACCGGCAGTGTACCGGGTCAAATTGTAGTGCTAGTCTGGTGAGTCAGGTCATATCCTCAGGGAAATGAAGGCATAATTCAAAGTGTGGTTAAACACCAAGAAGCTATTATTAACTCGATCTAAGTCGCAGTTTTATCAGTTTTATCGGGTTAGATCGTTAGATTAGTTAGATTGTTAGTAAAGCAGTAAATAAATATATAAATATAAAAATAGATAATATATATATTTTTGGATCTAGCCAAGAATACTTTACTGAATCAATATCTTTTTGTAGTGAAATTGAATGAGACAGATCTTTTCCTTGATGCAAGGAGGTCAATTATGTATGAACCGGTGTACTCCTAAGCTAGAACTCCTCCTCACACGAGCGTATGAAATTGTCATACGTCTAGTCATCTGTCCAATGTTATCTTAAGCATGGGTCACTCCCGTTTTGTCATTCGGCCAATTTTAAGATTGATTCATTAAACAGGTGATTTTAACGTAATAATATCGTGAGCACAATTTTAATAAGATTTATCTCTCCCAAGACAAATCTGCCCCCGGGTAGGAAATCGGATTCCGTTGTCACATTTTCACTCGGCCAATTTTACCCTCCGGTCTTTCTATTACGATCTCGTATTCTAATCGCGAGTTGTCAATTCATTAGACTACGTTTCTAGTAAAAATCAAGTGGCTAATTCAATTTTTACTTTCATTAAGTGCAAATAGAAAGAGATTCATTATAATTGGTTTTAATCATTATTACCAGAGTCGATCATCCATTTTACCAAAAAGATTAACTAATTCGATTCATATCTTGGCTAGATATATTTTTAGCTTAACATAATTAACATATATAATATATAAATAGAAATAGTAAACATAATAATATTAGAATATATTACCGATTACAATCTATTTGAATCGGGGTCGTTTCCACCGGATGTAGTATAACAAAGCTTCGATTTTAACAATCTTCGATAATTATTCCGACATTACAACGGTACTATAACTAATTTATTTAAAAAAAACATATACATACATATATATATATATATATATATATATATATATATATATATATATATATATATATATATATATATATATATATATATATATATATATATATGGGCTCAAAATAAAAACAACAAGAAGAAGAGAAGAAATGAGATGGAAGAAGAGGAGAGGGGCGAAGGGAAGGGGAGAAGAGGGGATGGAAGAAGAGGAGAAGGAGATGAGAAGAGAATGATCAAAGGAAAGTGGTGGAGAAAGGGGTCTATTTAGAGGATTTTTGTTGTTCGAACCGAGTTAAAGGTTAGTTCGAGCCGAGTTTTGGTATAATGCCCATAACTTGAGTTGTAGACCTCCGATTGACATGATTCAAAATCCGTTGGAAAGCTCTTTCAAAGATATAAACTTTCATCAAGGACTCTTCCCCTGAAAATGACTCTAAGTTGGGTCGCATATTCGTCGAAGATATTTTACGGTATAAGCACGTAGGAAAACCGACCCGTTGAACTTGTAAGCTTGTGGTATATTCTTCCATCCTTCAAAATACATATTTTTAGGCCTCAAAACATATTTTTACGTGGGATATTTTGAAAGCCTTGATCACCAAGTTTGGGGGTCGACTCAAATCAAGCTTTCTTCAGTCAGGCAAAATTCTCGTCTCGTGATTCAAAGTGCGTTGGAAAGCTTATTTGAAGATCTACAACTTTTATGAAGGATTCTTCTTCAGAAAATGTCGTTTTGATGGGCCATTTGTTTGTCGAAGATATTTCTCGATTTCCACTAAATCGAATCGATTAGCCACTTGACCACTTGACTTAGTGACACTTTCTATATCCTTCAAAGATATGATTATACTTTAAAATATCGTTACTCGGGGTCTTGGTTTATCATAAACCGCAATAAAAATACCACAAATACCCGTTTAAATCTGACACGACACTCCGGTTACTAAACCGGTACAAAACTTATAAAAACTTATAAAAATACGATAATTTATATAATAACCACTATTTATATATTTGGATAAAATTAAGTAATTATTGACTTAAATTGGTACAATAATGCTCAAAGTGGTATCAATATTGGGGTAAAATGTCGTAATAATGATCATTAATTTGTCTCTCATCACAACTCCCCACTTAGCTTTTGGTCGTCCTCGAGCAAAACAAGCGATAAAACAAAATGAATGAGAGATAAATTCATGAAGATATAAGATATAAGGGACAACCGAATGCCGCAACCATTAGAATTACAACCCGGCGTTAACCTCAATATAAATGTATAACGAGTGTGTGTGTGTGACAAACCTTTTCAATTTCCACTATCCTCTCTTGAATAATTCAAGCAAACGCACAAATATCCATTCGGAATTCTAATGACTTTCCTAGGTATAGGCAAGTAACATTTCCACACAAAGTCCTTCCGTGTACTTATTAGGATAATCCCTAAAGCATATCATTCAGTTTATACTGGGGATAGTCAGAAGATAACTAAGTTTTCAACCATATTTCCATTCTTTTCTTCTTCTTTTTTTTTCACATTTGTAGCATATGCCTTCATTCCCAGCAATAGGACGTTTCGTGATAACACCCTAGTTGGACTACTATCATCAGGCAGTCGGGAGCTTTTAAACCTCATAGTGATATAGGACGTTTCGTGATAACGCCCTACTGCACTCAAATCATTGGTAGCTACAACCGACATATAGATAGTTCATCTTAATTTGGTATTCTTCTTTAACTTATATCCTTCCTATCACATTCAAACCTTCAGATATTCACAGTACACATTCAAAAGTTAGGTACTAAGTTACTGCAATTATCTATAGAATAACCACTAGGATACTGAATGGATACAGTTTAAAATTTTCCGCTTCAATATCAAAGGCTTTACGTGAAGGAATTCATGTTACACAAATATATTTGGAATTACAATGCACTTACGGTTCACATTGGTTATACACATCCAAATTGATCATTACATCTTCAAATCCATGAAATATATGCCTTATACAGCTTATTTTAATCAACTAAATAATGCTCGAAAAAAAATCGAAATCTAAGGGATTTATTGATACAAAATAAACATTAATTCCATTGCTAGACCAACGACTCCACTCCCCACTTACGAACTTACATTGTCCTCAATGTAAAGTGAGTGTAAATAAGTTGTTGGGAAAGCAATGGTGCACTAAAACAAGTCAAAACAAATACTCGGATGATATTAATGGGTGGGTGGGTGGGTTAAAGTTATGACCGTTGTGTGTGCAAATAAAATAAAAGTGTGTGGAGTGTGACAGTGTAATGCAAAAGGGTAGATAAACACACCACATAAACTTTTATTGATTTAAAACACACAATATTCCACAGTAGTTGAACTAATACATGTCACACATTATTTTTGAAATTTAAACAGACTAGATCATGATATTGAAATGTGTGACAAAGTATTAACTCGAGTCTTTTATACCCAGATCCTCAAGGGTTATTTCAAATCGTTCTAACAACCTTAGTCCAAGAAATAATGCATTTGAATTTTTCTTTTGTTTCTCCATCGGGATTTTCGGATAACCACCTAATCGTTCCCTTTTTAATGACATTCAAACATTCATCCTGAGACTTGGTGAAACAAAATGAAAATCAATCCGAAGTATTACCAAAGTATCATCCAAAGTATGAGTAATTATTATATTTAATATTTTTGCGGGCTGCCTCCCGGTAGCGCTTTTGGTTAACGTCGTTTGCTCGACAAACTTAAACAACCAAAATGATGATGATTAACTAATATACTAAAATAAAATAGGATACTTCTAACATTTACTCACCAAAGCATGTAATAATTAATTTCGTGAACTAACTAGAAAAAAATGCTTAAGGAGTAAATAGGAAGGATAGTACCATGTTTTTACTATATTTATAGTCTATAGCTAGACTTTCGCTCCGGTTTTCTAATGTCGGTGGTGAGTCATCCTCATGCACCACATCCTTCTTCAATACCGGTTTCCAACAGAGATTAGACAATTTCCACCAATCCAAACGATTCTTGACCTTTTCCTTTGATTTTCGAGCCTTCGGTTTGTGAGCTTTTACATTATTGCTGAAGTCATCTTCTTCAATTACCTGCGTGTTAGTACGATCCACAGCAAAAGGACACAAAGGGTCCACACAAGAACAAGATTCTAGTGTAGTGCATGGATATTTCAATGAATTGTAAATGTTAAAGATAACGCGCTCATCATTAATTCCCAAACTATGCTCTCCCTTATAAACATCGATGAAAGGGCTATTAATTGTTAAGTGCCGAAAAGTGTCAAGAAAATGTGCATACTTCTTATCCAACTTCATCTCTTTGATTTCCTTTTTCGGGGAATGGGGGAGTAATTCAAGATCAATTAAAGTAGGGTTAGAATGTATACCTCCCTTACCCTTGTCGTTAAACGAAGATGGTAAAGCTTCCGGAATGATTGTGCCTTTTGAGGACACCGTGTGTCATCATTCGTACCTTTTTCTTCAAAATATGCACCTTGGATATGGTTCGCCCTATCGAGATTGAATCGAGGTGAATTTGGGTTGAGCCGGATAAGGTTCGGTTTGAATTGGCCTTTCCAAACTTGATTCATTCTCTACATGATCATTGGTCAAGGTCCTACTCATTCTTGGATTTTTCAATATTCTAGGAACCTTGACCTATTCCTCATTCTCACTTTCAGGTTCAATATATCTGTTTTGTCTTAGGAAATCTTCAATAATGTCCTCTTCCTCTTTAGATTCCATGTTTTTCTCATATTTACCATCTAAATCATCATCTACTTCATTAATTCTGATGTTTTCTAATCCATTACTTCCATAGATCCTTCCACTTCTAGTAATAACAGCAGTTACCTCTTTCGGGTTTCTTTCAGTATTACTTGGCAGCTCTCTTGGAGGTTTACTGTTTTTACGTTCCTCTTCTCTACTCAAATGATATTCCAAATTCCGTAATGAAGCTTCTACAATTCTCATTCTGGTATCATGTCCACTTATAGATGTTTTCAACGTACTCATATCCTTAGTGACTCGTACCTATAGAAGTCATCATGGTTTCCATATTTTGAGCTTGAGTTGACATCATACCCATCGATTTTCGATTAATTTCTCCCATTTATCAACTCCTTCAGGTTGAGTTGAACTTTGGGTGATTGGTATGCTTTGAGTGGTATGTTGTGGATACGGTCTAGGTAATGATTGTAGGTTCTGATTCGAGGTATCTCCTTGATAAACTTGATTATTAAATGGATTCTTATATTGAACTGAATACGGTGGTTGTCCTTGCTTACTAGGGTTTCCAGACCAACGAAAAGTAGGGTGATCTCTTCTAATAGCATTAAAAGAGTTTGAATATGCATCGTTTAAATTCCTATGCTGTTGCAAAAAACTCACATTTTCCCTTGAATATCCTTTTGGTTCTTCCATCCCTAATGACACATTATCATGACTTGAGTATTCATTTGGTAAGATATTTTCTGAGTTTACATTTTTACTGGCTAATAAGCCGTCAAATTTCCTACTCAAATTCTCCAAGTGTGCTAGAACTTCCGTATTTGATGTACATTCTCCTGCAAAAGCTACTTTTCTGGTGCTAGAACCGGTTTCCCACATTCGATTGTTTTTGGAAATCTTTTCTATAGCATCGTAAACTATTTGAGCTTCACTTATCATTAACGAACCACCACATGCATGATCAACATCTGCACGTAAGTTTTTCCTTAATTTACGACAGAAAAGTTGGATTTGCATATCTAAGGAATAACCATGATCGGGACAAGCTCTTAATAGCTTTTTAAATCTTTCCCACGCATTCCCAAACGTTTCTTCAGATCCTTGTCTAAAATTAGCAATCTCGACTATTAATTCCAATTTTTTACCAGGAGTACAATACTGCTTTAAGAACTCGGTTTGAATATCCTCCCAACTTGTCAATGAATGATGTGGAAGTGATAGAAACCAATCTCGTGCTCTTCCTTTTAAAGAAAAAGGAAACATAGACATCATCGTTAATTCCCGATGAGCACCATGACTTTTGGCTGTATTACACAATTCTTCGAAAAGATAGAGATGATGATGTGGATCCTCATCATCTTCTCCTAGAAATTGGGCTCTTGTGTCAATTAAACCAAAAAGATGAGATTTTATTTCGAAATTAATTGCTCCTTTATTGGGTAAAAGAATTGGATTATTAATCTGGTACCTTCTTACGGTCTGATCACATATAGGTCTCGGGTTAGGCTGGTTTCGACGAGTATGCTTATTCCGATTCTGATTATTCCTGTTATTCTGATTCTGGTTATTAGATTGAGGTAAATTCTGATTAAGGTTTTGGCCATGCCCTTGAGCATGAGCAATCCCTTGTTCA
Source organism: Gentiana straminea (assembly GCA_036785695.1). Taxonomy (NCBI): domain Eukaryota; kingdom Viridiplantae; phylum Streptophyta; class Magnoliopsida; order Gentianales; family Gentianaceae; genus Gentiana; species Gentiana straminea. Next base: position 1,349,580 of record JAVUPR010000046.1, read on the forward strand.
GGTGTTTCACCAACGGTTTCGACCATTTTCGTAACTCGATTTGACAATTCTTGTGGAATAGAAAATATCGAATAGAAAATAACACGAAATCGATAAAAAACCACATTTTTTTTCTCGGTAATTACCGACTCCACTCGGTATTTACCGAGTGTAAAATTTTTTATTTTTTATTTTTCTTTTTTATTTTTTCGAAATTGGTATCTTACCAATAGGTAGGTACCAACAAAAATAAACGAACCGCGTTTACTTTCTACTATCGAAAATAGAAAATAACTCGAAATTGGTAGAAGAAGAAAATTGGTAACTAAAAGAAGGTAGATACCAACGGAAAATATAAATAGAAATGTGATAAGAAGAGTGTTTGACTTATCCTCGAGAATTTTTAGCTAATACAAGTAGTAACCATAGACACAATGAATTAGCGTCATTTCCCCGGCAACGGCGCCAAAAAGCTGACGGACTTTTTCTAGACTATCAATCCTTACCGGCAGTGTACCGGGTCAAATTGTAGTGCTAGTCTGGTGAGTCAGGTCGTATCCTCAGGGAAATGAAGGCATAATTCAAAGTGTGGTTAAACACCAAGAAGCTATTATTAACTCGATCTAAGTCGCAGTTTTATCAGTTTTATCGAGTTAGATCGTTAGATTAGTTAGATTGTTAGTAAAGCAGTAAATAAATATATAAATATAAAAATAGATAATATATATATTTTTGGATCTAGCCAAGAATACTTTACTGAATCAATATCTTTTTGTAGTGAAATTGAATGAGACAGATCTTTTCCTTGATGCAAGGAGGTCAATTATGTATGAACCGGTGTACTCCTAAGCTAGACAACTCCTCCTCACACGAGCGTATGAAATTGTCATACGTCTAGTCATCTGTCCAATGTTATCTTAAGCATGGGTCACTCCCGTTTTGTCATTCGGCCAATTTTAAGATTGATTCATTAAACAGGTGATTTTAACGTAATAATATCGTGAGCACAATTTTAATAAGATTTATCTCTCCAAGACAAATCTGCCCCCGGGTAGGAAATCGGATTCCGTTGTCACGTTTTCACTCGGCCAATTTTACCCTCCGGTCTTTCTATTACGATCTCGTATTCTAATCGCGAGTTGTCAATTCATTAGACTACGTTTCTAGTAAAAATCGAGTGGCTAATTCAATTTTTACTTTTATTAAGTGCAAATAGAAAGAGATTCATTATAATTGGTTTTAATCATTATTACCAGAGTCGGTCATTCATTTTACCAAAAAGATTAACTAATTCAGATTCATATCTTGGCTAGATATATTTTTAGCTTAACATAATTAACATATATAAATAGAAATAGAAATAGTAAACATAATAATATTAGAATATATTACCGATTACAACTGCTGAATCGGGGTCGTTTCCACCGGATGTAGTATAACAAAGCTTCGATTTTAACAATCTTCGATAATTATTCCGATATTACAACGGTACAATAACTAATTTATTTTAAAAAAACATATACATACATATATATATATATATATATATATATATATATATATATATATATATATTTATTTATTTATTTATGGGCTCAAAATACAAACAACAAGAAGAAGAGAAGAAATGAGATGGAAGAAGAGGAGAAGGAGATGAGAAGAGAATGAGCAAAGGAAAGTGGTGGAGAAAGGGGTCTATGTATATGATTTTTGTTGTTCGAACCGAGTTAAAGGTTAGTTCGAGCCGAGTTTTGGTATAATGCCCATAACTTGAGTTGTAGACCTCCGATTGACATGATTCAAAATCCGTTGGAAAGCTCTTTCAAAGATATAAACTTTCATCAAGGACTCTTCCCCTAAAAATGACTCTAAGTTGGGTCTCATATTCGTCGAAGATATTTTACGGTATAAGCACGTAGGAAAACCGACACGTTGAACTTGTAAGCTTGTGGTATATTCTTCCATCCTTCAAAACATATTTTTACGTGGGATATTTTGAAAGCCTTGATCACCAAGTTTGGGGGTCGACTCGAATCAAGCTTTCTTCAGTCAGGCAAAATTCTCGTCTCGTGATTCAAAGTGCGTTGGAAAGCTTATTTGAAGATCTACAACTTTTATGAAGGATTCTTCTTCAGAAAATGTCGTTTTGATGGGCCATTTGTTTGTCGAAGATATTTCTCGATTTCCACTTAATCGAATCGATTAGCCACTTGACCACTTGACTTAGTGACACTTTCTATATCCTTCCAAAGATATGATTATACTTTAAAATGTCCTTACTCGGGGTCTTGGTTTATCATAAATCTGCAATAAAAATACCACAAATACCCGTGTAAATCTGACACGACACTCCGGTTACTAAACCGGTACAAAACTTATAAAAACTTATAAAAATACGATAATTTATATAATAACCACTATTTATATATTTGGATAAAATTAAGTAATTATTGACTTAAATTGGTACAATAATGCTCAAAGTGGTATCAATATTGGGGTAAAATGTCGTAATAATGATCATTAATTTGTCTCTCATCAATATACAAGCTTTCAAGCTTTGACCAGTTGTGTCTTCCTCACAAAATTTAACATCAGCAAACTAAGATGTAATGACTTGCAATCTCTTATCTAGCAGATGTCCTAATATGTAGTGCCACAAAAGGGCATCATCTAGTCTATCAGACAAAGTATTATTTTCTACAGCAATAAAAGCAGAAATATTGACCGGTTGATCCATAACGTAGAGTCCTTTTTGTAACTCAATTGAACCAATCACTTTCTTGTTCTTGTCCTGAAAAACACACTTGTAAGAAGAAAATACAGATGTACCTTTGGAATGATTAATCAAAAAAGGTAGAGAAAAAAGATTATACTTAAAATCCAGGAATACAAAACACATCATGTAACACTAACTGAGAGTTTAATCTCACTTGTCCTATATGTGTGACAGAAATATTATTCTATTAGGTAACCCTATTTTTATACCAGATGAATGTTTGAGATTACTTAATAGGCCTAACTAACCTACAATGTGATATGTGGCACCAGAGTCCATGATCCATTGTATAGATCTTACTAAATTTTGATCACATGTCCCTGTAGTAGGTGAGAAATGAGTAGTAATTCCAGTAGGCTGCCCAACAGCAAACCCTGCATGCCTAGAAGGATCAAAACTTAGCAGAGCCATCAACTTGTCAAGTTTTTGTGCAGTAAGATTAGGAAACCCTGGTCCAGTAGGTCTAGTTTGGGGCTGATTTTCTTCTGCTGACTGTTCCTCTTCCACCAAGTTAGCCCTCTTTGACTTGAAACTAAAAGTATAGCCATTCTTCTTATAGCAAGTTTTTTCACTATGCCTATTGAATCCACAAAAACTGCACTGTACTTTCTTAGGATTCTTGGGTCTGATATTTGAAGCAGGTACAGACCATGGTCTGCTGACTGCTTGTTGTTGCCCATGTCCATCTTTTGAGACAAAAGAATTATAAAATCTTGAGTCTTTGCCTTATTTTCCACATAAAACTTCTGTCTCTCAAATTAATGTCCATTGCAAAGCCATCATGGATCTCTGGGAATGGCACCATCAACATTGCCTGGGAAACCATAGGCTAAATTTCATCTCTTAAACCTTTATGAAACTTCATGACATGTTTAGTTTCCATATAAACCACCAAAGTCTTGATTTCATCCCAAAGAACCATCAATCTTGTAAAATATTGATTGACGGAATCTGTGCCATGCTTGTGGATGTAGAAGATCTGAGAGTCTCAACACATCCACATTAAAAAAATCTAACAGCAAGATTTTTCCAGACTGCATGTGCACTCTTGAAGTACATCAAACTTTGTGCAATGGTGTTCTCAATAGAATTCAAAATCCATGACTTCACCATTGTATCACACTACCTCCTTGCATAAAAAAATCTGCTGAATCTGCTTCAGGCCTCCTGATTGTACCATCTACGAAGCCAGTATTATTTTTGGTTATCAACACCATCTCCATGGACATCTTTCATGGGTTATAATTGTTGTCATTCATCAATGGCTGAACAAGTACTAAAGATGGATTCTCATTAAGATGGAAATAGAATGGACGGAAAGGGCTTAATTCTTGTTTCTTGGCTACCATGTCCATCAAGAACTCCAGGAATAAACCAGTTGCCAATAACATGAATGATAAACGATCAAGAAATTATCAATACACAAAGAATAATTGCAGTTTACTCTCAAGAAACTGGAAAAACTTAGAAAGGATGAAGAACACTCTCAAGATTCTTCAGAAATCAGAGAAAACACAGACTAGCATCAGAAACTCTCAAGTTTCTGCTCTGATACCATGTTGAAGTTTGTAAAGAACAAACCAAAAATGAAAAATAATGCGGAAATCTATTATTCAAAAAACAATCAACAAGTTAAGTTATAATGCTGCTGATAATGGGGTATTTATTGCTCCACACACCACATGAATCGGTTATGTAAGTTACGAATGGTTATAACAAACTCTAACTAAATAACCATTTTCTGTATTTAGTTGATTTGGTGACAAACTCAGCAAACTACCAAGTCTTCATATGATCAGCTGAGTCTTCAGAGTTCAACTAACTTGCACTCATCACTTCCTTCAGCTTATATATTGTATTATCCGAGAATGTCACAACAAAACGAAGTAGCGCAAAGAAAGAATTGGCATCTAGCTGAGACATGTCGAAGTATGATACATGCAGAGAAAGTCCCATCTCATTTCTGGGCAGAATGCATTAAGACTGTAGCCTATGTGATCAATCGGCTACCACATGCAAAACTTGGATTCATCTCACCGTATCAGAAACTCAAAAGAGAAAAACCAAATGTAAGTCATTTCAAAATATTTGGCTATGTCTGTTACGTATTTGTCCTAGATGAGCTACGAAGCAAGTTTGATAAGAAAGCAATAAGATGCATATTCATGGGATACGACGAGGAAAGAAAAGGGTATAAGTGTTGTGATCCAAGAACAAATTGATGTATGGTGTCAAAAAATGTTGTATTCGATGAAGAATTTTCTTGGTGGTCATCTCAAGATGAGGAGCTTCCCGACTCACCTGTTCTGAAAAAGAAAATAAGATAAAATACCGGAGAAGAGTTTGCACTCTGAAAGTAAAAAATGATGGTTGGTCAAGAGAAACCGGTAGCAACACAAGAGATGGAATAGAGCAGTATCGAAGTCCTACACCGGAGATGCAATAAGTTGATTATCACGAACAACTACTTAGGATATCAACTCATCAGAGGAAAAGAAATCCTAAGTATGTATTACGACTATGATGTATTGTGTATTATTGATTGTATTTATTTATAAAGGGTAGATTAGTCATTACATAGTATTATGGAAGCCCTGAGAGTGGCTATATATTTGTATCATGTGATTGATGAAGGATATACGAAATACATTGAACGAATTTTGTCATGGTATCAAAGCTAGGTTCGTGCAACCGGAAAAAAAGAGTGTTTTCCGTCGTCTTCTTGATCGGAGTGGCTCCGACAATGCCTGAAAGAGGAGATATAAACAAGATGGCTCTAGATCGGGCTTATCAGAGGTTGACGCAAGCAGAGATCTTTCGTAGACGATCCGGTGGTCTACAGCCGCCGGACATAGATGGAATGATGGACGTCCGGTCTCAGGCAGAGAGCAGGCCTCGTGAGACAGCCATGGATGCCGTCCAGAACCTTTCCTCGTCCTGCAACATCACCCGTCCCGCTCATGATACTTTCCTCCAGTTACATGGCTTCACCGATTGAAGGAGTGCTGGGCCGGGGGCTATTCAAAGGGGAGGAGCTGGTTCTCTTGGAGGAGTACCAACGGCGGCAGCAGGTAGAGTCCTGGCTGACTCAGGTCAATGTTGGACAGGTACAGGGACATGAAGGAGGGCCATCTAGCTCGACTCAGCTCTCAATGGCAGGCAATTACAGATCTATTGAATATCTCTAAATCACGTGATCGTTTGACTAGTAAATATTTGTGGATCATTGACACCGGGGTAACTCACCACGTATCGGGTGACCGAACTTTATATGTACAACTACGACCGATTGAGGATTGTCCGATTGGCTTACCAGATGGACGTTCCTCATTTGCAACCCATTCGGGATCGGTTATTTTGTCGGGAAATTTATGGCTTTTGAATGCTTTATACGTACCCGGATTAAATTGTTTCTTGATTTCGGTGTCCTAATTTTCGGACGCTCATAATTGTGTGATGCATCTCACCGATTCTTTATGTATTATGCAGGATCGAGTGACAAGGATGCTGGTTGGATTGGGTGAGCATGTGGGTGGTCTTTTTTGGTTTGTAGGCGTTCCTCAGGCTCAGGTTCTGGCCATTGATGGTTCGGAGACTGTGGATTTATGGCACCGGCGTTTTGGACATCGATCAGAAAAGGTCCTACCGCAGGCTCCTAATATTTCCATTTCCAAAATTTTAATTAATGATGGATGTGATATCTGCTTTCGGGCAAAAGCAGCCTCGTGAATCTTTTCCCATTAGTGAGAATCTAGATAGTCGTGTTTCTGAGTTGATACATTGTGATTTATAGGGGGCCTATAGTGTACCCTCGACATGCGGTGCTACATATTTTTTTACTATTGTTGATGACTATTCCAGTTCAGTCTGGATTTATTTACTAATGAATAAAATGGAAGTTGAATCTGCTTTCTTGGATTTTATTTCCTTAGTTTCTCATCAGTTCGAGGTTACCATTAAACGGGTTCGTAGTGACAATGGAACAGAATTTAGACATTTGCTTCCTTATTTTCGTAAAGAATGTATCATCTTTGAAATGTTTTGTGTTAGTACTCCTCAAAAGAATGGCCGGGTAGAACAGAAACATCAACGCATTCTTAATGTTGCACGTGCATAATGTTTTTATGGACATTTGCCACTTAAGTTTTGAGGGGAATGTGTTATGGCAGCGGCTTATATAATTAACCGAACTCCGTCTAGCGTTTTAAATTTTAAGACCCCTTATGAGTCTCTTTTGGGGAAAGAACCGGACCTCTCAATGGTTTGAGATTTAGGATGTTTATGTTATGCCCACGACCATCGTCACACTCAAAAATTTTCTAGCCGGAGTCGTACGTGTGTTTTCCTTGATTACCCGTTCGCAAAGAAGGGATGGACCTTGTATGATCTAGATACGGATGAGATCTTTGTTTCTAGGGATGTTAAATTTTTCGAACATGTGTTCCCGTTTTCCCAACCGACAATAATGAAGCCTTTGAAGTCCCTTACCCTTTGTTCGATGATGTTGGCATAGTAGATCAGGGGTTCGATACCTCTCGTACCGGGGATCCATCCTTACGGGATCCTCCGGTTGAGGGGGGACAGACCTGACAGTTGAAACAGGTGATACTGGGGTAATATAGTGCCTTCACCACAACCGCGACATACAGGTGATGGTACAGAAGAGTTGGGTAAGGGTAGGCGACAGAAGATTCCGAATTTGCGCTTCCAAGATTTTGTGACGCATACATTGATTGATCAGAAAAGTCCTATTCCACGCTCTTCCGCTCCGCCAATTACCTCAGGTACTCCGTATCCTCTTGTGAATTATATTAATTATGATAAGTTTTCTGATAAACATCGCAAGTACCTTGCAGCTTTTATAGAGGGTAATCCTCCTAAATCTTTTAAGGAGGCAATAAAACATGAGGGGTGCCGTAAGGCCATGTCAGGAGAAATTCAGGCACTTGAAGATCAGGGTACTTGGGTGTTGCAACCCCTTCCTCCCAAGAATAAGGCATTGGGGAGAATGCGGGTGTATAAAGAGAAATATGACGAGCACGGGACACTACAACGTCTGAAAGCCCGGTTAGTGGCATTTGGGCATCACCAAGAAGAAGGTATTGATTACACAGAGACTTTCGCCTTTGTGGCAAAAATGGTTACGATTCAGACATTTCTCAGTGTTGCAGCGGTCAAACAGTGGGACATTCACTAGATGGGTGATCATAATGCATTCATACATAGAGATTTGAAGAAGGAAATCTATATGAAAATCCCTCCAGTGTTTGAGCAGCAGGGATCGAACTTGGTTTGCAAGATACGCAAATCGTTAAACGGGTTGAAACAGGCCCCAGGGTGCTGGTTTGCGAAGCTTGCTTCTACTTTGCGAGAGTATGGTTTTCGTCAGTCAGACTCTGATTATTCATTGTTTACTTTGCATTGAGATCAGATCGAGCTCTATGTCCTCATTTACATCGATGATATGATTGTTGCCGGGAACGATAAGGTTGCGATGCGGAATTTTAAAGACTACTTGGGGAAATGTTTTAAAATGAAGGACCTTGAGGTGTTGAAATATTTTCTTGGGATTGAGGTGGCGAGGAACAAGGATGGAATTTTCTTGAATCAGCGGAAGTATGCCCTCGATATTGTTCATAAAACCGGTTTACTTTGGAGCAAGCCAGCTGATTTCCCGATTGAGCATAATCACAAGTTTGCCTTTGCTACGGGCGAGTTGTTGAGTGATCTGAGGCCTTAGTTTTGGTTGATTGGTCGCCTTATATATCTCGGTGTTACTTGGCCTGATCTGGCTTATTCTTTGCACGTGTTGTCTAAGTTCATGCAGGCACCCCGTGTTGACCATTGGGGTGCAGCCCTGCACCTCGTCAGATATTTGAAGCTGGAAGAAGCATCCGGGTCAAGGAATTTTACAGCGTTCGGATAGCTCTCTTCTTCTTAAAGGTTGGTGCGATTCTGATTGGGCGGCTTGCCCACTTACTCGACGTTCATTGAGCGGTTGGTTATACGATTGATGAAGGATATACAAAATACATTGAACGAATTTTGTCAGTATGCTTACATTGCAACAGTTGATGATACCGCAACTATGGATCCATCGAGCTATGCGGAGGCATCAAAAAGGGTGAATAGATCCAGGCGATGAAAGAGGAAATTCAAGCACTTAAGCAAAACCAGACTTGGGAGCTAATGAGAGCCAAATTTACAATGCTTTTGTGCATGTTTTAACCCCGGTTTACGACATTTCTGACTCATTTTGGGTAGTTATAAAACAATTATAGGGTGAAAATGCATTGCACACTCACAATGGGGTGAACCGTCACATAGATGGGAAGCCTCGGCATTTTACGGTGTGTTTGACCCTATTCGAGCCCTATGTTTCTTGCAGAATCATGCTCGGTATGTTGGTTGTCATGTGAAATGCAGCAAATAGTTGTCTCGTGAACCTGGAATACAAGGCATGAGGCTTAGAATGGCATAACCGAAGCCCGGGAATGGAAATAGATCAAATATAGTTGGTGTTTCCGCCTTACATGCACTTTATCTGCAATTTCACCAAATTTTTAGTACTTTTCTTGACTTTTTGTCTTCATCAATGCTATGGATAATTGAATGATCTTTCCAACGCAACTTGAATCACTCAAATCGGAGCTCTACACGCAAAGATATTGCCAAATTACTATAGTTGTATCACTGCTGCCAAGTTTCAGGGCCTTTGGCGCGCGCCCGAGACGTTTTTCAGCACTCTATCCATTTTTACACTCTTAGCGTGCGCTGAAGCTTTCCGGCGCGCGCCGAAGTCAATTCTGACAGATTTTAGCTGCGTTTTTTATGTAAAAAACAGATTTCTTCACCCCATTTCATATCCACTCATAGACACACATATTTAGAGCATACTTAGGTCGGTTTTCATCCCTCTTTCACCTTGGATTACCTAATCCCTCTATTTCTCTTAGATTAAACACAATTGAGCATAGATTCTCTCTTTGTTGTTGGTGTTTTGAAGTCTTCTTCCCCAAGTGACAATGGGTTTGGATGAAGATTGATGCAACTTCAAGTTATCTGCATTTTGTTACTTAATTCAAGCTAATTTTCTGTTTTATGGCTTTAATTTCATGTTTGATTCTTGTTTCTTTCATTATAATGAGTAGCTAAACTAGTTCATAACCAAATTTTGTGAAAATTGATGAAATCAAACCTCTATTTGATGAAATTGGGAATGGGTAGATCTTAAAGTTGAATCTTTTGATGGGTTTGTGTTCTAAAACTTGTGCTTAATGCTTGAATTGATTTGATCACTTAATTCATGATTTCACACATTGTCTTTATGTATGTATTTTGCGAGATGATGTGGGAAAAAGGGGTTTTGGAATCACCAAGTAAAATCGATTGAGTTGCTTAGATTCGTTTCTGGAGTGAGATTCTCAACGTGATTTGAGCGTCTCAAAAGCGTTAATAATGTTTTGGTCAGTTAAATCCTTAAAGGCGGACTGTTGAACCGGGCATAGGGTGGTAGGTTGTTGCATTGACGTCTACACGCCACTATTAAAGATTGCACCCACAAACACATCGAGTGTATGATTGGTTGGTAGATTCATTATACTCGTTCCCAATGAGTTGATTAGAGGGGTGAAAATAATCAATTGGATCATGGTTTGGCTATGCCTTCTTCCTTATTATCTTTAGTTTATATTACATCGTAGTGTTAATTATCACTTGTTCCACTCTTGGTTGGCATAAAATAATTATGAAAATAACTTTGGTACTCGATTGATTCCTCATGGGATCGACCTTCATTGTTACTATAGTGCATTCGACTAGGTATACTGTTTGTTATAGTTGGATCGCTACTATTTTGGCCATCAGAAACTTGTTCCTCTTCTGGAAAGAGTAAAACCAATATCTTGCACATGGGTGACATGGTAAAAACACGACAAGACGGATCCATAAAAAGACACAAAGCCCGATTAGTTGCTCGAGGTTTCTCACAACAATATGGCTTAGATTATGATGAGACATTTAGCCCAGTGGCGAAGATAACTATAGTACGATTCCTACTAGCATTGGCATCTAGTAAGTATTGAAAACTATTGCAGATGGATGTGAAGAACGCCTTCTTACATGGTGAAATCGATCAAGACGTATACATGGAGCAACCAAAAGGCTTCAAGAGTAAGACTTATCCTAAATACGTGTGCAAGTTAAGAAAGGCGTTATATGGATTGAAACAGGCTCCATGGTCTTGGGACGGAAAACTTAGAGAATTCTTGACTCATGGTGGATTCTTTGTGAATCCGTCCGACTCAAGTTTGTTCATCAAGCATCAAAATAAAAAATTAACAATCGTATTGGTATATGTTGATGATCTCATCATCACTAGAGATAATGACAAAGAAGTTCAACAAGTCAAGAGGAACTTAACAGTCCGATTCAGATGAAAGAATTGGGAGAGCTTAAGCATTTTCTTGGACTTGAAGTCGGGTACACTAAAGATAGGTTGTTCCTCTGTCAGCAGAAGTATGTTAAGGATCTGTTAAAGAATCCTGGAATGATAGACTGCAAGCCTTCTCCAACACCAATTGAAGTCGATGCTAAATTGTGCTCAACAAAAGGCAAAGAGTTGGATGATCCTACAAGTTATCGACGACTAGTATGAAGCCTGATATACTTGACATTAACAAGACAAGAAATTCCTCTGTAGTTGGCGTCGCGAGCAGATTTATGCAGAGTACCAGAAAGCCATTTTGCCAATTAGTTCAAAAATTCCGAGGTACGTTAAGGGAACTTATGACTATGGTATCTTCTACAAGAATGGAGTACTATGTAGACTTGTTGGATATCATGATGCTGACTATGATGGGGACCATGACACTCTACGATCAACTACCGGTTATGTGTTTAGTTTCGGTTCTGGAGTAATATCTTGGTGTAGAAAATGACAACCTATTGTATCTCTATCAACTACCGAGGCAGAGTATCGGGTAATCGTCGTAGCAGCTCAAAAAGTCACTTGGCTAGTGAAACTAATGAAGGATTTACACCAGCCAGTTGACAATGCAGTGGAATTACATTGCGGCATAGTATCTTCACTTCAGCTAGCAGAAAATCCAGTATTTCGTGCAAGGACCAAGCATATTGAAGTGCACTACCACTTTATTCGAGAGAAGGTTCTTGAAGATGAGATACATACGATTCACGTGAAGACTGAAGATCAACTAGCATATATGATCACGAAAGGATTAAGCGGAAACAAGCTTGAGGAATTCAGAAATGCTCTTGGGATGCAAATGAGCACGTCGTCAAAAGAAAGAAGTCATTGAGGGGGAGTGTTAGAAGTCAATGACTTCTAAATTATTCTACAACCAGTAAATGGGAAAGGTCTAGAAACTATTTCCTTAAAGAATAGCCTAGAAGATTTCTTATAGAATTATCTAATGCACACTTTGTCTAGAAACATCTAGCGTGCAATTTCTCTAGAAGAATATACTTTACTCTTATATACTAGGACATTCTTGCCACTCCTGTAAATAGGAGTTGGGGCTTAGGCAAAACACAACAACACAACACATACAAGTTGCGAAGTCAGTCTCCCACATCAAACACTTTCTAGTGGCTCTCTTGTATTTTTCAAGGATTCCATTTGTTGTATATTTTTGTGTATCAATAAAATACCGAGTTGTTATATTCCAAGTATTTGGGCCTACCGCTTACGACACAACACTTGGCCACAATACTATCTTTAGATGGAAGCCAAGGATTCCTTTTTGTGCAAAATGAAGAAAAACATGCAAACAATAAATTTTCAAGGTTGTCTCCAAGAGAAGACACCAAGACTCCGCTAGAGTTAAGCTTGCATGTGAGAGTATCCGACTCCCCATCCTTAATCCAGGCCCGTCGCTGGACATAAGCATACAAGGCCACGGCTTAGGGCTATCGAAAAATAATCAAATTTCAAGGGTTCTGATTTTCTTTTGGTCCAATAAGTTTATTAGTCTAAACATATTACAAATCTTTATAAAACCGTTTGGTTCTTTCGAAGGGATCCGTTTTGATTATTTAGCCTAAGGCCTATAATAACTCGGGGACGGCCCTGCTTAAGCCAAAAGGTTAAAAAAATTCCAATACTCCTCCAACTCCCTCCTCCCAAGCTCTCCATGCCCACACAAATTGCCATCTCCAACCTGCACTAGACTGATACCCCAACTCATCGACCTTACCGTATTTATGGATTTCCTAAATAATCTAGGAAAAGAACTTTTCAAAGACAACCCCCAACCCAAATATCATGCCAAAAAATTATTGATTTGCATTATTAGATAGTCCAGCGATGACCACGAGTCTTTGATATCATTATCTAATACTTGTCATCATTCTTTTATAACAATTGTCTATATATATACCATCTATGAATGATCATTCAGAAAATCGGCATAAACTAGAAGGTCTAGTGACCCCATGTGCCGTTTGTTCTTGTCCATATAAAGTTCTTTCTTTTAATTATCTTTTCAGGGCTTAGATTGAGATAACAAATGGATATATATAACCGAGTTGAATAATTAATAATGGATATAGCAAAACGCTTCCGGTGATCGATTTATTTTGTTTATTTATGTACTCTTATCTATTGTTTTTCTGTTACATGCTTCTTGAGTTTTGTTCAATCGCAACTCTCTATTCCTAATTTCCTATATTTAAGTTTGCAAAGTTGTAGATTGCTCCATAATTCCATGAATTCTTGAGAATTCTCCATAGTATAACATAAATTTCCGTATGTGATTCGTTTGCCAAGTCCGTGTTATTTGCAATCCTAATTAATGAAAGCAGCAGGACAGGTATTAATTAGATGAAGAAATTAATTATGACTAATGGTACAAATCCATACTGGTGTATTAATATATGTGTATATATAATTTTAATGGCAGTATATTTGTGATCATTCTAACATGCAGACGTTGAAGTCGAGAAAAAGTACCTTATATATCACCTCATTTAAGATAGATGATGATCAACCACAGCCATGAGAAAATTCTTGCATGCTTATTATTATCAAAAGTACCACTGAAAAGAAGGATGAAATCTACTCATCAAATTAACAATGGACTCCGGCCTCTCTTTTTTTTTTTTTCCTCAAAGTTACAAATTTACAATGGGCCGGTACTTTAATTTTGGCAGCTCGTAGGGCGGATGGATGCATGGAGTCCATATACATGTAGGCGATGAGTAGGTCACAACCTTATTTCCATTGGTGCTGAATCTATCCATCTCTTTCATGTTGATATCCATATCCCATGGAGAACTTGTGGCAAAAGACAGAGAATGGGCAGAGGGAGATCCCATCGAGGGACTCCCAAGAAGAATTTGTGGCAAGATACAAAGAGACTGGGAGAGCCAGAGCCAGAGCCAGAGCCGAGGGACTCCCTAGAAGAATTTGTGGCGAGATACAGAGAGACTGGGAGAGCCAGGGCCAGAGTCGAGGGACTCCCAAGAAGAATTTGTGGCGAGATACAGAGACTAGGGAGATGACACTCCGAAGAATTTGTGGCGAGATATTATTCATTGGGGAACTTAAACTTACGTACAGATTAATAAATAGTGTTGGATCGTCTCTAAACTAGCTATAGCCCGGTCAGCTTGCCAACCTATACAAATTAAACTGCTATTAATTAACCAGGTAAAAGCAACAAAAAAATATTATGATCGATTTGACTGGGATATTTATATTTGTCGTTTATTTCCGACAATTGGCTTTGATATTAGCTTTGTGTAGCTGATTTTGTACCGTGTCTATGATATTGAAATCAATATTACTGTTGTTTATTGGTAGCAAAGACAATTTTGTGCATCTCTTCGTAGAATAAGACGAAATCGACACCATCTTGCGCATCGCATCGGGTTTATATTTAAAAGATCAATATTTTTAACGTACATCTTTAAAAGTCATGATTCTTTCATAATATTTGAGAGGGGGGGGAGGGTGGGGACGGGGGTTAGGGAACAAACTTGTTGACCGGTTAAGGAGGTAGTCCCTTGGCTATGAGTTGCAAATTATAGCCGCATGTCCTCCATATACTCCATGTGGGCCTTAAGTGCCAGAGCATAAGGACTGGGGGTCAAGTTCGCCTCTACGTCCAGATTTGTCCTCTGCTCAAAGTTTCGGCGGGAAGCTTCACCGGCCTGTTTCCCACGGCTTTTCCTGATGGCCGCCTCTTATATCTCTCGGGCCTTAGCCCTCTCATTTAGCGCTCCTCGCATATTCGCCTCCTCCTCGTGTCCGGAGTTACCTCCGGCGGATTGCGCACCCCTGCTACATCCACTGTAATGTGACGCGTTGCCACGTGGAGCGTCTTGATTGGCCACTTTGGATGGCGTCTCAGGTGTAATATTTTTCCCGCCAATCTTGATTGATTTGATAGATGACTTGTTGAATAAGCAAAGTAGGTGGTTTGATCAACACTCAGGGAAGGCTGTGCCGGCCGGAGTAACTCTTAAACCCAGAATCCGATAGAGACTCAAGTGTTGCACTCCCCAAATTATTCCAACAATACAATCTTTTTAACGTATGAAGTGTTGAGTTTGCCAAACACGTTTACCAACCTAGAAATGGTGAAGAACTCGTGTATGAGCTATGAAGATGCCGATGAAGATGCCGATGAAGATGCTCTTCCAAATTGGGATGATTATGACGGAAAAGGAGTAATGATTCGAAAAATCAATGTTCCTTGCACCGGTTTTGCTGCTAAGATGCCGAAAACAATGATCTTCAGGCCGTACAGCCCAAAAAATCAAAGCTTTTGTTGATTTGAAGCTTGAAGACGGAGGGGCGGTCTCGTCGGCTACGACGTAGAGATGGATTTCGCGGGGGTGCAAACTACCGGAAAAGGCTTAATCTTGATGGTTTTCCCAGGAACGAAGACAACTGATATCATCGGAAATATCACGGTTGCGTTAACTAGATTTTAAGGGTCATATCTGGCTATTTATGTGTGATTTTTCCGGTAGGAGGTGGAGGAAATTATGAACTGGACGAAGATATGGTTGCCGGAGACGATGTTGAGGAATGCGGACACGTTAGTCGACAAATTGGCAGAGTAGCTCTGCTTGTATTAATTCTCAGATGGATTATGAATTACATTATGCCCTTATTTATAGGCGGATTGTTAATGACTATTAGACTAATTGCAACAAGACATAATTAACTATGACGTGACATAATTAAGTACAATCAAGAGAATAATCAAATAAATGTATCGGACACATAAGCTCGCTGGTTGCGATGCCATCCTCTTGACCGCATGATAGTCATGCTCTTGCTAATGTCAAGTGTGAATCTTGTATGCCTAACGTGCGGTCACGGTCCGGTTAATCGGACAGTGGGCTGGGGGCAGCGTGTTCGGCCCCAGTCGTGATCAGTGTATATGAGCATGCTAGCAGGGTGACATGTTGTTCGGCTTACGGCGAGGTAGACTGGCGTCGATGGAGGTCGGGAGCTGAGATGTGACCGTTGGCACGGGTCTGTTTATGAGTTTATCGGGGTGTATTCGGGCATGGTATATCAACTCCCAACATTAGTGGCACTGATATTGTAGTTATAAATGTATCATTGGTGAAAAACGTCAGACCCACTGACGTTGTTTGCAAAATGGAACGTCAGTGGCTCGTCGCGCGTACCATGATGCCAAAAAGTGATTTGGCGGTGTGGTGGAGTAAATGAAAAAAAATGGTGTCAATAGTAAAATCGTGGTGCCGATAAAACTCGCATTTCTCGAAGGGTGTCTTTATTTACACCATCATAAATCTACCTTTGCACCCCATACTAAGTGAAAAATGGAAAAATTAGTCTACACTACTCATTTTATTTTTGTGTCACAACATTCTACCATTTGCACCACATAGAAGAAAAAACTAGCTTTTTTTATTACACAATTTCTTTTTTTTGAAAACTATGAAAACATCCCTACATTTTTTAAGTTATAACATCATTTCCCCTTTTTTTTTCCCTAACCCTAATTTCCCCCACCAAACAGCAGCCCCCATCACCCTCTTTATTCAAATTACTTTACATCAAACCTCCATCTCCACCTCTACCGCCACCACCTTCCTCTATTTCCTCCCTTATCTTCCATATCCTTTATCTCTCCTCCTTTCTCTTCTACTCCTATCTCCACCTTTTCACCACACCTAAACACGCCGGAAAATTTCCGTCCCAACTGGAACCTCCCCCACCCAAAACCCACGGCCACCACCTCCATTAGCCACTCATTTGCCCTTTCTTCCACAACCACCAACTCACCGGCAGACCATTTTCGTTTAAACCCATCCATATCCGAGCAAAAACCCAACGCCACCACCTCCATTAACAACCCATCCCCCTTCTTCTACAACCACCAACTCGCCGGCAGACCCATTTCCATCCCCTTCGCCATTAAAACCATCCATTCCCGAGCAAAAACGTTTTTTAATGAAGAACATGAGTTTTGTTTTATAAGTGGAAGAAAAGAAAGAGTAGGAAGAATAAGTGATGGAGATGGAGAAGAATAGTGATTTGGGAAAGAACTGCAGGGGACGGGCCGGCGGCGGCGGTGGTGGTGGTGGGTGTTTTTTTTTTAAATTTTCAAGTTGAGCTGTCAAATTGATATGTAATATAAAATTCAAGGACTTGTTTGCAAGAAAATATTTGAGTTTGTATGGTGTATTTATAAAATGTATGGTAAAATGGTAATTAAATATGGGGTGTAAATAAAAAAAATAAAATGTTGGAGTTTGAACGTGGTGCAAAGGTAGATTCGATTTCTTAGGTGTGGTGTAATATATAAAGTGATGTATAGCTAGGTAGATTGACTGTGGTACAAATAATACTCCCCTTCTCGAATTGTATTCTTTGTGTATATAAGATGTACACTAGTGGACCGAAATAGCCTTGGATGGTAAATTAGGAAAGAAAAAAATAGAATACCTAAATCAATGGAATTAAATAACGGTAATAAATGGTGGAGTAACTATAGGGAAGTAATTTTCCCAAAATTGGTTTATCCCATTTTCAAAAAATAAATCGGTTTATCCAAATTTAAAAAAACAAAATAAAAATACGACTATGAATTTAATACTGCGTTGTACTTAATACATTGTATTCTTTTAAAAAATACAGTGAGTCTCCTCAAAAAAAAAAATAGTAATACAGTGAGTAACAGTCTTTGATGATTGTCACCTTAATACGAATCCTTCCTACCGGAAAAAAAAAATTAGGGTAAAAAAATGCAATGTTACTTTATATTAGAAATATTCATGCAGCGTAAAAATGTTAGAAATATTACTTTATGTTAGAAATGCTACTTCATCACTCAAAAAAAATGCTACTTCATGTGGTGTTACTTCCGGATAAAATGTTAATTACTCTAAGACATAATCATCCTTGACACATAACTGTTACTTTATGTTACATAATTGTTACATAATCATCCTCCACATACAGCATTTATGCTAAAAGTGGATTGGGATGAGGCATGTGCTCATTCTTTCAAACGCATGTATAAAAGAAAACACATACAACGAACAAATGTTTTAAACTGATAAAAAAAAATATTTAAACACGGGTTTTTAATAGAGTATATTTTTTTGGTTCGATATCATTATATCTTTTTATGTAGTAATTTCAATTACTTTTCTCATGTGCTTAAGTTTGAGTGGCTTGGTAGTTGCGGATAAGAAACTTGCACTGCTTCTTGCTTCATAATCATGACGTATATGTTTTCTCAAGTATTTTATTGTATAAACTTATGATTGATGTTGTGTAAGATCAGGGTTATTACTTATGGACAAGACGTAGCATTTGATTTTCTTTCATTATTGCTTACTGGTTGCAATGAAACACACGTTTATGAATTTAGATTTTCTTTTATTACACGAAATAGTGACATTCAACTGCCCCGTGCAATGCATGGATTTATGACTAGTATATATATAGTAGACACTATTATAGAATATATTAGCAATCTTCAGTAAATATTTTTTTTAAAGAAACTGTATTATTTTCTATTAGTTGTAATTGTACATCATTCATTAAATACTACGATACGTGGCTTGGTTGTGACCGCCAATCATGAAGAAAAAAAAATTGAACACACACATCATTCTATTAAAATAGGTGTGGTATTGCAACTATGCAATGATTTTGTCATGATTAATCTTTAGTATCCTTCCGGTCTGATTAAATATTAAAGTTGTCATTCTCTATAAAAGTCTATATTCTATATTGTAAGATTAAGACCTTAGTTTTAATTTGATTTATAGCAACTTCTAGCAAATTTTTTTGAGTTTTAACTAACACCTTAGTTTATAGCTATTTTATAATTCAAAACCCCTCAATTTGATTAGTTTAGCTAATATAAATTGATAACTATTCGGTGATAACTATAAGTTGATAATTAGCACCATATGCCGTCACCACAATAAATATAGAGTTCTTCTCTTTGTCATGTTCTATTCTAAGGATTGTTGTGGCGAAACGGAGATGAAGTTGATCAAATAACAATTGATATAGGTAAACGATCTAGTTGATTTCTTCCGCTTATTCAAGTATTTTATTATGTATATATATAATGAAAAATAGACTTAATCAGAGTTCGGAGTTCTTTGATTAGTGAAAACAATAAAACTGACCAAGAAAGAAGTTTGTAGTAATTCATTTCAAGCAGCACAAACGTTAAACACTAAAAGTATATTCCATGCCTTATTAAGCTTACTGACCTGGTCTACTCAGGCAACTATTGAATAAGAAAGTTGTATCTGCATGCATATTCGAATTCTCTTAGAAAATAGCTAAACAACCATTTCACTGAAATATAGTTGAAAGTGTCATCAAATGATTAATATTACATATATACTTCTTCTTTTTTTAAACAAGCTCTAGCAGAATGTTCTGTCTATCAACAAGCTTAGCTCCGGATAACTCAAACACAATAGCATGCAATATTGTAATTCCCTTGGATATGGCCTAGTGGTGAATGCATGGATGATAATTTAGCATGGAACTTAAGTTGGAGGTCAGCGGTTCGATTCCCGTAAGGGGTTGATTTCCGATTGATAACACCCTTCAGTGCATTGGTTTAATAGGCAGCCCATGTTGGAGCTACTAGGTTACCTGATTAACCTCTCCTCACATTCCTGTGGGATCGGGGGTGAGGGGACCCTCAATGGTAGGGTATACCATTTTTTTTTTTTTTTTTTGTAATTAACTGAATAATGAAAAAGTGAGCTGAGACCTGTGATAGACAAATTATTGTAAACCAACTTTAACCGGCTGATTACCGAATCGATTGTATTACAACGGCGAGCAAGGTCGTATCCCACGAAGAATCCTTCAAATACTACAATCACACTCGTATTTAGTTCAGGTTCACAAATAGGATGAAAGCAATAATTATAGCTAAGCTAATAAAAATTATAACATTGAACAAATGATAAAAGGAATTGCTAAACTATGATCATGAACACTACTTTTAACACATTTACCAAATCGCTAGAGACGAGCCTTAACCAACCAACCAACCAATAGTTTCTAATGAATGTGTTGTGGTGCAATCTCCTAAACTGGTCTCTGGGCGCTTATACCACAACTTAGTTACCATATATTCGGTTCAACATGATGAAGAATAATGAGACGCTCCGTATTCACCGAGTTCACTACTTAACAAGAAAAACCTTACCAAGGAACAGACTGCGAAAAACTCGACTAGTTCGTGCATGGCAATCCTAAAACTCTAGTTCGCACATTTCCTCCCAAAATACATTTATAAAGTTCGTGTGTGTGATCAAGTAATGGTTCGCGACTCCACTAATAGCATTAGGTTAACGTTTTAGGACACAAAAATTCAAAAATTCAATTTTTAAGCCCTACTCAACCCTAGATCATCGTTTAGGCATTAATTTCATGATTTCATCACATAATTTAGCAATCAAAAATATAGCTACTCATAATTGAAAGAACGAAACATGAAATCATGAGAAATTTGAAAGAAAACAAGATAAAAGTAGATAAAATTGAATTACCAATAACGTAAAAACTGATAATCGTAAAAATTTGGTGCAAAAAAATTTAACCTAGATCTATAGTTTTTTTTTTGGAAGAAAATAGTCTAAGAACTGAAAAGAAAATAATAGTAGATTTGTGCTCAAAATTTGACCTAATTTGGCTTTTATATAGGTCAAATTCGACCCAAATAGTGGAAAACTCCGAAATTCGCGACTGCTGACGTCATGTTGCGCCTCGCTGGCGTCATCGGCGCCCGCCGACTATGCATCCGGCACACCTCCAGTAATTTGCCGATATCTTTGCATGTAGGACTCCGATTTGTGTGATTAAAGTTGTGTTGGAAACCTTATTCAAATACCTACAACTTGCATGAAGACAACGTTTCCAAAAACTTCCTCTAAGGGATCTCAAAATGAAGATTAAGTGCCAGCAGTATGAAAACATCCACGATTCTTGATCCGCTTCAACTCTTTAACTTCGACCACATGCTTCCACCTCTCAAAATCATATTTCCATCATCAATACCTCCTTTATTTGGATCACAATGAACCTATATCCTACAAATATCAACAACAATACCTAGCATAATTTCCGCAAGATAAAATAGGTATGAAATATGCAATAAATTACCAAAAGTGATGAGATTTCCGAATTAATTATCTTCGACCTCATTGTGAATACAATGGTGAAAAAGCATCAAAAATCACTCAAACTACCCCAAATTGTGTCAAATAAGTCATAAATATAGGCTAAATCATGCATAAAATGATAGCTAAGTTGACTCTCATCAAGCTGAGCTTATCATAGTGAGTTTATCCTAGTGTATTTGTGTATATGGAGGACACATCACAATCAAAGACCTCCATTGGAGGATCTCAAGTCTTAGGTGAGCTCAGAAACAACACAAGCTCTTCTGACTGAAGGTTAGCAATACATCAACCAGAGGCTTCAAATTGTGACTTGGATTCCTCTATCTCAGTTAAATTCGTTTGTTTCAACTCCATGAATCCCTCTTCCTCCACCTCTATTAACCAACTCTTTTCTTTCTAGATATAGAGCTCAATCTGCATGTCATCTTCCCTCTTTTACTAGATCCTAGATTCCCAGATCAAACCACGTTGCCTCTCTATTTAGACTTGTCGGTCCTCTCTCAACATCATCTTTCAATGGCCACCTTAATCAAACCAACATTGTGAAGCTCAATCGTGACAACTATCTGATATGGAGGTACATAATTGTGCCTGTTGTAAAAGGACACAAATTGGATGGTTATATGCTTGGTACGAAGCGCATACCCCTAGATCTACCAAGAGGCCTCTCTAATCCAGATTTGGAAGAACAGAACTACGTACATAGATCAGTTGTTAATGGGGTGGCTACTCAACTCCATGACAGAACATGTCTTAGTTGAGGTGAATGGCTGCTTTACTTTGTATGAGATTTGGTTTACCCTAGAAGTCCGTTTTAATAATCAGACTGAAGCTAGAATGTTTGAGTGTAAGAGTGAATTGACTAAGGCTCAAAAAGGATCCAAATTTACAAACTAATTTTCTTGCACAAATGAAATATTAAAGTGATAATCTAGCAACTTTTGGCAACCTCATTTCCAAATCTGAACTTATTCTTGCTACTCTTGGCGGATGGGCAAAGACAATGAGACAACTATAGTCAATATAACTGCATGATTACATTCTCTGGGCTGGTAGGAAGTCCAGTCCTAACTCATGACACGTGAGAGACTTATAAAGAAATCATGCACGGTAGGCGCAACGGATAACAAAAATTTGATTTCCTTCTACCAAGGATCAACTTCGTTTAAACAATAAACAATAAGAACAT
Organism: Gentiana straminea; assembly: GCA_036785695.1. Classification (NCBI taxonomy): domain Eukaryota; kingdom Viridiplantae; phylum Streptophyta; class Magnoliopsida; order Gentianales; family Gentianaceae; genus Gentiana; species Gentiana straminea. Next base: position 1,372,202 of record JAVUPR010000046.1, read on the forward strand.
AGATAAAAGATTCATACCAGATTGATCCAATCGGATCGACGCTTTATCAACGGTTGATGGTCCAAGCATCGAGCCATCAAAGTGTCCGGTCTCTAGCAGTAATCCACACGAACCTCCTCCGATATCCTTGCTAGGATTGCTATTGAAAAAACTTGGTTGCTTGACCAACTTTTTCTTCCTCTCAAACTCTCAAGAAAAACTCTCAATTATTTTCTACTAAAATAATTCTCTTGTAATTGTTATATCAAAGAGTTTGACACCCCTCCCTTTTTATAAGAGAGAGTGGCGCCCTAATAGCCCCAAGAATGTCTTGGAAAAGCTTCTTGAGTGGAGTAGGGAGAAAGGAAATAATTTTCCTAAATACAAAACAAGGTATTATGAAATGTAATTTTCCTTAATTGATTTATCCCCTTAATTAATATATTTCTTCCATTAATTATATTACACAATATATGTGTGTCTTATACACATAATGTGGCACCCCATATGCCAAAAATAGACATCATGGAATTTTAATTAATCTATATAATTAATATATATTATATTATGATTTACTCATAATAAATAAAATATCATAATATTAATTTGTCACCATAACCCTTTTATAGTCGGGATAAATTATTCTTCATTTGGATTATCACTATACCCACATTTTAATTCTGGATAAAAGTTCGTATGTGTGACCTGATAGGCTTCCGAATATGTTGACCGTGAGTATAAAATACATTTACCAAAATGTCATTCACACCTAACAATCATAATCAGTGTCTAACAACATGTCATGACCCTCAATCATCGAAAAGAGTCAAGTTCTATTACTACAACCTTTCATGTGAAATGGTTACCGTGTAAATAGAATCATATCGCTGTTATAATATTCATACAGTCGTATCTTAAGTGTCAAACATTAACAACAATATCTTATAATAATCTGGATATCCTACTCTCTCGAAGTAACCCATTACTTCCGCTTTGCAAAGACTTTCGAGAATGAGACATTCATTATAAGAAGGCCCTTTCAGATATTTACTCCTACCATTAGAAAAGCGATTTCCGAACGAGCGACATAAATGCTACACATGCTTCAATATCACACCCAATCACTGCCGCACGATCGCCTTATGGTTAGAGGAAACCTCAATAGTGTCAAATCATGGCAATCCACACCGTGATGTTATAAAGACTCCGGTCTAAGGATAATTACACAACCGTCACATAGTGTGACACTTAATAAAGCAAGTGGGTCAGTATAACGTATGCATTCTCTAATACACGTCCACGTACAGTCCAAGTGTCCTTACACTTCGATAGACGAGATCTATCTATATCTTCATAAGATAAAAGACATTTAATATGTGCTAGTCTAACCGTACTATTAATGTCCTATTAAATAGTACATACGACTAGAGATATTTAAGTATCAAATCATTTTACGTGAATCGAGATCTCATCAACCATACTCACTATTATGATTCTTCTATCACAGTTTGACACCAGAGACGTTATTATATATATACGATATCTTGAACGGATAAATATATATTAACAGAAAAGTCATTTATTATATGTATAAACAAAAATACATAGTAGAAATGACCCGACCCGGTCGGATCCGGTTCAACTCGATTGTGTTTAGGCACTACACCAACAAGACTCCTGGCTAGATTTAATCCTCCAGTTCCAGTTTGCTTACCTCAATCAAGTTAGCAAACAACTTGACTGCTTATCCACCTACTCCACCTAAATACGCTAAGCCAAGTTTGAGATCTACCGGTCATGGACAGGGCTCATTCAGAGAAAGAGGATGATTCATGGATGGTATGAGAAGTGGTAGTGGAGGTGAAAGAGCAACTGGTAGAATGTCTTGTCAACTTTGTTGCAAAAATGGGCATACAACGACAGTATCTTGGCATAAGTTTGATGCAAATTTCTAGAGTACTTCCACTTTAAGTCCTTATGCCAGGCGTAAATAGATCTGTGCCTTTGTCGCCACTCTGAATTCCGTTGTTGATCACTCTGCTAGGTACGTGGAGAGTAAAAAGCTACACACTATGTAGCATCACTTGGGAAAACCTCTATTTCCTTTATTTCTTTCTCAGGACCCTCTAGAGCCTCCTCCTCTAGATGAATCTAAGACACCACTATTTCTAGTAGGTCTAAACCCTGGCCTAAGATAACAACTCTTTTGAACAGTAATATTGGCAAAATGCGGGTTGAAATAGTGGAAGTTGAAACGAGCTAGGAGTTTCTCACGAGTCGTTAGCTGAGACTAAACTGCTGGATATACAGAAACCCAAATCCGGATCCGATCCATAATTGGATCGTCAGATCCGATTCACAGCCCCGATCGAGACACACGATCTAGCACAGCGGAACCTACGAATATATTCGCATGCGATTATACCACGATTTGATTCGTATAAATAATTAATCTAACTATGAGAAGGTTGAAGATTTACCTAATTGAAGAGGAATAGTAAATCGACAGAGAGGGAGAAGCCGTGGTCTTCCGGATTGTATCTCCTAGCGACGACTGGTGGACGTCGATCCTCACCGCAGAACCTCCTCAAATATGCCCAATAAAAAACCCTAGGTTTTTCTTCTCTTAATGACTAGAACAAGAAACTTATTTTTCTCTTCTATTTGGTGATAAGTGGCACAATTTTTGAATGAATATTGTGTTGGAAGTAACTCTCTTTATATAGGAAAATAACTAGTCAAGAGAGAGTTATCATTTTCACACCACAATTACCTATTCTCATAAGGAAAAGATATTTGTCATAAGATAAGAGATAATTCCCAAAAAAATCAATATCTTCTCTCTTTTCCATTAATTATCTAACAAATAAATAATTAATTAATTAGACATGTGACATAATCTAGGAAAATTTATTTTCCTAATTTATCCACAATAGGGGCGCCACTTTTATCATTAATTTAATAGAAAATGTCTTTTATATTTTACATATTATTTACCAAATAAATAATATTGCATATTCATTAAATAGACCAACTATTTAATTTGTTCTCGAGGTTCCATAAAACGATAAAACACTCGCGTGTTAGGAGCCAACCCGGGGACCATTGACCTATAACCAGTAGCTACAATAAAATGAATGAAATATTCATCGAACAGAATATTTCTACTCAACTTATTAATTCCGGAATTACGCCACCATAAATCCGAAACTGAATTCTATCGATTATAGATGTAACTTATTCTCAAAACGTCTAGTCGAGTCGATAAGTGTCCATTGATATAATCATTACATACAAACTAACCCTCCATAGACTATCCGTAATGAAGCGGGATTATTTCCGTAAACCTTCTTCAATACAACTTATACTTATTTACCATTAACCCACTAGTGATCAATTAGTTCATAACCAATACGAACTCCGCGGATCGATCAGTTTCTAGGATTAACAAATAAGGGGATTGTCTTTATACTTCCCGCGGGAAGGAATGAATTTCATATCTGTGAGACACACACTTCTCATTGATTCCAGAATATTGCCAACGAGTGATTCGGACCGCGCCTCTTAGCGATCATTTACGAACACATCAAACCATATCCTGAAACCAGTAGGAGTATGCAATCACTTTAGGATTAAGGTTAATCCATATATGATCATCTTGTGATTTAATGAGATTTCTCAATCACATAATTATATGAGAAACGCAGATTAAATCGGTCCAGTCCTATATGACTCTCATCATATATAATGCCCCGCTTAGACAATCAATGTCGACGGTCCGGATACGACGGTCACACCATAAAGTGTTCTGGGCGCATTAATGGTGGTTTAATCAATAAACCCTATACTTTGATTAAGTTCACCACGGACTAACAGTTCAAGTGTATCACCATAAACTTAATCCTCGTGTGTGACACACACTAAGTTATATGGCTACATATGATACGACTTAGGGTTTTCAGCAGTGTTTACTTACAAGCACAAAGCAAGTAATAATATGAGAATAAATCTATCGTTTATTAATTATAAAAACAATTACATAAATTGTCTTTCGGGCGCTACTTCCAACAAAAATGCATCATCATCTTAACAATAAGATGAATGGGACACTGCCACTACTTGCTCTCATGAATTCGACCGAATCAAATTCTAAGCATATTGTCCACTTCTCTGATTCAGAGAAGCTTTGGCTCGTCAGTTCTTGACTTCAGATAACACACACATGTTGTTCACAAAACGTCCTCTTTTCAAGTGAGAGATCCAATCCTTGAAGTTATATTGACAATTACTGATTAATAATCTTAGCCTAAACCTCCTAATATAGCTAGATCAACTCAGAATTTGAAGTAGGATACCCAACTGCTGCTAATCCATCAGAACTGGACTTCGTGAGAGCCAAATAGCCGGCCATTGGTTTGAATCCTTTGTCCGGTTTTGTTAGAGATCCTTTCTAATCTAACATACCTGATCTGTTGTTGAATAGAACTTCAAGGGTATTCCACACATTAGATGACCACCAAATCTTGTTTGATCATGGAGCTTAACAACCAACGTAGAAGGAGTTGATATGCGGCTAGCCAATCATCAAAAGCTGGGTTCCGAGTTGATACGTAGTAAATCCGTTTAGTTTTTTGACTTTGTCCCAAAATATAGAATGATAACTGGGAAAATTCAAAAAATACCTTTTTCCCCCTTAAATTAGTATGAAAATTACAACCCAAAATAAAAAAACGGAGTCTATCTCCCAGATTAAGATGGGCGATATCGTCCATCATTAAAAAACGCATATTTTTTTCACATTAAAACGGGTCTATGGTATTTTTTTTCCATTAAACTCGTTTATTTTGTTTATAAACAAATTGTCGTGCGTTTTTTGTCCAACCAGTGGCGGACCTACATACAGCCAAGGGGGGCAACTGGTTATTTTCAAGGAGGGCAATTTGTATGATACATATAGTTGCCCCCCCCCCCCCCCCCATTGTTTGTATATAGGTTCGCCTCTGGTTGGACAAAAAACGCACGACAATTTGTTTATAAATATCAAAATAACGAGTTTAATGGAAAAAAAATATCATAGACCCGTTTTAATGTGAAAAAAATATGCGTTTTTCAATGATGGGCGATATCGCCCATCTTAAGCTAGGAGATAGACTCCGCTTTTTATTTTGGGTTGTATTTTTCATACTAATTTAAGGGGGGAAATGTATTTTTTGAATTTTCCCAGTTATCATTCTATATATTGGAACAGAACAAAAACCATTGTTTATCGGCCAATATTCGTTAAGGTTAAAGGTTGTAAAGGACTGTTTTTTATCTAAAATGAGGAAAAAGGACAAGAAAAAAAGATAGTGGTTGAAAAGGACAAAAACGCGCATGTTACTACATGTGTTACTTACATGTTGCTTACAACCACATGTAGTAACACATGTAGTAACAGACGTGTTTTTGTCCTTCTCAACCATTATTTTTTTTCTTATCCTTTTTTCCCATTTTATATCTTATTTTATCCTTATGGCCTCTGACCCATATTCGTTATTAAAAAAAGAGATCTTCAAAAAAAGAAAAACAAGGGAGAACCCAAAAAATATATTAAGATCATTTTACGTCTAAAAGAGTGTCCTGGAGCAAAATGATCTGCAACACTAAATATATTACTTTCGTCTAAAATGTAAATCCGTTTAGCTTTTTGACTTTGTCCCAAAATAAGTCAATTTAGAATATCAATAAAGCATTTATTACATTTTTATTTCTTTTACCCCTGATTTATTATACATTACCTACTTTACAACTATTATATTAATGTGAGTCAAAGGGAATAATACACTTTTACCATTAAAATTAATGGCACTTAAAATCCATGTGAAAAAATGGTTAAATGGATTTATATATTGATATAGTACATAAATGTTTTGCAAAACAACAACAACAACAAAAAAAAAAAAAAATTAAATTAAATAATTAAAAAATTATAATTAAAAAAAAACATGGATCTACTCCCCCACGCACATGCCACGCAAAAGGGACGCAAGCATATTTTCCAAAGTATTGCATACGGGGCATAGTATACAAACCTTTTGCTTTTTTGGCATATAATATCATATTTCCCTTGTTTTAATTCATCACCCCCTGCCCCACCCTATATTGTGTTAAGGGTTTGTTAGCATGACGCCAGCAGTCAGAATCCTCTCAAGTGCAAAACTTAAATGATATTACCTCCGTCTTAAAATATTAGTTATCTTATATTTTTAGATTTTGTCCTATAATATAATTCATTCTACTATTAGATTTATAGTTAAAGCTTGAGAGAGAAATCCTCTTTTTATTACAATGTGATCCCATATATATATAGGCTAAAAAGTAAGTCGGTTTCTTGTTTATCGACAAGACAAGCGAGAGTATATAGCTAAGTTAAGCATGCATGCAATACAAGTGTCCTAGCCAATTTGTAAAGTGTTGCCGAGTTTGGATTGGCCAGCTGGATAAGCTTGACGAGCAGCGAGTAGCGAGAAGTATGGTCGAGCAGCGGACTCGTTTGTGCCTTAAGTATATAGGTAGGAATCACATGGAGAGAATGGGTCCGGCTTACTGTTGGCGGACATGATCCCGGTTTGTAGCTAGCGGCTAGAAGAAGCTTGGTGGCAGCGGCTAGAAGAAGCTTGGTGGCAGCGGCCAGCGGAGGTAGAAGCCCATTATCTGTGTTGATGGGCCAAGATTGTAGGCCCAATATGGTTGAACAGGGCCCCATTCCAATCCGGGTATATCAATGGCCCCCTACTCTGTGCTTGGCGTGTCCGCCAAGGCGGAGAGTAGAATTTGGAGAACCTTTGGTGGAGCTCCTTCGTAGTCGCTTGTGATAGAGGCTTTTGACACTGTTTTATCGAGCTTGAACCGGTGTTGGTGAAAACCGCTAGTGATATGTTGTGCATTTGTAGCGAACAGGCTTGATCGCCGATAATGTTCTATCGGGCTTGAACCGGTGTTGGTGAAAACCACTAGCTATATCTTTTGTACATTTGTAGCGAACAAAGGCTTGATCGCCGATAATGTTTTATCGGGCTTGAACCGATGTTAATATCGCGTAGCGAATTACCGATTGATCGTCGACAACGCTCGTCGGGCTTATTTAAATGATAATGCTCGTAAAAGGTGTTTTGTTGTGTAAGCCAAAGTGGGCATAGGGCGATCTTGTCGTTTGAAATAATGTTGGGAGATAGTAATACGCTAAAGTCGCTTATACCGCGTGATGTGATGCTCGTCGAAGAAATTTGAACGGTTAGAAAATGTAAACGGATGTATCGGTACACGAAACGTCACGTCGCCCACGTGCTCGACACGGCGGTTGGAGCCGAACCGTCCCTTGCTCGATTGGTGGAGAGAAATCGGTAACCGTTCGTCATCATTACGTTTGAATTTTGAAAATTCCAAACGTCGTTTCCCTCTCTTTTCCTCCTATAAATAGAGGAGTTCCCCCCAACACTTACGCTTTTCTCCTCTTTCACTTCTAATAAATCCCTCCGGCGATAAAGCAAGGAAATTCCGGCGATTGCAAGCGATTCCGACGAGTGCTCTTTTCGGTCAAAGCTCAACACTTTATCACCTTCATTATCAATCGGGTGCGAAATTTCACTCTTTTATTGTTTGTCGATTCGATTATGCTTTTTATTTCTCCCATTCTTCTTACAAAATTCATGAATCGTGATTCTTGCCTCTCGCAATTTTACCTCTTTCGATGAATGCCATGAGCCCAAACCGTTTATGTTTTTCTCGCAATTTATGGCTCTTTCTCTCGGAAGAACCATCGTATGTGCATGCTTTGATTATGGTTTCTTGCCATTTGTTCAAGTATTTGTGTCTATGCTTTTGAATATGCATTTTAGGGTTTATCGGTTTTGAATTTAGGGTATTTTTGAGAACTTGGGGGTTTTCGGGGCGATGTTTGGGGTTTTTTGGGAATTTTGTATCTGTTTAAGGAAGATGGAAGGGCGAGGTGTCGGGGTGTGATTGCTCTCACCTCGACCCGATTTCCATGTCTGGGTGATAAACTGATCCACCTTGCCCTTTTTCTTTTCCAGAATGTCATCAGAGCACACACAATCAGACGAAGAGGCTAGGGCCGCAGCGGGTTATGGGTCAGAGGAGGTGAGCATGGAGGAAGCTAGCTCTAGCGGTGACGAGGAGGAGATGGAAGAAAATCCAAACCCTGGATCCATTAACATAGAATCTGACCCAGAGGTCGCAGTTATTGGTGAAGGCGCTGCGGAGGGCGAGGTCGAAGATGACGACCAAACGGTACTAAGCAATCTCCTCACCAGGATGGAGAGAGTTTTAAAACCTGGAGCCGCTAAAAGTAGCGGCAAGATCAAGGAAGCCGTGGAAACCGTTGTGGTATCGGAGAAGCCCAAAAAGTCTCCAAAGATTGTTGTACGGAAGAAAACCGCCGCTGAGGAGCCCGCAAAAAAGAAGAGGGCGCCCAAAAGAAGGTCCGCTGCGGTCGAAAATGAGCTCGCAGAGCAAAAACGGGCGGATAGTGAACTTGTAGCCCGATGGAGGGAGTTTAAGGATCGAGAAGATTATACTTCGGCGTTAGCGACGTACGATATCTCGGCGGACTATCGTTTTGTTAGTATGGGCGCGACCAACTTTGCCATGGACTCGTGGCCGAGACCGGCAAGACTATCCGTGGCCGCATTATGATCATCGGCGCACCGGACTCGGACCTCCCTTTGACCCATTCTTTGTTACTTTTATGGAAGAGTGAAGGTGATGCCTTGCGACCTGAGTTTGGGAGTTGTTCGCGTGGTCATGTCCTTTATCATAATTAGTAGGTTGAGCGGGCGCGAACCGTCGATGCCGGTGCTCTTATATTTTTATAGTTTCTCCCGGAAGGGCGGCGCCGGCCAAATCCAACCGCGTAGTCGATCGAGTCATGGTAGACCCCGCTTGTTATTTGATCTTCCCGACAAGGTGGCGGATTGGGACAAAAGATGTATGAAGGTAGAGTCCCGGGTAGGCTGGCCGTTTGAGAAGCTAGCGGAGAATTCGGTCAAGACCGATCACTTGAATAAGATAAAAACCCAATTTGACGATGATGAGTTTATCTCCGAGTGAAAGACGATCCGGGCTATACCCGTAAAAATGAACCTCGAGGCTAGGGCATTTAACTCGGAGGTTGTTGCTTGACGTCGCTCGCCCTATCTTATACAAGCCGGACTTCCGGGAGCCGGTGTCGGCGAACCTTTAGTTGTAGTCGACTTGTTGCCGACCCATCCCGATTGGTACGGCGAGTGCCACCATGGGAGGTTCATGCCTTCTCGGTGTGAAATCGCGGCGGTTATCCTAATATGCGAGCACCGAGTAGGATTTTTACTTGCATTCTTCTTGCTTTTTTTCATAATATGTCTCTTTTCATATGTTCGGTCGCTAATATATATTTGTTCCCCGCAGGTACCATGGATAGATTAGTTCGTCGCGCCCAATTGTCCAAGCAAAAGACCGTCGGTGAGGTGAAAAGGGCCGCCGAACTAAAAGGGATTAAGACAGCCCTTCCCATGGTCGATTTGCGACGTCGGCGGCCGGAGCCCTGCGGAGCTAAGGTCGCAAAATCATCCCGGCCGCCGGTAATAGAGAAAACCGTGGTGGGCAAGACTATACGGGACCACTCTTACAAAGCCGCCCGCCGGCGATAAGAAGAAGAGGGGCCGCCGTTGAAGAGCTTGAGCCCGCGGGAGATGAAAGTGGCTTGCGGGAGGTCCCTCCCCTTAAAAAATCCGGGCGATAAGGGTAAGGAAAAATCTGTAGATCAAGGCAAACCTGTGGCCGATGAGGTTGTGTCTATGGCCACGAAGACAATGGTGCCCTTTGCTGGAGTTCCTATTGGGCCTAGAGGTTGTCCCGCCGCCTGGTTGGATAAAGAGTTTATGCGGCAACAACCTCTCGACCTGCCCAAGGCACGCACAATCGCAAGGGGTATCGCTGATGTGCCCCCATTGAGGCATTTTAGATGGGGTATCCCTAGCGATATCCAGCTGGAGATAGGCCGCGGTATAGCGGATAGGGTTGTTATGGCGGATCAGACTGATCCCCGCCGTGCCTTTCTTGGGAGTATTGATGATTTGTGGGGCTTATATGGCGCCACGGTGAGCATGGTAAACCTTCTTCTTGCTTTTGTTTTTATTCTTTTTCTTCGTTATTTTTGCCCAAGTCAATATTGATTCCGTTGTTTTAATTTTCCTCCATTAGGTTGGTACCGGCTTGGCGCGCTTTGTCAATGATTATAGAAATACCATAGCCGAGAGCGCCGATGTCGAAAAGAGCTAGCCGAAACCCGAAAGCTCTTGGTGCCGCAAATGCGGTGTCCGCCGGTCTTCGTGGGCGGTTAAGTGCGGCCGAGGCCGAGAACGAGAAACCGAGAGCACGCCTTGCCGAGGCAAATAAGGTTAACTCGACCTCGTGGAGCGAGTAAATCCGTTGGTCGCACTATGGAAGAGATGAAGCCGAAAGTAAGCGAGGCTCAAGCTCTCGTTGGGAGGCCGAGCAAAAAGCGTGTGCGGATCTGCAGAAACAACTGAAGGATCTAGGCTCAAGTGTTGAAGGCCAGCTCAAGACCGCCGCTGATGACGGCTTTATGATGGGATATGACCAAGGGTTTTATCACATCACGAGGTGCGTCCTGGCTCATGAAGATGGTACCCCTGACCTTGATGTCTTAGAGGAATGGATTCTCACCCATCCCTTCTCTGATTATCTAAGAGAATTTCATGACCGCATACCCTTCTCTGATGTTGAGCTTCAGCGCTATGTCCCAGAGTGTGATCCTGACTGGGTGGCTCCTGCTGTGATAGAGACAAATCTAAGGGAGCGTGTTCGCTTGGCCACAGAAGCGAGAGAGAGAGCCGCTGAAGAAGGCGAGATCGAGCGGACTCGGTGAAAAGTCGACGAGCTTACCGAGTCGGAGACCAATGCGATCGAATCTTTGCACCATTCTCTCCGTGAAGAGAATGTCCATAATGAAGAGATGCGGCCCGAGGGTTCTTAGATTTACGGCTCGTTTTGTAAAACATTATTCTCGTGTTCGTATATGTATAACTCTTTTCCTTTTCTCGCACTTTTGTTTCTCGCCCGTTTTTTATGTATGCTTGCTTTTTGCTCGAATTTATTGTCTAAATTGAGTCCGCCGATAACAACATCCGTCCCCCTTGTTTTAGATAAGATTCTAGGTCGATCTTGTGCGGACTCCCTCGTATGAGATATGCCCCTCTTGAATCTTATCCGAAATAACTTGTTCGCTAGGAAGTTGTGCCCGCGTTAAATTTTCCAGCCGAAGTTTTGTTGAAAATCCTTCGAGCACAATTCTTTCTTACCCATGCATACTTTTAATAATTTGCATATAAAAAAGAGAATGTAAAATCGGGCTTTATTAATTTCGACTCATCCCGCTAGATGAGTAAAGATTACAAGCAAAATAAGAAAGCCTAACCACTCACGTCGTAAAACGTGAGGATAGCTATACCCCTAGCCGATTTATTACATGTAGTACCTTTTGAGGTTGTCCGCATGCCAAGGTCTATTGAGCTCGTAGCCTTGATGATTTCTGAGGACATAAGTCCCTTTCTTGATCTCTCTTGCGACTTGATAAGGGCCTTCCCAATTTGCTGTTAGCTTCCCTTTATCAGACTCCATACCCGTGGCCTTTTCGTTCCGAAGAACGAAATCCCCGACTTTAAATGAGTGGCCGCGGATTCGCTTGTCGTGTTGTTGTTTAGCGATTTGCTTGTAGTTCGCTAATCGATGATAAGTCGCTATTCTTTTTTCCTCCACCAGATCCAAGTCGATCCGCTGTTTAAAAGATTATTCGCTGATTCGTATAATGCGACCCTGATGCTGGGTAGTGCCATTTCGACTGGAATCATAGCCTCTGATCCATAGGTAAGGGCAAAAGGTGTTTCTCCTGGGGGTGTTTTGATCGTGGTGCGAAGTGACCAGAGTATGTCGGGTAGCTCGTCGACCCATCCTCCTGCTTTTACCTTGTCATCTACGCTTTTCTTAAGCATTTTGATTATTTGTTTATTGCCGGCCTCAGCCTGGCCGTTTCCTTGAGGATAAGCCACGGACGGCCGCCGTGTTTAACTTTGAATTCCTCACAAAGGTCCGAAAAGTCTTTCCCGAATTGTGGGCCGTGATCCGATACTACCGCCCGTGGAATGCCAAAACGTGAAAAAATTTGATCGTGTAAAAAATAACCCGCGGCTTTTGCGGTTATCTTAACCATAGGTTTTGCTTCGATCCCTTTGTGAAATAATCCACAGCCTACTATGATAACTTTACATCCGCCTCTTCCCGGTGGAAATGGTCCGATGAGATCGAGCCCCCACATGTCGAAAGGCCAAGGTGCGGTCACGATGCTCGCTCAACGGATGGTATTCGTGGGATGTCCGCATGCTTCGACACTCTGGACACTCTCGAACCAATTTTTCTGAGTCTTTAAGAATTGTTGGCCAATAATACCCCGCGGTTATGACCTTCTGTGCCAAAGAGCGTCCGGGGTGACCTCCACACACTCCTTGGTGAAGTTCGATAAGGATTGTCTTGCTTTCTTCCTCTCGAACACATCGTAATAAAGGCCTTGTTGCGGACCTTCTGTAGAGTATTCCATTGTTTAAGATATACCTGGCCGCTCTTTTCTTAAGTGCGCGAATTTTATCCGCTCCATCGTGCAAGGTGCCTCGTTTCTATATAAGCTTCGAATCTCATCGATCCAACATATAGTCGGCGCCGGTGTATCGATTTCCATGACTTGTGTTTCCTCAATGGTGGGTATAGCTAGATACTCTATCATAATTGAAGGGTCTGCAATTTCTTCTTTGAGTGATAATTTTGAGAGATAGTCTGCTCGCTCGTTGTCCTCTCTCCGGATTCTGATGAACTCGCAATACTTGAAGCCGCTTTTGAATCGTCGAACAATCTCACCATATTTCTCGAGAATACCACAGTGTGTGTCATAGTCCCCCGAGATTTGGTTGACGATGAGTTGGGAATCGCAATAGACTTCAACATTTTCCACATTTAGCTCCTTGGCCAGTTTGAGCCCAGCTATAACTGCTTCGTACTCAGCTTGATTATTCGTGGCCGGGAATTCGAACCTTAAAGCTTTTTCGATTTCCTCTCGTCGATCCGGGCTCCATTAAAATTACTCCGGCCCCACAACCATTTCGGTTAGATGCCCCATCCACAAATAAATGCCAACATTGATCCGGTTTATTCTTGGCCGCCTGCAGCTCGCGGGCTAACGGCGAACCGGGTTGTGGCGAGCTAAAGCTTGTCTCTACAATAAAATCGCGCGCGCTTGACCCTTGATAGCTTTTCTCGGGTTGATATTGTATGTCGAACTCGGTGATTTCGATTGCCCATCCGAGAAGTCGACCGTAAAGGTCCGGTTTATGCAATATTTGACGCAATGGACTATCCGTTAAGACAACTATCGTGTGTGAGGTAAAGTAAGCCCCGAGTTTGCGGGCGCAATAACAAGCGAGTAGGCTAATTTTTCAATATTAAAATAGCGGCTCTCCACCGGACCGAGAGCCTTGCTTACATAATAAACGGGATTTTGGAGGGTTCCGGCCTCTTTGACAAGAACGGCGGCAACGGCCCGGTCCGAAGCCGCTAAATACAAAAACAACACATCTCCTCTATAGGGCTAACCAAAAGGGGTGGTTTCCCTAGATATTCTTTTAAAGCTTGAAATGCCCGTGAACACTGCGTTCCATGAAAAAGTTTTGTCGCCTCCGAGAATTTTGAAGAAGGGAGACACCTTTCCGCCGATTTCGATATGAAGCGACCTAGCGCAATGATGCGGCCATTGAGCCTCTCGTACTTCTTTGATGGTAGTAGGCTCTCTCATGTCAATCAAAGCTTGAATTTTTTTCGGATTAGCCTCGATGCCACGACGACTAACCATAAACCCCGTAAATTTGCCCGCTCGGACGCCAAAAGTACACTTGGCCGGATTCGACTTCATCGAGTGTTTTCGGACATTATTGAAAGTTTCTTGAAGGTCGGCTAGCGTGACCGTCCCCGGCGGACTTAACAACCATGTCATCTATGTAAGCCTCCATATTTCTCGCCTATCTCGCGAACCGAAGACCCCGTTGACCATTCGCCGATAGGTCGAACCCGCATTCTTCGGCCCAAATGGCATCATTTCATAATAATACAATCCTCCAGGCGGCTCGAAAGCCGTTTTTTCTTTGTCGGACTCGGCCATCCGTACTTGATGATACCCGCGAATATGCGTCTAAGAAACTTAAAACCTCAAAGCCGAAATAGAGTCAACTAACCGGTCAATTCGTGGCGGTGATAAGGATCCTTCGGACATGCTTTGTTGATGTCCGTGAAGTCGACGCACATTCTCCACTTGCCGTTGTGCTTCTTTACCATAACCACATTTGCCAACCAAGTAGGGTAGGCAAGCTCCTTTATGATTCCCGCTTGTAGAAGCTTTCCGACCTCTACTTTCACCGCCGCCTCCTTTTCTCGTCGAGAACCGACGCGCTCGCCGTTGTATCGGCTTGAAAGTAGGGTCGACGTTAAGATGGTGCAGGGCGACGTCTGGTTCGACTCCTCGCATGTCGGTAACCACCCAAGCAAAGGCACTCAAATTCTCTTTGAGTAATTGTATCAATTTTTCCCTTTCAATAGGACTCAGTCGAGCCCCTATCTTTATCTTTTGCTCGGGATATTCCTCATTGATGACCACCTCGATCAACTCATCTTCTGCCGTAAAATCTGGCTCATCTCTGACTTGCAATGTTTCACACTCTACTTTGACTGGTTCAGGATCAACAACGACCCTGATCATGTCGATGTTCTCCATGTTATATGGCTGTTCGATTCGAATCCTCTTATTCCCCTGTTCTCATCTCATGTATGTATGTCGGGACGGCGGCGGGTTCGCCGATCGACGTTCCGATCCCGTCCCCAACATAAAACTTTGCCCGCCGATGCGGAATGGAAGCTACCATCCGAAACCGCTTTAAAGCGGGTGTTCCAATTATCATGTTATAATTGGACTGAAGATCAACAACTAAAAACATCACCTTTTCCGTGCGAAAGGGTGCATAATCTCCCATCTGTACATCGAGGTCGATGGCCCCCTTGACCGTATCTTATGATTGGTGAAACCCTCAAGGGTGCCATTATGCGGTCTCAAATTGAGTCGCCGAAACCCAACTCTTTGAAGCGGTTGTAATATAGGATATCGCGGCAAGCTCCCGTATCAACCATTACTCTATTGACACAGCCCGATTGACGACCACCGAGATGCAAAGGCACATATCCTCTCGCATTGGTTGAAGTCACTAACTCACTTCGAGTAAAGGCGAGGGGCTGTTCACTCCCTCGCAAAACTACAGGCTTCTCCACATGTTTGTTGATGGAGCCGATGCGATTCTTAATCTGATTGTTAGTGGGGGGGAGGCTCGGTTATCATTCTAATGTTCCTATCGAACTGACGAGCTTGCTGATTCCTCCTATCTGGACCACCGGTATCAAGTTTGAGGTGATCATGGTGTCCGCGAGCGAGCAACTTCTCTATTGCTCGTTTGAATTGGATACATTCATCGGTAGTGTGACCCTTATCCCCGTGATAGCCACAAAATTTGGATGCATCGCGGCGCGTGTCGGGAACCATTGGGTATGGTTCGGGTATTTCGTCTCGATTTCATTCAACACTTGGGAATAGGAAATTTCGAGCGGCGTGAAATGCTCTTCCTTAAATCTTTCGGGTTTCTTGATTTCCCTATCCGCCCTCTCGCGGGTGTCTCTTGGCGGGCTACGCTCGCCCCTACCGTTTGCCTTTGTTGGACGAAGACGCTCCTTCGTTTCCCGCGCTTGCAATGTACTTCCTAGTCGAACTCAACATCTCTTGTAGGTTCGCCGGTGGTGACAAAGCGAAATAAGACTTCAAGTATCCCGGCTTCAACCCTTTGTTTCAAAACTACTCATGACAACGTTATCTGCTATACCCCCGGTTAGCTCATACACTTTGTAAAACCGCTCATAATAAGCGCGAGTACCCTCGTGCTGTCGCCTTGTCGGACCTCGTAGCGTAGGTCGATATGCGTCTTTTTAGGTCCTCCTACCGACTTGAATTCTCGCTATAAACTTGTTGATCGAGTCATCCCATGATAAAATCGATCCGGGAGGAAGATGCGGATCCATGATGTCGCCCGATCTTGCATTGATCCCACAAATGCTATACACCAAGCATCATCGCTAGAGGTACACAAGCGATTCTCGCTTTGAAAAGCGGATAGCCAATCCAAAGGATGTTGCTCCGTGGTAGTTTATGAAATTGGGATAGTGAGTTCCTCCCCTTGGAGCCGCTTTCGATATCTTTGGGATGAAGCACACTTGTTCCCCATGTCGGAACCGTTTTAACATCCTTTGTTCCTTTCTCGTAATTCCTCTATCCGTTTTTTCATGATGCCTATCTCTTCCCGATTTGGGGGTTGAGGTGGGAGCGCAACATAACTTTCTTCAATTTCCGAGTCCCCCCCGTCCTTCCAAGCGGGTGCGAACTCGCCGAGTGTTCTTGGTCGCACGGGGCCGCACCGCGATCGTCGATCGCGGGCCCCGCCTACCAAGTGCGGATTTCCTACCCTCTCAGGATGTGAGGTTGCATGACTACTCTCCTCTATTTCGATCGCCGTGGTCGAACCGTTTTTGGAGGAATGAATGTGGGTGAATCTCGGTTTGTGCGGGTTGAGGAGGGTTGAATTTACGGATTGACCGAGGAGGTAATCCTTTCGCAATGAGTAGTGCATTTCCTTCCCGCATTTCTTCAACATATTCCATGTGCGCTTGCAAAGCTATTTTATATGTATCTTGTTGTGGGGGAGCTCCCCCGGCTAAAATAGCTTCTTGTTCGTTAGCCTGGGTTGGATGTCCCCGCGATTCCTTTTCCCTTGCTTTTCCTAACCGCTTCCTCGTGTATTTCACGGGCTTTAGTCCTTTCCCGTATGTATGCTCGCATGTCGGTTGTGAGGGCGGGGTTGACATCGCCCCATCCGACATAACCCTTCGGCTAGCCTCTCCACGGGGCGTGCTCGCTCCACGTGGCGGTCCCCGATTGGCGCCTTAGCCGGTGTTGCGGGGTTCATGTTTTTCCCGCCACCATGACTTATGATTTTTGGGCGGGTATTTTTCGACTCGGGAATATAAGGTAACAAGCTTGTTTGTATCTCCCGTGCTATTTACAACTAAAAGATGACCGATCTTTCCTTACTCGAAGATCCGAAACCGGCGAAAAGATGCGTAAACCAACTGGGTATTTTAGATGGACTCAAATGTGATTTTGCAATGAAGTTGATGATCTCCTCTCGTGCAAGTTGATCGACAATTTGTAGATGATGATGACTTCGCCGAGACACCGTGAAATCGTCTTTGTGGTGGAGTAAGTAGCCCTTGAATGCCGAATGATAATGATTTTCCCGGTAACGGAGCCAACCGATGTTGCGTGGAACACCGATTTGCGGTAACGGTGTTTATCTTGAGGATATAAGGCTGATATGAATGATTTCTCCGGTGTGGTTAGGGTGGCGAGTAAGAACAAGGCTGCCGGATCAGTTTATAAGATGAACAAGTTAATCAGTCGACAAGTTGGCAGAGTTTCTGCTTGTATTAGATTTATAGTTAAAGCTTGAGAGAGAAATCCTCTTTTTATTACAATGTGATCCCATATATATATAGGCTAAAAAGTAAGTCGGTTTACTTGTTTATCGACAAGACAAGCGAAGTATATAGCTAAGTTAAGCATGCATGCAATACAAGTGTCCTAGCCAATTTGTAAAGTGTTGCCACCGGATTGGATTAGCATTGGATAAGCTTGACGAGCAACGAGTAGCGAGAAGTATGGTCGAGCGGCGGACTCGTTTGTGCCTTAAGTATATAGGTAGGAATCACGTGGAGAGAATGGGTCCGGCTTATCGTTGGCGGACATGATCCCGGTTTGTAGCTAGCGGCTAGAAGAAGCTTGGTGGCAGCGGCTAGAAGAAGCTTGGTGGCAGCGGCCAGCGGAGGTAGAAGCCCATTATCTGTGTTGATGGGCCAAGATTGTAGGCCCAATATGGTTGAACAGGGCCCCATTCCAATCCGGGTATATCAATTACCAATGTAATATTTATTACTCTTTCCTCTATTTTACTCCTAATTTATTATCAATCTAACCACTTTTCTTTACTTAACAACTATTGCGTTAATGATAGTCAAAGGGCACTTTAGACATTAACATTCAAATTTATGACATTCAATCACTTTCTTAATCTGTGTGAAACCCTCTAGGATGACTTATATTTTGGGACGGAGGTAGTATCTCAAGTAAAAGTGATCTAATCACACACCAAAATGTAAAAATGATCTAGCCGTAGATTATTTTTTTTCAAAACTACAATATTTTGATGATAATTTTTAAGAACACTTGTATTAAAAAGTCACTTAAGACCACGGGCGGATGTGTAAGTGTACTAAGGGCGGTCACGTGACCCCACTGAGATCTGGGGATTTTTTTATATTAAAAAGATATAGTTTTGTTGTTAAAAAATGTCGTTTTGTTGGTAAAAAATGTAGTTTTAGACTCCGGTGACCCCACTGGAACAAATTTTTGGATTAAAAATATAGTTATACAGTCCGGTGACCCCACTGAAAAAAAAATTCTGGATCCGCTACTGCTTAAGACTAGTACTTAAAGGATCCTTGCATGACGGAAGAGGAGCAGCTTTTCCTAGGTAGATTGTTTGGAGTCGGTAGCCCCTCGAGAGCAACAAAAAATAATTAAGGGTTTTTCTACGGATACGAATAGTTCACACACAACAGTTGCTCCAAACAAGACTCAAACCCCGATCTCTTGCTAGAGTATAACTTAGTAAAGCCACTAGGCCGACACCTCAATTGCAATTGAGGGTTCCATCATCGTTTCATGTAAAAAAAAAAAAATACATCTAGTCGAAACATTTCTATATCTTGATAAAATAAATATCATGTTCCTTCAAAAAAAAAAAAAAAAAAAAAAATACAATAATTTGTCGGATATCTATAGAAGCGGTGGAGCTTGAATAATGGGAATCTTCTACCGTAAAATGTGGTAAAATGAAAAAGAAAAGAAAAAAAAAAAGTGTTTGCTTCATTTTTATCCTTTTCATCTTTTACCTTTCCTCTGCATATAGCTTTTCTGCAACCATATATATCACCCTGTATTTATCACCCTCTCTGATCGGTCTTTTAATATTCCTCTCAAAGGCTTCTCAATGGGCTTCTCAATATAGAAGGGAGTAGAGAAGTCTTATTATAATAAAAAGGTAAGAATTTATGATGCATTGCATTCAACCAAAATAATAATAATAATAATAAATCAACAACAATTGCACAATGTTCATAAGTAATTAATCCACGTGAAATATCTGCATTGTTTCAGTCCAGCATTTATCAATTAATTAAATGCCTCTGGCTTTATGGTTCAATTTCCATGTGCTTTGGCTTAAAAACCTGATGTGGTCAGATTTTCTTTCTATCTTTCTTTCATCAACTAGATATCAGACACCCTCAAAATAAAAAAATAAAATAAAATAAAAAAAGATAAATCAGACGTGTAAGTGAACCCCATTTCATTAATTTGTGTATGTTAGAAAATAGGAATACTTTTCAAATCGTGAAAGAGAAACAATGTCATATCTAATATTATTTTTTTTTCCATTACATGTGATTCGGGTTCTGGTAGGGGCAAATGTTTGCGTGTATATATATATATATATATATATATATATATATATATATATATATATATATTTTTTCAGAACTGTATATTCTAATTGTTGTGGTTATCCTTTCCATAAGAATACAATAATGTCACATTCTTATTCATGTAATTGCAGGTAGTTTAGACGATTGTGTTTAATAGAACTTTGGTTTACCCGTGCAATGTGTACTTGAAGTCGCCTTGCTCGTAATTCTTTGGCTGCTTTTGACCATTTACTATGCATTTACTAAAGAATTTTGACTTTGCTTGTAAGTCTGATACAATTATGTATCATCTCCGTCTCAATTTGTTTGAGATATTTTAAAACTTACAATATTTAAGAAGACATTAATTAATAGATTGTCTAATCATTTAAAACTTGACTAATCTACATTTTTGTTCTTTTTATATGTAGCACCATTTTCACTTTATAAAATATATTGGGGCAATTTAGGTAACTAAAGTAAAAACTTTGAGTCTAATTAGAATTATGGACTTCCCTCAAAAATAAAATAGAGTTATGGACTTATTTAGGGACAACCATAAGTGGAATAAGTCTCAAACAAATAGGACGGATGGTGTATTATGTACGTTATTAAAAAATATTAGTTTGATGATAATAAATTTATTGATAAATATCATTAAGGTAAATCAGAAATACAAGCCGCAAGAACGCGTTAATGGGTGAAGTAAGAAAGCTGCCAAAAGATGAGTCGGCTAAAAGATGAGTCGGCCTATTACGAAATTGTTTAATAAAAGAAAATGAAAGTGAATCAAAAAAACCCGCCAAAAGCAGGCGGTCCGAGACCAAACAACCAAAAGAGGTGAGATCATCGGTTGGCGACTGAATGCACTGGATGCACGATGGGAAGTCAGATCCAAACAAACTGAACGATACCCCCACTCGCGGTCCATGAGGAGACCCCTGTAAATAGCACTAAGCTTTGCAAAATTGACATCAAAAACTCTACCTAGTCGACCCGAGCAAGCATGCAGCATTTGATCATCCGACCCACGAATAACGGCCCCATAAGCGCAAGAATCCACAGAAAGTGCCGCATCCACATTAATTTAGACATGGCCTCCAACAGGCGGTTGCCAGGTGGTAGGCCACAATGAACTAACCAGCTCATAGAGGGGAGACAGCATGAGATCCATATATTCTCGAGCTTCAGACTCTGCGTTTGTAACAAGTAAGCCAACATCCACCGCCTGACCACCAAACAGCCACCCACACCGTGCTTTCCAAATATACCACAAGGTAGTACCCAGATATGCCAAGCGGGGCTAATCGCATGCAGAGAAGAGGTACCCTATCAGTGATTGGAAATCCGAGCATCCCCGAAGACCCTCCTCTATGACCCCATCCCTCACTCTCTCCCACAAGGCACGAAGGAATGCACAGCGAAACAAGGCATGCCAAAGGCTCTCCAAACTATGCCCACACAAATCACAAACACCACTACCCATGTCCTGCCTCTACAGTGATGCTCCAACAGATAAGCAAACATGCAGACATCTCCACAAAAATTGTGCAATCCGTGGTAGAACCGGCAGAGACCAAATCTGGCACCAAACTCCATCCGTCTGACCAGCTGTCGAAGTCCTAGATTGCAGAAGCAAACCATGGTGAAACTGGGTAGCCAACCGATAGCCAGATTTCACTGAATAACGCCCTTGAGGATCATAATGCCATACAATATTATTCGGATGCGACCCCGCCGGCAAGGGGATGCTGAGAATAGCCTAAGCCTTATGCGGATATAAAGAACTCAGGACCGGGTCCCAATCCCAAGAACATGTATTAGGGATGAAAAGCAACTGAACCTCAGCATCCAAATGAAGGATAGCAAAACTTACCCGGAAAGAGTGCAGCGGGGAAAGCCATGCATCTGTTGATCGTAGCATCGTCACGTACCCGCCATCGCAACCCTCGTGCAAAAAGATCTTGTCCATGTAATATACCGTGCCAAAAGTAAGAAGGCCGGGTCCCCAAAGATGAATCCAACACACTGCTCTGACGAAAATATTTGGCCTAGAGAAGCTGACTCACCAAAGTATGTGGCAACTTGATCACCCGCCACACCTGCTTATCCAGAAGCGCCAAATTAAAACACTTAATGTCTCGGAAGCCCAGTCCCCCATATCTTTAGGCAAGTACACACCTCTTATTTCTTCCAATAGATCTTGCATTTTTTTCTCCATACCTCCCCAGAAAAACCGCCTGATCAGGGGCTCAATTGTATCAACCAAGTCCATAGGAATGAGGAAGCACTGCATCACATATGTAGTTATTGCCTGCAACACACTCTTGTTAAGGGTTTCCCGAGCGGCCAGCGATAGAAATTTATCCGTCCAACAACTAAGATTTTTCCGCAATCGGTCCTCAATATATTGAAACACCTGTAGCTTAGACCGACCGATCATGGAAGGCAGCCCTAGGTACTTTCCAGTGCCTACACCAAGTGGCACGCCCAGAACCCGAATGACACCCTCCCTATCAACATCTGAAACCAACTTGCTGAAGAATAAACTCAATTTGTGTGTGTTTATGCACAGACCCGACATCACCACATAGCGAACCAAAATACCCTGAAACGGGACCACCTGAATATCTTAATATAGTTTATTAGCTCATTCGAAAATAATTTTTACCTAAGTCATTGAGCAGTAACATTGTAATGCCCATGTCCCGGATACCGAGTCCTTATCCAGAAACGGGACGTTCGGCACGTGACATTTAGAGTAAACCCTAAATCCCACGTAAGCCTCATGTCACATCAGAGTAATAAAAGATTCGTGCGGAATAAAGCAGCTAGAAGACTCGGGAAAATAGATCCTCAGGGTCTTCCATACAACCAATCAACCAGAATTACAATTGTTGTCAAACTACATCATAAATAACTGAAAGAAACACTATTATCCATTACAACTCACTTGTCTGAAAAGAAATAACAACTATAAAAGGAAACTAAAAAAACTCCATTAATCCACTCCTAAGCTAGCACTTTAAGCACGTCATCAAAGCAGCAAGTACCTGCAATCTTCTTATTCCAATTAAAGGAGTGAGCACCGGCCTAATGCTCAGTAAGGATAAAGAAGATCAAAAGGGAGATTCATGGTTGTCGTAAGCCGGGAGACACGACATGAATCTACTTCATCCATTTTCGCAAATTGCTTAGATCCGTTACAAAATATATTAGGAAACCTACTTTTAAAGTAAAACTTGAAAAATACACGAAGACGTCTTTAAGAGTATACCTTGAACACAAGGAAAAGCCACTTGAAAACCAACTATAAACCATGCACAGAAAACGTGCCTACTTACTACATTAGTTTATCTTGCACGTACTTGTTCGTTCTATTAATTACTTACTTACCATATTTAGCCTAATGATCAACCTTATGGAAGCCATCTATTAACCCACACCGTACCTGTCTACTAACAATAGCATGTTCGTTTCTTGTGTATCATGTTCATGTTTCATACTTGCTGAGCATATTCATGATCATGTCGTGACTGTTGTTTCTCTTGTGGGAATTAAAACCCACAGGACTTAGCATAATGGCTTGTCAAGACACGGGGAACATGACTAGTCATACGTCCAACGTGGGCTAGGTCACGGTACCCTATTTGGTACATCATCTTGAAAATGACATGGGGAATACAACCAGCCACACGTCCGACATGGGACTTAGAACCCATAGTACTCCGTTCAGTACATCGCAAGGTCACTAACTATAAGCACATAAACTCATGTATATCCTATGGGAACATACAAAGCCCTTAACAACACCAAACTGCCATCTTATACCCAGTATTAACATGAATACAGAACCTGAAACCCAGCTAGGACTTAAGGACAACTTCCTGGACACCCTGCTGTAGACCAAGACTGCCCATAAAGTCAGGGATTAGTCCGTGCGGTTTCCCGGGTGTAGGGCCTGGACACCTCCCAGGCTTTAGTCCAGACATGGTTTCTGGACACAGGACACACAGAAGCTAAGTCTGAGATTCACCCCGCACGCTTCCCCGAGCGGAGGTCCGGTTAAGCATGCCAGGCTTTAGCCCGGACATAGTTTCTGCACCCTAAACGCCCAAAAACTAATCCTGGACTCAATCCATGCGGTTTCCCGGATGGAGGGACTGGAAACCGGCCTAGTATTTAGCTCCAAGATCAGATTCTGGTCTAACAATTACCCAGTAGAACCCTAACACATAATATATCCGATATTCGTGCAATTTAACCACAAAACATGATCAAAACCAACTTAAAACATAAACTTGAAAACAAAGATGGAAATTTTTGATAAGAACTCCTTACCTCTTAAACGAGCTGAAACCAAAGCCAAACGACGAACGAACTACGATCGATTCCTGAACCCTTGGATAAGCATGCCGGTCAATCCTGGATTGCCCAGAACTGGTCCTGGACATGAACTGGGGCGCTTCCCCAGGTGATGGCTAGGGGAACCGGCCCAAACTTCAACCAGAACGTGAATTATGCCTTCTGGAAGCCGTATGTCGAATTTTCAAAGACTTGGAGGAAAAGAAAACTTGAAAAAAAAAAAGGTGAAAGGGACTGGTTTTATAAGCTTTATTCCTGTAGGTGGGTTTTGTAATTTCTGTTGTCCAGTATATATATATATATATATATATATATATATATATATATATATATATATGTGTGTGTGTGTGTGTGTGTGTGTATTAATTGTTTTATAAATCCCAAGGGAATAAATTCTTATTCCTTCGAGGCACTTGGTACATCGGCCTTGCAGTTAGCTAGACTATACCCTAGCAAGACGACCTAGGTTCGAGCCTGTTTGGGACATAATTTGTGTATGTGTTAAACCTTTCGTATCCGTAAAAAAAAAGATTCTTATTCCTTCGAGAAAAGAGAGACAAGAGTCTATAACTTTTAATAAAAAACTGACACTACATGTTTTTAGATTATTAATCATTATGAAATGTTGTGTATAAGATATATAATATTCAATGGTGTAAAAATAGGTCGTGTCATTTTAGTTGTGTTCGTAGCATTTCTTAATCACACAACCTTTTTTTCTTTTTACATTCAAATATACCTTTTTTTTAAGAAACAAAGAATTTTATTTATTCAAGATCCGTCACAGAAGCGGCTAAAACGTCACCCAAGGGCGTGAAACCCCAAAGTATCCGAACAGAAACAAATAAATCATGTCTAGCTAGAAGAGGGGTCATTCATATATACTTAAACTTTTTGTTTTCGTTTCAAAGTTACAAAATATATATATATATATATATATATACCAATTCAAACGAATCAGGTAAAGATAAAGAAGTGTATTATGACTTTTGTCGTGAACATTTTGTTTTATTTGATAGTGAAACAAAAATTTCACTACTTATTGAGCATATCCATACGTTCAGCTGTCTCAAGTTTTGTACGAATGCAGTGAGATCGTCAAATTTAACAACTCTCTGCCTCTTCTGTCTTCTGCTGAGAGAGTTTTTCCACCTCAAAAATTATATGGCCATGGATTCAAAAAAAGAAGAACAAGAAGAGCAGAAAACAGCTTTACAGGAAAAGGAAACAACGGCAGTTACGGCACAGCCTTCAAACTGCAAACCGAACCGACGCCATACGAAGCAAGCTCCGAGCTTGAAAAGGTGTTATCCGACGATGAAATACCTTACTGGGACCGTATCCAACAAGCCACCTGGATTGAATTAAGACTGTTGTTCAGACTTGCTGCCCCTGCTATTCTTGTTTATCTAATCAACAATTCCATGTCTCAGTCCACTCGCATCTTCTCTGGCCAACTCGGCAACCTTGAATTCGCCGCCGCCTCTCTCGGCAACCAGGGCATCCAATTGCTCACTTATGGCCTAATGGTAACATTAATTAAACATATTAGTATCCATTTACTCGAGCGTGCTGAACTAGAAGATATTGATCTTCTTGATCATTGGATGTCACCGTGAGTGAGATCCAATGATCTGGCGAATTAAGCCACAGTTCAGCACGTTCGACTTAATAGAAAATTTTATTAATACATTTTTTTTTGACAGTTAGGAATGGGGAGTGCAGTGGAGACGTTGTGTGGACAAGCATTTGGTGCAGGGAAAAACGAAATGCTCGGTGTATACTTGCAAAGAGCAGCCATAGTGCTTACAATCACAGCATTCCCTTTAACTTTGGTCTATGTATTCTCAAAGAACATCTTGATTGCTGTCGGTGAACCAAAGACATTGGCATCCGAGGCATCGGTTTTCGTGTACGGTTTGATCCCACAAATATTTGCCTATGCAATCAATTTCCCTATACAAAAGTTCCTTCAATCACAGAGCATAGTTCAACCGAGCGCGTATATATCTTTCGGGACGCTGTTGGTGCATTTATTGTTGAGTTGGGTGGTTGTGTATAAGATGGGAATGGGATTGCTAGGTGCATCATTGGTTCTGAGCTTTTCGTGGTGGATAATTGTGGTGGCTCAGTTCGTTTATATAGTTACGAGCGAAAAGTGTAAGGACACTTGGACTGGGTTCAAAATGGAGGCATTCAGTGGGCTTGGGAGCTTTGTTAAGTTATCAGCTGGTTCAGCAGTTATGCTGTGTTTGGAGACATGGTATTTTCAGTGTTTGGTTTTGCTTGCTGGATTGCTCAAAGACCCTGAACTTGCTTTGGACTCTCTTGCTGTCTGGTAACTTTTTTATTTTTATTTTTTAATTTTTTAATGATAAGGCATGAAGGTCATATGTACCTCAAATTGAAAGACATTGTATATAATCCTGAACTTTGGGAAACCTCTCTAAAGCTATAACCTTTTTTTCAATAATTATCTTATACAATTCACACAACTTTAGAGCTATATCCTTTTGAATAATAATCATATTGGGTTTTATAATTATCATATGTCTGTGTTGACCCCTCCAAATATTTTATATATATATACATACATATTATATATAAAAGTCATTGCATGCTTTTGGGTATGAGCACTGCTACAGCCACACCGCGTAAATCGGATGATCGCTGTGATTGATCGATAGATCTATATTATAATATGGATCTAACACCGATCAAGCGCATCATCCGATGCGGCCGGTGTATATACATGCACTATCATTTCTGTTTGGGTATTGAGAAGCTTTTGCACCTATTCAGCTTTAAGCATTATTCTCTGTTGATTTTCTTTCTATTTGTTTCGTAAATGTCTTTTAGAAAGAAAAACCCCAAGGGAATACATTCTCATTCCATAAATAAAGGAGAAAATCACAAGGCCATACGATCTTCTTCTTTTGTAATAGTGTTTTTTTATTTTTAAAATATACTTTTTTTTTTTACTTTCTCGCATGCATCAAGTTATTATCTTCTTATTTAAAATTGATTTACTTTCTCAAACAAACAAACAAACAAACAAAAAAAAAAAAAAAATTTGATTTACAGATTCAGGAAGAAAGCGAAAACGTTCATGTCTAAATAAATAAATACATGTTAAACACTAGTAGATATAGTTATGATGATAAAAATAAAAATAAAAAAATATTTATGATAAACTGCTAATGGACCATGTATTTTTTTTTTTTTTCCGCAGCTCGGGAGTAAATTCTCTAGTGTTCATGATTTCGGTTGGATTCAATGCGGCAGCTAGGTTAGTTTTACATCTAATCTTTTTAGACATAATGATTTTTTTTTTTTTTTTTTTTTGAGAGGAGAGATAATGTTTTTACCAAAGCAAAAACAAAAAGACATTTAAATATTTCTTCTCAACAAAAAAAAAGGCATTATTTAAATAAATGTATTTTATATGGAATAAACTTACCAAAAACCATTCAAATATTGGACCTAAAATTTGGAAACTTTTTGTGTGGTGAGAGTTTTTAGGTAAAGAGACCGGTGGATAGATCAAAATCACACGATTTATGTGTTAGATGTAAATTATGTGGCTTTGATCAACCCACCGATCACTACGTTGCATGTGTAACCTCCCCTAAAATTTTGGTAACCAATCATTGGTGTACCGTTAGATAGGACGTCACGAGTCAAACTAGACAAATTGAGTTGACAGAATGGACCTTATTTATGATCCCAACGTCACTTGTTAATTTTTTTTTGTTAATGAATAATGATATGTGCACTACACTTTGTGTATTGTATAAATCACTACACAAGTGGTAGTCATGGATTAAAATAATGAATTATTTTTTATGATGGGTCCCAACAGAATATATGGTGTAGATTATGTTGTGTAAGATGTTGTGGTTGAAAATGTAATGAATGTATATACTATTGTTTGTTAAATTGTCACTTGTTATTTAACTTGTCACATGATGTGAAGAGATTGTACTTATTTAGATCTATGTGACATAGTATTAATAAATTAATATTACAATTGATATATAAAATATACATCTTTTCATAGAATACATATTATTCTGACTTAACATAGGTTAGATGTAATTTCATATTATGATTAATTTGAGCAACAAGTTGAGTGTTTTCTAAAGTCTATTTAATTTGTTCTAACTCAATTTTGGATAGGAAAAATTCAACATTTTTTTAAATTTGAATGGATCGGCATAAGCAAGTGCGAAAAAGAAAGAAGGATAACATTGGAAGAAAAAATATATATGTGCTATGACATTTACGGTGTGAAAGATATTCACTATAAATAACCAAAGGATTATATGTAGAAAGATATTACTACATCAAATCGTCCGGAAAAAAAATACTTTTTTCACACTTCTTCATTTCATATCGAAATCAAATAGTGCCCCCAACAATAAGATTTATACAATAAGAAATTTTACGATATACTGTTATTGTATCAAATGTAATACATTACGCCATATACATGCAGTGTAAGAGTGAGTAACGAGCTAGGGGCAGGAAACCCGAAGTCGGCGGCGTTCACAGTAAAGGTAGTGAACATAGTATCCTTCATAATTGCCGTCATCATAGCCATAATTGTTTTATGTCTGAGAAACGTCATCAGCTACATCTTCACCGGTGGTGAGAGGGTGGCCAACGCCGTCTCTGATCTTTGTCCTTTTCTTGCCGTCACCCTTATTCTAAATGGTGTCCAACCTGTTTTGTCAGGTACCTACTTTTTTTTTTAAATTAATTAATGTCAATTATTTATTGCACCAATTTATTTTACATCCAATATACTTCTAGGATTAGGTGAGACTTGAGGGTCACATCTAAGTGAGATAAATTCGTGGGACTACCTCAACGTTGCATATATAATTGGGGAACTTATTGTGAGGTGTTTCCGCATAGTGTGGAGACACCGTATGGCAGCTTCTTGATCATACAATTTTATATTCTGTATTTAAACTGTATGATTGTGATCGTTTCACCCGTCACTTCACCCTCAAATTCCCTCACCACACATAACTTCCCATATAATTGACCTCATACGCGTAACATCATAAACCATGTGGATCAACATCGTTCCTTCTTTTTCTTCTTATCGTCCTGGACAATAAATTTTTCCACATTAGATTTAAATATTAATCATGAGTTATCACAATCGGAGATATAAATAATAATAAAATTTTAATAATCTATAGACACAGTTTATGCAATTTGAATGGGATATAAAAATAAAATTAAAAATAATCTATAGACAGAGTTTACCGCGTTTTGAATAGGATACTACACGTATTTGCAACTTGTTTTGCCCCTCCATTGTATTTTTTATAGTCTCGTCTCAAAATATAAATTTATTCATATTTTTGTTTTGTCTTATAATATAATTTTATTTACGATACCAATGATACATATACTAAATTTTTTTTTTTTATTTTCATTTATTATATATTCATAAAAGTTTACGATTATTGCATTAATGACGGTCAAAGCTGATTTTAGATTTTTATCACTACTCCCTCCGTTTCAAAATAATTAAGGCCATTGTAAAAAAAATTGTTCCAAATAACTGAGGCAGAACATCTTTTTTATTTTTTTCCATACACTATTTTAAATGCACCAGCATTATTTACTCTATTTTCTCTAAAGGTATACTAATCTTTATCTATCAGAGTCAATAAAATTAATTGTTTTTTTAATCTGCTTGCTTTTCACAACTGCCTCAATTATTTTAAAACAGAGGGAGTATAATTAACGACAAATCAACTTAACAAATTTTATTAAACTATGTGAAATGTCTAAACAACTTATATTTTGGGACCATCTTTTCAGTATTACAACAATCGAATTAATTTTAGATTTTAATCATTAAAATTAATGACAAATAATCAACCTAACCAATTTTATTAAATTGTGTGAAAAGTCCGAACAAAATTATATTTTGGGATGGGAAGGGAGTTTAACTTATATTCCATATGTTTCCATTTAATTGTTGTAGTTGCCAAAAAGATACATTCTTTTTTATTTGACATAGTTATATTTCCAAAACATTTTTAATTGTGCTTTTCTTATATCCAGCCTTATTTATTAAAGGGTGAGAATATGAAAACAACATTGCATCAAGTATATTCAAGGGTTTTGTTGATAAATTCAAAGTATTAAATACTCTTTAATTATGTGTGTTTTTTACTACCACGACAATTTGATAAGAACAGAGGGAGTAAGTGATAATTCTCTCTTCGTTTTTATTTAAATGTCGTAGTTGCACCCACAAGTTAAGGAGATGTGTCAATATTTTGATTTTAACATTAAAATGACAATAACATTATTTAAATATAATTAATATAATGTTGTTTTCACACTCTCATTTCTTATTAAATAATGGTTCATTTAGAAAAGAACAATAAATAATAGTTTAAGAATATAACTAAAACACTACAAGGTGCATTACCCTAATGATTTCTACTAGGGTCTAACTTGTCTACCCAGTGAAGATACGAGGTTTCGAATCCCGCTAGCGACCAAATTAATGGGTACGTGCATTTTCTTTCGTATCTGCAAGAAAGAAGAAAATATAACTAAAACAAATATAAAAAAATACATATTTATTATTAATAACCGAGACACTTAAATAGCAACGGACTAAATTTCTAACATTATCCCATAAAATTCCTGGTGGGCGTTGGCGGCTTGTCAAACTCTGAGACGAGAAAATTCAATTTTTTTAATAATGATGATAATAATGTTGACTAGGAGACGTATGAATTGGTTATTACTCCCTCCATTCTTTTTAACTTTTTTGTTTTGTCTTAAAATATAAGTCATTTTCATATTTTTATATAAAATTAATGTATTGTTTTCACTTTCACACTAAACATTACAATATTATAAATCAATCCTAAAAACCAATACATTATTTTGCCTTGAATTATTAAAAAACAATTCATTTATGATTTTTCTTAATCTGTGTGAAAAGTTTAAAAAGACTTATAATACGGACGGAGAGTTTTTTTTTTCCTAATTATTGGCTGCCCACGTAATCATCCACTAAGGTTTATGTAAGGCCTAATTTTATTATGGTTCTAGATCTTAAAACAGAACAACTGTGTCACTATTTTAATCCAATAAAAACTTTAAAATAGTAAATATTTTCTAAATACTTAATTTTTCTACATTTCTATTGGTCTGAGATCACAAACTTTAAAATAGTAAATATTTTCTAAATATTTATTTTTCTGTATAACAACTATGTATAGTTTACATCATCATATCAGAACATATTCTTTCATTTGTTAAAAATTAAAAATAAAAAATAAAAAATAAAAACGCAACTACAAGATGATATTTAATGTACACTTTTATAGATATTTGGATGTACTATCATTATCTCATTGGCAACACAAACGTGTTTCTGTATTTGTTACTCAAATTGAAAAATACAAAATGTCTTAAAACGTGTATAAGCATATTCATATAGTGTGGATGCACTTTAATTTCTAATTAATAATTTTCCATAGAGAAAAGTTTTCTAGATGTGTAGTAACCGACTAGTAACTGTAGAATAGTCTTGTGAAGCATATGGACGGACAGGTTGTCATATTTCTATAATAATAATATTTAAATATATATATATATAATAATAATATATATATATATATATATATATATATATATATATATATATATATATATATATGCAGGTGTAGCAGTTGGGTGTGGATGGCAGGCATTTGTGGCATATGTAAACGTTGGATGTTATTACTTTGTCGGCATTCCTATTGGTGTTCTTCTTGGCTTCAAGTTCGACTATGGTGCTAAGGTACTAACTACTCTTTTTTTTTTTTTACTAGTATTATATTTTTTCTAAATATATAATACTTTCGCCTCAAAATAAAAGTCGTTTGGAACCCGAAAAAAATTATCTTAAATAAAGAGTCAATTTAGAATTTAAAACCAAAAAATTTATTAAATTTTTTCCACTATACAGTTGATTCATTATGAATGTAACAATTTTTCAACTACTTTTTTTTTTTATGAACAAATATTTTTTTTGGGGGGAGGGGGATTTCAACTACTTTGATCTCTATTGCGCTAAAGACATTTAAAAGGGTATTTTAGACTTTATAAACTAAAAATTTACACATTTTGGGGTTTTTATTTACACCACACTCAATCTACTCATGCATTATTTTGTATGTGTGTCACAGTAAAACCGACTTTATGAAAATTGGTTCTGAATCTTAAAATCGACTTTTCGTAAGTGAAGGAACAAGAACCGACTTTGTCAAAGTCGGTTTTCTCGACAATGCACATACGGAAAGTCAGGCTTCAGAACCGACTCTCACAAAATTCCCGTTCCTATATCTACATACTATAGAGTACTATTTTACTTATTTTTCTCCTCTTAAAATTTAGTACATTAACTTA
The DNA here is from genome assembly GCA_036785695.1 of Gentiana straminea. Classification (NCBI taxonomy): domain Eukaryota; kingdom Viridiplantae; phylum Streptophyta; class Magnoliopsida; order Gentianales; family Gentianaceae; genus Gentiana; species Gentiana straminea. The sequence goes on from JAVUPR010000046.1 coordinate 1,404,755, forward strand.
CTGCAAAAAAAAAAAAAAAAAAAAAAAAAATTAGTACATTAACATAAGGAAGCTTAATTTAATTTAATTTAATTTCAAGAGTAAAGAAAAGTGATAGGATGAAAATAATAATGTGAATATTGAAGGGGATATGGGCTGGAATAATCGGAGGGACAATAATGCAAACGGTTATCTTACTATGGGCCACTTTTACTACCGATTGGAATAAAGAGGTATACTCCTACTCCTACTCCTACTCCTACTTATATATTTCTAGCTCTTATGGTCTCGTTATTCAATTTATATTCTTCAAAAAGTGTTTACATATTTTTTTTTTTTATTTTTTTCAAAAGTGTAAAAATTAAAAAATTAAAATTATGGGGTTATCTTTTTGCAGGTGGAGAAGGCCAGCAAACGTCTAGACAAATGGGAAGCCATAAAAGAGCCTCTTCTGGTCAAATAATAATAATAATATATGTAACCCAAAGAGAAAAGTGTATGCAGAGCTGGGAATGGGGAATGGGAAATGGATGATGAAACATTATTTCAGCTTCCTCCTCAAATTCATCTGACTTCACTTTCTGCAAAACCAAAAAAAGAAAAAGAAGTGGAGTCCGGTTTATATAATTGATGATGAATATAATTCATTTGGCAAATATATATAGCTGCAATTCAGCTTCAAACTTTGAAATTAAAATCCCTTTATTTATTTATTTTTCCAGAAATTTGTTGCTTTTTGACTTTCATTTATCTCATTTTGATTTGCTCAAATAAAGCTGGATAATTTCGCTTTTACATCTCTTAACACTTTTGTTACTGTCATTTATTTATTTGCACCACTACGACTCTATTTATCAGTGTACCACACTCAGAGGCGGATCTACACCTACCTAAATAGGGTCTACGGACCCCGCTAAAAATAAGAATACTCTATATTTTACCTATAGAAAATTATTTCGAACCCCGTGAAAAAAATTATTTACTTTGTTAAATATTTACGGACCCCGCTGAATAAATTTCTGGATCCGCCATTGACCACACTATCTGTGAAAGTCAAGTCTATAGTCAACATACTACCTTCATGAATCATGAATCTACTTTGAAGGAAGTCGATTCTTAGCTCATATAATCGACTTTCACACGGTTGATTCTGTGAAAATGATGTAGTACACTGATAGGTTGGAGAAACCGAACCGGTAGAGTTGTGAGGGTGCAAATAATGATCCCCTATGTTATTGTAAACAATGTTACAATGAGATATGCTCCTTACACTGACCACCAATCCACCATCATGTAACATACATTCAGTCCATTACAACAACCATGGACTAACTAACACCTTTAAATGGGAGCTTCTAAGTGAATCAAGTTACTCGTGAGTTATTTATACTCTCAACTTTTAAACGTATTTGAGTCGATTTAATTCTTTTCAAGTACACTCTCACCGAGAACTACTCGGATTATAAACTGGCCTAATCTCAAGCTTCAAAATATAGTAATTGAATAGCTTAAAGTAGTTAAATTATGCTATAAGCATAATATATGTCCCCAAAGAGCTGTCAATTTTGCTTGCCATACAGTGACAAAAGTAGCAGGCAATTCATACAAACAGTAACCTAACCAACCCTGCTGAGAATGAAATAATAAAATCTGCTCCCAATACACAAGCCAACACAAACTAATGTCTGAAATATATTTTTAGCCGTCGGCGCCCCGTTTGAAACGTGGAAAAATAACATCTATACTTGTAAATGCAGTCACACACAAACAAAAGATACATAATCAATGATGAACCTTGTCTCGAGTGACAAATTCCACGGTGCAAACGGTAATTGTAAGTAAGTTGTATCAAGTGGATGGTTAAGAATGATGATAATCAACTCACCCGCACGTACGCTACGTCTGTCTACATACTACAAGTATGTGAGATAAAAATGTTAGTTATATTTTCATCATATCCATCCACTATGTATGTACCCCACCATTCTCTCATTTCAAGGGTTGGTCAATTAAACAAGAAACAGCTGCTGGCAACAAAAGAACCATTTCTCCCATGCATCATGTCGGCTTATGGACTGTGTTGCAGCATATATGTATGTGCTTTTGCAGAAAGAATCCGGAGAGACTCTCGTCTCCCAATAATTGAAGGGCCCACTTAAACATCATAATATCCAATTGAAGTTGACCTGATTGTCTTCGATCTAAATCAGCAAAGCTGCAAACCCTAATCTTATCAGAGAATGCCCTCCCTAATATTCAGCTTACTATCTTCTGTTACTCGAATCCAAGTCCGTTGTATGCTCAGACGAGGACTTTGGCCTCGTTATATGTTTGCACATCCTGAATAGCATAACATGTCAGATTCTTCCACGTCGATAAACTATTTCACATAATGCTACTACTATTAATAAGGTAAATTTGTAAATAGAGGTCCAAATCATTCATATCCATTAAAAACCATCTGCTCTCTACTTAAATTTGTAAATTATGCATTGTATAGATTTTGATGCATTTCACTCTGTAGAGATTTTGTAAAATAAAGACAACCGATGTTTGATGTCATAAAGTAGAGAACCTGTCAACCTCGCATCACATACATAAGTGACATAGCTAAAAGGACAACAAAACATTTGCTTTGTCTTTGTAGGCAATGACAAATCTAAGAAAGAAGACAAAAATATTACACGGTTATCTTTAATCGCCGAGGTACCAGTTTCAGTTAAATTATGCTGCAGGCTAACTTGGCCTGAATCCAACTTCAGTAATAATTAATAATAATAACAATACATGCACTAACCAGTTTTTTTTTTTTAATCATCCATTAAATACTCCCGCCATCCCGAAATGTAATTCATTTTAACTTTTTTGTTTCCTCCCATAATATAAGTCCTCTAAGAATACCAATGGAGCATTTATTAATACTTACCTTTTTCTCATATTACCCCTAATTTATTATAAATCCAACCATTAGACTTTTTTTTTTAATTTAATAACGTTCAACCAACTTTCTTAAACTGTGTGAAACTTCTAAAAGGACTTATAATTTGGGGCGGAGGGAGTAATTAATAAAGCATAAAACATACGCGTTAAGGGCCTCAGTTTTTCTCTTGATTTCACTTGACCAGAGAACTGGTTCAGCATGTTTTGGCAAAGAGTCCTGCTGCTGGGTTAATTCTCGAAGCCACTGTTCTGCTTTGTTGCATTCAGTAATGACCTGAAAAGCAAGAGGTGATGCCATCATAACCAAAGTCATCAAAACCAAAAGTGAGCTTACGATTCATTCTGAAAATGAACTTACAGCATCCCTCTCACTTGATGGAAGCGCCGTCTCTGCTGCCATCCGATGCTCCACAATGCAATTTAATAAATCCCTTGTTGATTGTGCCCGGGCCTCCCCATCCTTGTATCGAAGTTCAATGGGATCCACCATCTGGTTGCCATTATTCAAGCGGGGAAAACCGAAAAAGAAATATCAGAAAATGGGATGTACAGGCACAATTAAACGAAGCTCCTAATAAATAATTATTTAAAAAAAAACTCACCTTTCTGAGGTCTTCTAACTTCTGGCTGTACACATGTTCAGACTCATCATCTCCATCTTCATAGAGCCACTCCTCTGTCTGTTGTAAACTACTTGAGATTCCATCTTTTTCAGCATCTGAGGCAAAGCTTCGGTATGTATTCAGAAGCTGTACACAGAGATGTTTGTGTTCAACGTTAGAACTTGAAGCCCCCCCCCACCCCACCCCACCCACACACACACCCAAAGCAAATATAAGTTGCCTGTGAAAGGGGAGGGGGGAAACAAAGTAGTCCGACAAGTATCAAGAGTAACTATGTAAGACTTAAAAATCAATCTTAGCAATCTTAAAACAAGCCAACAGACAAGAAGAAGAAGAAGAGAGAAAACAGTGTCATAAAATCAAAGTAGTCAAGTGGATATTAAGAAATGCCCTGCTGCATGATTTACTATTGTGTGCAAGCTATGTATTGGGAGGAAAAAAGAGAGGAAACAACAGTGTTCACATACCTGGCAGGAACTAAGCGCACCATAAACGAATTAAAGCAATAACAATAATCAATATCAACCATATAATAAAACTCTAAATTAAGAGGTAGTAATGATGTAGTACACTAAACCAATTTTGAACTACAAAAACAACACATGATCTGCTTAGATTTTGAAAGCATACCTTATTGCGGGTTTCATATACATAAGACTCAAGTGAGTTTTTCCTATCTTTAGTTTGTTCCATCTTTAAGTCATGTTGGGCCAACTGCACTTCTTCTTGTTGAGCTTGAGACAACTCTAATGGTGTCATTGCACCATATACAATTTCACTCACCGGCAAATCTCGTCTCCTGCTTGTTTTACCCTTCTTTGTTTCATCATCCTTGTAAGAAAATTGAAATACTTAGTGTTGTAAAACACGGTAAAACAGGAATAGGGATCTCAATGAATGATCCCTCACAAACACTTGATTCCTTTATATAAATATTACAAAGAGTAGTGCCCAAGACATAAAAACATAAAAAGACTACTTAGCCCCTAAGGAAAATACCCTAGCCACCACTACTAGACAAATATTATTACTACATACTTTCTAACACTTAGGAAAACCATTTGTGACTGGACGTTAACTAAAATAAATTAAGATGCACAAGCATTGTAATTGGGCTACAAGGCACCTACATATTAGCAAGAAGGAAACAGGGCATGGATTAAAAAATATGAAGTGAAATCTTCTGACCATAAATGAATGTCCTATAAATTACAACTAAAAAAAGGTTGCATTGCCCTAAGAAGAGCATTTGATTTCTGTTTATCAGTCGCCAAATAATAAAGAACACAAAAGATTAAAGAATGAAAATAGCCGTATCCTTTTGAAAAAAAATTTCATGGTGGCCAAAGAATATTGATACAAAGAAACAAAATTCACAAACAACAAATTCCATGAACATTGTAACTGACCCCAGCATCCTCAGAGCCATTTGCCAGATAAGAATCTTGACTGCATGCATCCATCCTCTCATGTAAAGCATTAGCATTATCAGTTTCATGTGCAAGATCTTCTATCAACTGAAGGACAGACAAAGATCCATGAGAAACTGCGATAGCACAGTCAGAAAACCAGTACTTGACTGGAAAAAAATGCACACATACCGACGCTGTTTCAACTGTCACAATCCCATGGAGGTTGAGTTGAACTCTTACTTTAACCTTTGGATTTGTGGCGTGAGTTTGGAATGGACCAATCTGAACCAAAGAGACACATTAAGGTTGAGTTATTTTTAGTAAGAGATTCAGAAAGAAAGATCCTCAAGAAAACAACAACAGAATAAGAAGAGCAGACCAAAAAAAGATAATACAAAATAAACAATAAGATGCACCATCTTATGCATGCTTTGTGTCTCCTATTTTCCACAAGAGAGGGCAGGGGAGGGAAGAAAATAATTTATGAGAATGAAAGGAAAAAAAAAGGAAAAAAAAGAAAAAACTAAACCTTCATCGACATCCGCAAGCAAAAAATAGGACACATCATGATACACTTATGTGTCCAGATATAAGTTCACAGAAAAAAAAAAAAAAAAAAAAAAAACTATGATTCTTTTTTATATAAAATGAAATCTTTTATTCAAATAAAGAAGAGTTTCATACATGCCATATGCTGGCCTACCCCTAATCAAAGCTCTGATTCTATTGCATATTGAGTGGAATGAGGAAATCAAAGAAAATAAACATGGCATGCTTCACTACTATGCATAACAAGAGTTATCTTCAGTAAGTAGCCACACATACCTTCACTTCACTAATCTTTGTTGATGTGCCAGGAGGTAATTCATTTGGATTTGGGTAAAAAGCTTCCAGGAGAAATGAGGTACTCCTTTGCAATGTCAGTAATTTCACAGATGGAAAAGGATGGCCTTTTGGGAACAAAGTGCTGTTTGAAAGGGTGCAAACAGGTACATCATTCAGAGAAAAACCTATTGAAAATGGAAAATTTTCCTGCACCTGCAAAAGAAAGATATTCATGTACTAAACATAATGCAAGAAAATAAGTTAACAAGTATGTTTATGAAGCCACGACGTTACCAGCCGTCCATTCATTACGACAATATAGTCTTTTTAAATTGAAGGGGAACAGGAAACTTTGGTTATAAACTGCATATTATCATGTTCGCAGCAAATTAAAATTTTAGATAAATATCATCATCTAACATGCAGATGCAACACTGGCAAGTAACAAAAGACAAATCCAAACTTTTGTTGGCATGTATATGCATGTGCATGCTAGTGAATCACTATACTAGATATCAAAAACTGCACACCGGAATCCTTGCATGAGAACTTCACACACAGACGGGTTAATTCAATGACAAAACCTATCAGTCTCTCTTTCATTCACAAAATTGAATAAATATGTGCCATTAAACATAGGGAAAACAGACAAACATAAAGATATTATATCGGTATTCTAACCATAACATTCAGCTCTAGGAGCATCATTGCAAGGCAACTCAGAAACCTTAGTTATATAGACAATACGTGAGACGGAAAATATGGGGTGGGAGGGGGGGGGGGGAGTAACAAACATAGCTGCAATCATCTTCCACGGTAAAAAGGAGAGTACCTAAGAAAACAAGATGGGTGCAATTCGATGCCCTACACACACCAATATATGTTTCATTTTTCTAGAACAAGTGTGTAAATCAACAGAGAGTACAAGGAGCTATTGTGACTAGATAAGGCCATACAGCATGAATCTCTACATGCTGGCATCACGCTTCAAAATCATTTAGCAAATCTCCAGGTTAGCAGAATGAACTAAAGAGGCACTCATATGTAGATTAATCAATCGAGAGAAATTTAGATTGATAGGGGGGGGGGGGGGGGGGGATAATCAATATTAGTGAAATCGGTCCTGAGCGTTGGCTGACAGAGCATCTCATATGTCACCACTGATACCACTTAGTAGAGCTAAACAAAAGATTTCAGATGAGTCCTATCACACTACTATCAAGCCATTGAAAATCTGTTTGAAAGACCACAACATATTCTTAAATTTGTTGGCGGTAGCCTATGCCCAAAAATGAGAAAATAATTGACCCTGAGCAACCATATCCACTAAGCCAGTCCACACAGACGAAGAGAAGAAAAGTTTCAGACATTTTTGTTTGTATTGCTAAACTAAGAAATGACATTCCCATAAAGAGAGGAAAAAGCACAAATAACAATCCACATACGAGTGTGTGGTCACAACTAGGAAAAACAATGAAGATTTGCGACCGATATAATAACAAGGGTAGTATTATAGTCTACCACTGTAAGGATGTCCTATGGCAATGCCCTGAAAGTAGAATCAACAATATCGCAAAAGAGCAAGGAACCGAAACTGAAAGCATTCAAGCACAAAAGATGCCAAATAAGGTCATTAGACACAAACCTCATAATCTCTAACACGAAATACTGGACTAAGCATTGCACATTGTAGAGCACAGCCACGTGCCACACACTCACTTGCATTCAACTTCCTGCTAGGTTCTCTCCGGAAAAGGGAACTTAAAACCTTTGAAATGGCAGGAATACGAGAACCTGATCCAACAAGTTCAACTTCATGAATCTTCTCTGGTGCCAAACCAGAATCGTGCAAAGCTTTCCGGCAAGGAATGCTGAATCTTTCCAACAATTCAGAAGACAACTTCTCAAAATCCTCTCTCTTAATGAATCCCATCACATCCTTCTCATCCATCAAGCATTCGATGTTGAGTGGTGCTTCCGGATTTGCGCTCAATACCTTCTTCAACTTCTCACATGCTGCCCTCAGTCTTATAGAGGCACGAGCATTAGAATAGACATCAATATTGTATTGTTCCTTGAAATTGGTAGCAAAGTATCTGAACAGAATTTCATCAAATTCTCTTCCTCCTAAGTTGCTGTCAAAAGCGTGCGATAGGATCCTCATTTTACCAGGTTCAAATGATGCAATAGTCACCTGAGTATCACAGTGGCCAACATCCACAAAGACGATGTTTACTGGACTCCCGTTAAAATCCGTCTTGTATATACCGTAACCTAGAGCAGTAGCTGTGCAGTCATGCATCAGCCTCAACACCTTCAAACCAGCAATCTCAGCAGCATGCAAATATAACCTTCTCTGCAAATCAGTGAAGTACGATGGTATACCAATGACACAATCTGAAACATGGGTTTGTAGATTTTTCTCTGCAATCTGCTTTAAATGAGCAAACAGCATTCCCAAGATCTGTGTTGGGGTAAAAGTACGCCTCTCATTCAAGTACCGTAAATGTATTATAATTCCACCATCCGGTCCTTCGGAAGTCTCAAAGGGAAATAGATTGAGTTCCTGCTGCACATTTGGATCCCTAAACCTCCGCCCAATCAATCTCTTAACCTGAGATATTGTTGATTTTGGGTTCATAGTAGCAGAGGCAGCCCCAGCTGCCCCTATAAACCGTTGCTTGTCTCCAAATGAGACAATAGCTGGGTTTTCCCGATTTGATTCTTCATTTAACAACACATCAATTCCCCGTTGCTTAGCAACTGCAATAACGCAGTTCTCATTTCCAATATCAAACCCAATAACACTCATTTCAAGCTACACCCACGATACCAAATCCACACAAAAAATTGAACTCAAAACGAATAAACCTCTGAAGCTTATTAGAGCTAAAAGTCCAGAATTCCCAAGCAAATGCAGGGCTCAATTACCTGTAAGCGAATCCAGAATCAGAACATCACACATTCAAAAGAAAATCACGCCTCGCAAATTAATGATTAATAACAACAGATAAAAAACCACAATTTAAAGATATCAAAGGGTGAATGATGATAGATGATTCAAAACGAATTTGTGAACAATAATTCCATGAAATTAAGATAAATGTATCCTCCAAATGAAAGAGTAACCATGTAAAATTGTGCTAACAATACCAGAAAAGAAACATGCGTAGGCAAGTGAAAGGAGGGAAACCCCTAAAAACAGGGGGAGCGACTGGATTGGATGACGAGGAAAGGGCTCCGGAACGGTCGAGGAAATGCCAGTGTTGTTTCTTTCGAGCTCCCTTCTTTTCTCTTTTATCTCCTGTCATAAAAGATTTATGACTATTTTTATAAACTTTTTCGTTTTATAAACCTTTTATCTATTATCATAAACCTTTTATTTTGCCACGTCATCGGTTCATAATTATTTTACAAAAGGTTTGTAAACCTTTATAAAAACCTTCACACAATAAGTAAAAACCTTTACAAAAGGTTTGAACCTTTTTTGCAAAAGGTTTGTAAATACAAACCTATTGGAAAAAACCTATTGAAAAAACCTTTTGCTGCATCGGTGAAAAACCTTTTAGAAAAGGTTTGTAAACATTTTGTCTCCTACCATCGGAGATAGTCAGGGTACCTCCAATAGGAGGTTTAAAAAATTTTCCAAAGCTTTATAACAGTTTTATCACCATTGGAGGAGGGTGAGTCAGCACAAGGTTTTTGCAAAGGGTTGGACTGCATAAACCGGTTTGTAATCTGACAGCTCTTTACTTTTTTTTTATTTTTTTATTTTTTATTTTTTTTAAACTTTGTGTGGTAGACAAAAATAGTAGAGAAAAAATTTATGTGTAGTGGGACCATACTATAAACTTTTCAAAAGGTTTATGCATTGTAGAGAAAATGTTTATAGAGAAAATGTTTATAAGTTGTATGACGTCGCATAGATATAAAGCTTTTAAAAGGTTTATTGTTAGAGATACTCTTAATGCGTGTTTTTCCGGGACCCCGATCCCCTACGGTACAAAGGTGCACAGCGCGGCGTGCCGTGACGCAAAGCGGCGTCGTTTCGGTCGAAACGACGCCGTTTGGTTCCGATCTAAAGAAAAAAAAACACAATCAAAACGGCGTCACTTTAGCCCGAAACGACGTCGTCTAGTCCAAAATGATGGAAGGCCCTCTATGATCAACTATCGATGGCACAAGATGTGTGCGGGTGCACAGCACCGCACAGCACACACACGCACAGCAGGGATCGCGAGTCGTTTTTCCGTCTCAAAAGAAAGTTAAAACTTACGTCATTGAATTTGAACCTCCAAGTCATAAATTAGGTTGTGTTTGTTTTGCCTTGTAGTTTTTTTGGGAGTTTTTTTACATCACATCACCAATAATTTTTTATAATTCTCAAACTAATCAAATCTTCAACTACAAATAAAAAATATTAAATCATCTCTCATCATTTCACTTTATCAACTTTATTAACTTTTTTACCATTATTTTATTTATTATTTACTTTATTTCACCAATCATTTCATAATCTACACAAATTTCAAAAAAATATCTTAACATTCTAATCATTAATTCAATCACTTTATCTAAAAAAAACCCCAGAGAAAACTCAAAAAAAACTCCAACCCAAAACAAACACAACCTAACTTTAATTGTGTTGAATGCAACAACATGTTTTGAAATTTGAATCATCAATGCCCAAAAGTCAATATATACATCCAAGGGGAAATTTTTGCATGGTCTATCCGCATACGGATATAAAGTACAGATGGTAACGTGGCTAAAGTAAAACCACATAACAAATCCACTATTTTTTTACCAAAATAAAGAGATCGGTCCCGCTAAAATAGATGAAAAAATTCAAACCCACCAATCCAGAAATTGGAAAATCAGGTTGTGTCAGGCCTGACACTTGCAAATCAAGTTGTGCATTTTCTGACATGGAAAATCAGGTAAACGTAAGAAAATCGTACTAGATGGCAATTGAGGTTGTTGGTAGATGGCAATTAAGGTTGTTGTACAGGTACTTGTTTCAGCATACACCACATGAAAGAGCTCATTTCTCTCATTCCTTCAAAGTCTTTCAAGTTAATCTCAAACTTCTAACCACTTCTTCATCTTTCAAGTCCATTTCTTCATCATTCAAGTGTTCAAATGGGTAAGTTTTTGCTATGTAATTTGTCTTAATTCAAGTGCTCAATGTGATTATGTTATTTATATTGTAGTAATGATATGTATTTAACCGAAATGTGTGTTTTAAGTAGGTTGTTTATGTAATGTTTATACATCTAAGTAGTGTGTTTAAGTCTTTTCTTAGGGTTTAATTAGTTGGGTTAAGTGTAAGTAATGATATTTATTCAACCGAAATGTGTGTTTTAAGTAGTGATTATGTTATTTATATTGTAGTAATGATATGTATTTAACCGAAATGTGTGTTTTAAGTAGGTTGTTTATGTAATGTTTATACATCTAAGTAGTGTGTTTAAGTCTTTTCTTAGGGTTTAATTAGTTGGGTTTAGTGTAAGTTGTTATCTAAGTTGATATTGAATGAGTTAATAATGACTTGAATTGGATTTTTTTTTAAACAGATAATCGCAACACTATGATCGTTGTCTCGTTCAACGGAGAATTTATGTACGATCCTCTCTATAACCGGTGGAATCATGTAAAAACCCGTTTTTCTAGGCAACTATTTATTGATGTTGCTGTAGATGCCGGTTACCACCTATTCCCTGTAGCCTTCAGTATTGCTGAAAAAGAATGCAACGATTCATGGGGGTATTTCATAAGACAATTGAGGGTGGCCATTGGAGGTATCCATGATGAAAATTTGAGCTTTATATCTGACAGACACAAGGCTATTAGAAATGCGGTTGGTCAGGTATTTCCCGATGCATATCACGGTGTTTACTATCATCATTTAAAGGGCAATCTAACAAAAAAAATGGATGGATTACGGTTTTTGTGAAGACACATAATCAAGCAGCCTATGCATTCTCGGAGGCCGAATTTCTCCGAAAGTACGCCCTGATCAAGGCACAATGTCTTGGTGCATATCTAAAACTAGAAGAAATAGTTGTTGAACGGTGGGCGCGTGCCAAATTTCCTGGGAAAAGATACGCCTTAATGACAAGCAATTACGCTGAAAGTTTCAACTGTGCGATTAGAGGAGCTCGTCGTTGGCCCATTTCTAGCCTCTTGGAATTCATTAGAGCTATACTGCAGAGATGGTATAATGATAGACGACAGAAGGCGCTTTATTGTGCGACTGTGTTAGCACCGGAGATCGATACAATAGTGGCTTCGAATATTACTGCTAGAAGGAAGTTCAGGGTTAAGTTTATTAATCTCGATGAGTTTGAGGTTCAAGGAAATAACTTGCTTCATGGGGTGGTAAATCAATGAGAGAGGAAGTGTTATTATGGTTATTTTCAGAAAATGGAAATACCATGTACGCATGCTATAACAAACGGCAAGAACACGCGTAATTAGTCCACCCGAACTCGTTCACCGTATTATGTAGCCGAATGTTTCAAGGAGATTTACATGGGTAGCATATATCCAGTTCCTAACAGGGAGGATTGGGATGTTCCGGAGGCGGTAAGAAACATGAAAGTCGGAGTACCTAATATGAGATATGCGCCTGATGCCAGTGGAGCTCCAAGAAGAGGTAGAATTAATACCACCAGAATCCTTTCTGAATGGGAACATCCAGGCCATCAGAATTTATGTAGTAAATGCAAACATCCAGGACACAACAGAGCCAGTTGCACTCAATACCGGTAAGAAGTCATTGTTTTTGTTATGGCGATATTAGAATGGATCGTTATTGTGTAACGTATTAATGGATTGTAGTAAGTTATTAATGGATTGTTGTAATGATTGTATTCAGTTATTAATCGGAATCAAGTTTGTCTTGTATTACACTACCTCTGTAAAACTAACAGTAATTATTACGGGGCTTTAATTAAAAAAAAAAGAGTAATGATACGTTGGCTTACATACGGGGCTTACAAACATAAAAACAAAGAGTAATGATACATTGAGATAACAATAAGATGACGCTTAAATAAACTAAGGGTGATCATTAAATACGATAGGATGACGCCTAAATAAATGATCTTTAATGTTTAGTAATCACCACATTAAACACGACGTGATTTTCTATAGGTTGATCAATGACTTCAAAGTTGCATTCATCTCCCGCATTTAGGTCATTGTCCGTAATGAAATCATTCAACCCGCTTAAACGAACTTTTTGATACAAATATACAATTCTAGCAGGCCATGATTCCTCTGTGGCAATTCACAGTTCCACGGTCTTGTTTCGCAACATGTCGTTTGTTCTAGCAAATGCCTTTGGAATATTCTACAAATCACAAACAAATTTAAATACTGTTTCAAAATGGGAAAAAAATATAAAACAAGAAAACAACTAAAAATATTTTAAATATCTCACCACATAATAACAACCATGTGAAAATACCCAGTTGCCAGCGTCGTCTGAAAATGGGGATTTTGGTTACCTGCACCTGCATCATCATCTGCATCATCTTCTTCACTCTCAGATTCAGAAAAAGTCTTCTCACAAGAAGTCTGATCCATCACAATAGTGTCGAAAGTGAAATACACCCTATGTTCAAACACTATAAACTCCCCATCATTCAAGTAATGAGCCGCCACATACTCCTCCCAAACTTCCCCAAAGAAACGAAGAATTCCATTGTCTGTGGCTCCAACCCTCACTTCCCATGTCCCTAATCGGCTATTGAGAACGGCCCTATCTAGGTTCCTCAGCGTGTCGTTCAACCTATTAACGTATGCTGGAGGTAGTGTTTATGGAAAAAAAAACATATCACGTTTGTTCAATCATAATACAAGTGATATAAATGTAAGTTAATTAATAATGACATACCAAACTTGTTGCAAAACCGCCATGTAGAACTTTAAAGAAACGATCATTATCCATTTGCTTCACTGTAGATTATAAATTGAAAGGTGAAGAAGTGATGAAGAAATGGACTTGGAAAAAAAGAAGATGAAGAAGTGGTTACAAAATTCAGATGAACTTGAAAGACTTTGAAGAGATGGCTCGTTCATTTGGACTATATTGAACAAGTACCTGTACAACATCAATAATTGCCATATACCACTTCCAAACGTAGAGAAATGCACTTTCAACGTAGAAAAACTATGTTTGGACTTTGGACGTAGATAAATGGTCCTCTACGTTTAAACATAGAGAAATTACGTTTGGACGTAGAGAAATTCTCATTCCCTACGTTTGGACGTAGGTTCTCTACGTTTGAACGTAGGGAAATTGTACGTTTAAACTTGGAGAAATTCACATTGAATGTTGCAATTTAAGTTGTTATATAAGTTGATACAGAGATGGTGTTAATAATGACTTGAATTTGAGTTGTTTTTTAAACAGATAATCTTTTGTGTGTGTAATTAGTGTTATATAGTAAACGACGTAAGTAAATACATATAAACTACATTTACCAAAATAATAGTAGCTAACAATATACACCAAAATAGTAGTAGCTGTTAAGAGTGATTTTATATGATTTATATCGTGATATTTTGTAATAATTTCCTCCATATTCGTATTATTTGCATAGAAATTAAGGGTTTAATCGAATTATTGAGCATATGAGTTTTAAAAGTATTTAAGTGTAAACTTGAGCTAATTTCGTGATTTTATTGGTAATTATCTATGGTTTTACACTTTGCATGTCTTTGTGGTTTTGTAGGTCATAAACATGTCATAATTGGAGATTTAATGGAAGGAGGAAGATGCAAGTTGAGGATTGGAATGAAGATTTGAAGAATCAAACGAGCGTTCACTACCCATGCAGCCTGGACTGGCGTCGAAGTATTGAACTGGCGTCCAGGGTGGACGGACGTCTGAAGATATGGACGAGCGTCCAGGAGAGGAAACTTGATTTAGAGTTTTGAAGATTTCAGTGGACGAGCGTCTCATTTTACATAGAACGGGCGTTCGAGAAGACTCGGCCCGACTCGAAGAATTTGCACCAACTGGACGGGCGTCCACGGCCGACATCAGCATAACCGACCTAGTTTTCTATAAAAGCAGCCGCATTCTCAACCCTAATTATCATCATATCGACTGCAGCCGCCAGAGAACCCTAAATTCTGAGCAGAGGCAGGCTCGGTCGGCAGAGCCTTGTGCTCTGTCGACCGAGGTTAGTTAGGTTTTTTTATTTTATTTTATGTCGTTTCTTCTTGTTCGATTCATGAGGATGGCTTGAAGCAGATCAAACTTGGAGCAAGCATGTAAAAATTTTCAGCAGCATTTTTATTTCTTCCCTTGGATGATTTCGTGAGTTTTAATTAAGTTGTTTCTTTTCTATGATTTTTATGCTATGCAATTTAAATCGAGAGATGTTTTGCTATTGATGTTTGCCATATGATGAGAATCGGTGTAAACACTAGATCACCATAGGAAAGAATAGATCTTTTTTAACCTAAAAATACGAGAGTTGCTAGGTTAGAATATCTAGATTGTTAGATTGAGAAATCTTGCACCTTGGTTTGAAAGCGTTAATCTTTAAGATCGAGAGATAAAAGATTGATAGGCGAACTTTTATAAGAGATTAGGAGTTCATACCTTTGATAGGTGAATCACAATTTTAGTTAAATCATCATAAGATAATCTAGAGAGGAAATTAAGGGTTGCGGGATGGTGGATCATTGCTTGTTCTATGTTTAATCGTTATAGTCATTATCATGCTTTTATGAGTTTTATTGTCTTTCTCGTTTATAGTTTAGTTATGTTCGCAACGATCTTTCCTGGCTTTGGACTGACAATCCTCTGTCCAGTCTATCTTTTCGTTTTGTTATTTTAGGCTTTAATAATAATGGTATCAAACTTAGGAAACTTAATACGAACTAGATACCCCGATTCCCTGAGATCGACTCCGGTATTAATCGCTATACTACGATCCCTACACTTGGGGTATACCGGATTTATAAATTTATTACTTGTTTGTTTTCATTAGATAAAATCCGAGACAGTAGCTAACAAATATAAATATTTAATTAGAAATCTGTGTACTGATTTTGGATACAAAGTTTATGTCTTATTAACGACATATTCTCAGCTGTGATTAGTTCCAACGTTTCGTCATTCGCAGAGTTCACCCTCTTTGTCACTTCCCATTTCAGCATTCTTGGAAGACCTCTTGTGTTAACAAGGATCCCCATTTTCTGTAAATACGGGATGGCTTCAACTATCCATACCTACATAACATAACATTTACATAAACTATTCAACATTTATATAAGAGTTCCTAATTACAATAATGCTGATATTCGAATACATACCATGAAAGCATGCGGGAATCCATACAATGCATACTTGATCACATCCTTTTTGAACCAATCAAGTCCCGATTGAACACATGAATGGTGCATTTATAAGACAAGCTCCCCCATGGAAACTTGTTGAATGCATTCAGATCCTCCACCAAATCAAACCACCATCAATCCAACTGTAAATTCTCCTCACAACCCAACACAACATAAGCCAAAACAACCAACAACCCAGCTTGTATCGATCGGTTTCATCCTTAATGCGTGCTCGATCAAACACGTCGAGCAGATCCTTTATCTTTATTGCTGTCTTTTTCTTCAAATAAGTTGTAACAATCGGACTAGATTTTCCTTTTTGTTGATCACCAAAGCCAGCCTCGCCAACATTCAGTCCCGAAACAAGCGTAAACTCATTTAAACCAAATCTTAGTCATTTTTCTCCAACAACAAACCAAATTCCGTCCTCCCTTTCAGTATTTGCCACCATCGTCACCAACTGATGAACAAGTTGATTCAATTTAATTTCACGAATCTCAAGTAACTTTCCGAAGCATGAAGCTTTAAACAGTTTTTTGTGTTTAGCGTCCAACTTTTCAAACACATGCTTGGCTTTATCGATCGAACTTCTGTTGAATATATGACACTTTATGGTCTTGTCTTCCGATATTAAATCATATTTGAGCTTCATGTTTTACTACAATACAAAAAAAATGATTAGATCAAACAAGAAGAATATAACAACGACTAATCCAGTTTCACATAGAAAGATAATTTGATCTTGTTTATTTTCTATAATTCAAGAAAGCAGAAGTTAAGAGATTTCGAAAAAAACATCACCATTTAAATTGGAGTTTAACTCAGGCTAAAATAATGTTCACTTCATCTAGTGACAAATAACAAAAGCGGTGAACTTCTTCGTCCATCAACATTATCTTTATATGATGTTGAACTATTAAAGTGTATATTCACCACTATTTGATTCTTTTTCATTGATGAGTTTATTCATCATCTAATGATCAAAATAGAATTTTTTGCTTCTCTATGATTTTGAGATGAAATGGTGAATTGTTATATATGTGTATGTATATATTAATAAAAATTTGTAAAGTTTAAATTAATATATCATATGGTGGGTCGGGTGGGTAATACGCCAGGTAGAAAATAGATATCCATACCCTATCTACCCACGGCGGGTTTTGAAAAATCAAATTCATGCCCTACCCACCCTTAAAAATACCCTACCCTAACGGGTAAGATAGGGTGGATATCCACCGGATTGGATCAAAATTGGCATCCCTATCTCATAATAAAGTGTTATTTGTTTATAAGGACGCGTTTTGGGACTTAATTAGACACTTAGGACACACTTAAAAGATCATTAGTTATAAGGACACATTTTATATTAGTTTCCTATATTACCCTTAATAAGAATCGCGGGAAATCATCAGCTCTTGTCGACACGCCAAATGGAGGGGCTTGGATCTGAAAATCAAAGTGGAGCAATTGGAAATCAGAAATTGAGAGCTATGTCATCGCAATCGCAGCAACCCAAGGATCCACGGCTGCCGTCGGCGGCGCGGCCGTACAAGCCTCCGGTAGTCGCAGCACAAGATCTCCCTGTCGATTGATCCGGATTCCTCGCCGTCATATTCAATGTCTTCGGAGCTATGCTCCGTTATAAGATTTGTTCGTGGCTAGCAATCATATTCAGCGCACTAGAACTTGCAAACATGAGGAATTTCGAGAATGTTTTCAAGCAGGTCTCCATGGCTATGATGTTTGGAATCATGGGACTGGTGGCAAATTACTTGGGATTGGGTCCTAAAGCAAACAAAAAGGGTTAATGGTTGTATCTTTCTTTCTTTTTTTTTTTTTTTTTTTTGTTATTGTGGGATTGATGGTGCCTGAGATTTTTGCCATAGACGTTCACTTTGTTCGGTTGAATAGATGTACAGAATGAACTTTCCGACGATATAGTTGCCGGATATTCCTAGATGAGAAGATTTAGCTAAAGCGGACTGATGATTCCAGAATTTTGTGGGATCTTTCACCATAGAAATTGCACTACCTATAAAAGGCAAAACAAAAGTTGGGCCTGGTAAAAATCGTTTCTTTTTCAGGTAATTGATTTGTTCAAGAAGAAGAAGAAATGCTACAGAAGCTATTAACCATGGAGTGTAGTGTGAAATAACTGCCCATATGGAGATCATGATTGTGTTGCAACCTGCAAGAGGATGTGGAGCTTATAGACATGGTTCAAAGTCTCGGCCGAGTCGGAGCCGACTCGGCCCTTACTGGTACATATTTCATGCATATACAATTTACAAAGTTTTTATTTTTGCAATTTGGGTGTTGATGCCACTTCATAAAATGTTGGTGTTATTGTGTGTCACTGCATAAGGTGTCATTTCATATGAAAAGACTCTTTGTTTTGCACATATTGAGCTGCAACATGAACTGTCTGTGGTAAAAATACTTCCATTGATAAATTAGTTAGCTTAAAGCACCTTTTTATGTTCTAACATGGGTTCAAAACCTTGCCAAAGAATATCATAATGTAAAGACAAAAGTATATGATCTGTTGCTATGATTATGAAAGGCTTTGGATGATGTTTTATTTTTTCCTTTCTTTTTATGATTAATGATCCGGACCCAACCGTTGTGACACAACGAGTGTCACATCGTGTATCGACACCGTTGATCATGATGTAATAATGATCAATTAGTTTAACATGCATCACCTTGAAACAAAGAAAGAAAAGCTATACGTTGATGGTGTGTTTGTGTATGATTTGGAATAAAATTGATGTGGTGATATTGATGTCACTGCATTTACAGTTAGAGAATTGAGTCACTGCATATACAATTGACAAAGTTTTTGTTTTTGCAATTTGGCTGTTGATGTCACTTCAAAAAATGTTGGTGTTATTGTGCGTCACTGCATAATGTGTCATTTCATAAAATGAGATATCAGAATAAAAAGGACGAAAAAATATGAATTATTGTGAAAGAATTATGTTGATCGGAGTTTTATATCAAAAGATATAGCCGTTTGAAGTCGAATTTATAAAGAAAAAAACCGATTTTTTGAAACTAATTCGGAAAAATGTCAAATGAGATATCAAAATAAAGAGGACGAAAAAACATGATTTAGGGTGAAATAATTATGTTGATCGGAGTTTTATAATTCGATAATCCCTAGGCTCGAGCTCGAATCGACTAAAAAAGTTCGGGCTCGCTTGAGCCATAAAAAGGCAACATCGACTCGACTGGCTAAGTACTCGATATAGCTCGACGCGGCTCATAAGCTCGATTTCCCTTGAAAAATCTTTCTAATTTCGGGACAAAAAGTTCAACAAAAATGTTGATGTCACTACATATTTGACTGCCGCTGCATAAAATGTTGATGTCACTGCATATCTGATTGTCGATGTCATTGCATAAATTGTTGATGTCACGTATATATGATTGCCGATGTCACTGCATAAAATATTGACATCACTGCATATATTATTGCCGATGTCACTGCATAAAAATATGAATTAAGGTGAAAGATTTATGTTGATCGTAGTTTTATATTAAATGATATAACCATTTGAAGTCGATTTTATGAATAAAAGAAATCGATTTTATGAAATTAAGTCGGAAAAATATCAAATGCTATCACGGTGTTGCTTCATCAAATGTCACTGCATCCGGTGATCACTGCATCCCGATGGTCTCTGCATCGCGGTGTTTCTGCATCGGGGTTGGCCACTTCATCGCGGTATCTCTACATCGGGGGTGGCCACTGCATCGCGGTGTCACTTAATCGCGATGTCTCTGCATATGATTGCCGATGTCACTACATAAATTGTTGATGTCATTCATATATGATTGCTGATGTCACTGCATAAAAAGTTGATGTCACTGCATAAATTGTTGATGTCACGCATATATGATTGCCGATGTCACCGCATAAAATGTTGATATCACTGCATATATGATTACCGATGTCACTGCATAAAAATATGAATTAAGGTGAAAGATTTATGTTGATCGTAGTTTTATATCAAACGATATAGCCATTTCAAGTCGATTTTATGAAGAAAAGAAATCGATTTTATGAAATTAAGTCGGAAAAATATCAAATGTCATCACGGTGTTGCTTCATCAAATGTCACTGCATCCCGGTGATCACTGCATCCCGATGGTCTCTGCATCGAGGGAGGCCACTTCATCGCGGTGTCTTTGCATCGGGGGTGGCCACTGCATCGCGATGTCATTTCATCGCGATGTCTCTGCATATATTATTGCCGATTTCACTACATAAATTATTGATGTCATTCATATATGATTGTTGATGTCACTGCATATCGATTGCCGATGTCACCGCATAAATTGTTGATGTGCGTATATGATTGCGATGTCGCACTGCATATATGATTGTCGATGTCACTGCATATATGGTTAATTAATCGGGATGGTGACTGCATCGCGGTGATCACTGCATCGCAATGGTTGATTAATCGGGGTGATGACTATATCGGGGGTGGTCAAACCTTTCACCGTCCAGGGAAACCAAAAAAAAAAAACCAAAATTTGAATGTCCACAGAAAAAATAAATTTAAAAAAAAAAAAAAAAGACGACAACAACAACAATGTTTCAGGGAAAGAAAAAAAAAAAAAAAAAAATTCCCGCCTGTTCCATTCCCCTTTTTTTATTTTTATCTTCATTAATGGTAGTTGAGTCTATTTATCTAATTTTTGTCCTTATAACTAAGTGTTTGTTTTGAATGTCCTTTTTACCTAATTAAGTCCAATATGTGTCCTTTTCAATAATTGTCCCAATAATAAAATGGAACAAAATTAGTGTCATATAACAAAGGGAAGCAAGCTTATTGCCGCGCCCATCTTCCTTATCAATCTGCAATTAAAGCAATCTCTTATGAACTCTTTTCGCCGGTTCCCACATCCCAAACAACCCCCCGAATGAAAATTATATATTTCAAATTTCTAATCACCTTGCCAAAAGTCTCCACCAACCGAACACCATCGGCCTCTCTCACATCGGCTGTTGAATTTACTTTTTAAAGCAAACAGAAAGCTGAAGAGAGTGAGTAGCAGAAATGAAAATAGAAATTTTAAGCGCATCAAAATCATTTTCAATTATGAAATGAAGAATTAAGAGAACCAGGAGCTGGGTATAGAACGGCAAATTTAGTTGCAGAAGTAAGCTTGGATAGAATGGCATGAGATGACCGTAGCGAAGAAATTTGTGGAGGAAAATGGACAAGGAGAAGTGGAGAACGGTTAAAAAGACAATGCAGAGGGTAATTTTGTCCGTTTAAATTTTTTTTTTTTGTGTTAAAATTATGCCCTGGCAGTAGTCGGCATTCATTCACCTTCGTCTAAAGTACACTACAATCCGATGATTCTGAACTTTTATGATTATATATCTGTTCGATTCGGTTTCATCTATTGAAACGCATTCATATTTCCTTGCGCTTTTAAATTTTCCATTTTGGATTCGTTCTGGGTCTTAATTTGATTCCTTCGGATTTGTTTTAGGTGGTGGATTGATCGGTTAAACTGCAAAGGGGAAATATTGTAATAAGAATGATGTTGTTGAGAACGGCTGACAGAACGAAATTGTCCAACTGGTACAAGGTGGCATTTGATGCGGATGCGGATGCGGATAAGAGGAGGTGTAGAAGAGAGAACCAAATGGTCGAGATCCGAAGGTGCAAGCGTGAGGCGAACCATAATAAGGAGGATCGGGAAGGTCTTAAATTGTCTCAGTCCTTCCCCTCTGCTATCCATGCTAGGAAGCAGGTGATTTCATTTGTAGATTAATATTTTTTATTTTATTTTTTTGCACAGCATTTGTGTAGGGGCTTCCTAGCTTCCTATAATTACTTGCAACATATATGTCGATGTTTACTGCCTCGTGCTAATAGTATTTTAGTCTAGGTTAACTGTATTAGCACAGATAATCAATTTATGGTTGAATACAGCCCATGTTTGCTTAAATCGTGTATTAATTGTTTGGAGATATTTTCAGTTCGTATGCTTTCAACTTGCCCTATTTTTTCTTAAAATTATTAAAGTAAAAAATTGACGGTATAAATAGGTTGATTCAATTTGAGTTTGATATGGACATTGGGGTACAGATTGATCAGGTAGTGTTAAAGGTGGTCTATGATATGGGCATTTTGTTGGATTCATCTTTGAGCTTAGTTTTATTCTTATGAACCGATGCGATCTTTGTACGTTTATCATGATTTTCACTGTAGGGATATGGCTGAAAGTTACTGTTAGATACCTACTCCACCCCACACACTCACCCACAAAAAAAGGAGAATGGTTAGAGAAGGATAGAATTTTCATGATTTTGTTGCTTGAAGCTGGGGTTTCGATTTGTTTGGTCTAGACAATGGGGAGGAAAATAGACATTGATTGTCTTTGACCGGATATTTTGGTGTATTTGTCTTGCATGTTAGCTTTCTATGAATTTTGTTGAATTCTAAGCACATCTCCTGTCCTATTTTGTTATATTCTAAGTACATCTCTTGTCTTATACCCGTGTGATTTGTTTATGATTGCAGTTAAAGGGTCTTTCTTCATTGGTTGGTGGTGTTTTGTCTGATGATAATAATTTGCAGCTGAAGGCGACTACTCAGTTTTGTGAATTACTCTCAATAGGTAAATTTGTAGCCTTGTCTTGTATTAAAGACATGTGACCAATTTTGTATGAATTCGACGATAGGGGGTAATATTTCCTTATATCTCTTGTGCCTTTAGAGCGAAACCCTCCCATTGATGAAGTTATACAATCTGGAGTTGTTCGCCGATTTGTTGAGTTCCTCATGAGGGAGGATTTCCCACAGCTTCAGGTTTAAGCTTGTACCATATTCGTTTTTATGTCCATTTTTGTATTTAAAATACCTTTTTGCTTATGGGTCGAATCTATTGCAGTTTGAGGCTGCTTGGGCTCTCGCCAACATTGCTTCTGGGACGTCTAAAGGTACTAAGGTAGTGATTGATAATAGGGCTCTGCCCATTTTCGTTAAGCTGCTAGGTTCTCCCAATGCTGATTTACGTGAGCAGGTAATAGGCTTAAATTAGCATTTTTAAATGTACATACAAGAATTCTCTTGAAGTTTGGGTTTTGGTACATAGAAGTTTTGTATGCTTGTCTAGGCTGTATTTGCATTGGGAATTGTTGCGGGTCATTCTCCCACTTGTCGTGACCGTGTCCTAGGCCATGGGGCATTAGTACCCCTGCTTGAACAATTGAAGGAGAATTCAAAGCTTTCAATGCTGAGAAATGCCACATGGACATTGTCAAATTTCTGCAGAGGCAAACCACAACCTTCCTTTAAGCAGGTCGGTTGCGTTACAATGTGGTAGTGGTGATGTATTTTGAGAGAATGACGATTGATGCTTTTATGACTGTCAGGTGAGACCAGCTCTCAAAAAACTGCAGCGTCTTTTGCATTGTGATGATGAGGAAGTGCTGACAGATTCATGCTTGGCTCTTTCTTACCTCTCGAATGGTACATACGACGAAATTGAAGAAGTGATCAAGGCTGGTGTCTGTCCCCGACTTGTTCAACTACTCCTGTGGGTGTAAAGTGGATTAATGTGCTTTTATGTTTTCTGTCTAAACCTTTACTCGCTGATTTGTGTATGATATATTTTCTTTCAGTCATCCTTCTTCTTCAGTGGTGATTCCTGCATTGCAAACAATTGGTAATATTGTAACAGGAACGGACACCCAGACTCAGGTATTCTCAATAGCTTCCCTCCACAATTTCATATTACGTGGCCCATCCGTCTAGTACCTTCATTTTCCCAACTCCACATGGCCCATCCGTCTAGTTCAATTTGTTACAGCTCTCCATGCCGAATTAAGGTCTACCCTTTTTGCAGAGTTAGCTTTTAGTTCTATCAGTCTTTTGACAAGTGTAGATGATATAGTAGCTTCATTTCCTATTTCGTAACCGAGCATTTTCTATCATTTTCTATATAAAATGCTTGATTATATGACTTTTGCTTAAAGTGGTGTCTTGTGTTTATTTGCTGTTCGACCAACGGGACATGTTTCTTTTTTAAAGATAATTAGTGTGCATTAGTTAATTGCCGCTGTTGGGAGACATACAGATCTAAAAAGAAATAAGAAGATTTCTAGTGAGGCCAGGGGTGTTAGCAAAGTTTTGCTTGTGTTTTAGGTCATACTTGACATGGGGACACTTGGATATTTGCTGCGCTTGTTGACTGACAACCCTAACAAGAGTATCAAGATGGAAGCTTGTTTTGCCATCTCCAATATCGCTGCTGGAACCGATGATCAAATACAGGTAATAGTGAAGTTTAGGATGTTTGACGGTTTACACTTCTCCGTTCAAGTTCCTACCTTACCTTTCCATTATAATGTTCTAAACTTCATTTCTAATAAGTTGTGTTGAAAAGTGAAACCTTTTAATTAGGTTTTCATATTTATTCAGTACTGGAATAGGCAATTTATACAAGAGTAAAAAACCTACAATCCCTGAAAATCAGGAGTCCTACCAATCATGGACTCTTACCAGCCGGCCCTAACAACCAACTGTGTAAACCTAATTCTTTTGTAACTGCAGCCTTATAACACGGCTTATAATAATAATAATAATAATAATAATAATAATAATAATAATAATAATAATAATAGCCTCCTTCAACACTCCCCCTCAAATTGGGGGAAAGATGTCTATCAGGCCCAACTTGCCCACAAAGGAATCAAACTGCCCCTTTCCCAGTGCTTTAGTCCTTCCATCAGCAATCTGTTGAGCAGAGGGCAAAAATGGAACACAGAACAGCCCACTTTCCAGCTTTTCTTTGATGAAGTGCCCGTCTATCTCCACATGTTTTGTTTTATCATGTTGGACGATGTGCTCATTTGCAATGTCAATCGCCGATTTGTTGTCACAATAGAGCTTCATAGGTCTTGAAACACTTGCACAATGTCTCCCATCACCTTTTTAATCCACAATCCTTCACAGATTCCTTGTGCCATGGCCCTAAACTCGCTTCGCAAGTACTCTAGCCACGACACTTTGTTTTTTGCTCCTCCAAGTGACTAAATTTCCCCACACATAAGTACGGTACCACTTTTACGGACTTCCTATCCTTGGTACATGTCCCCCAATCGAATCCGTATATACAAACACATCCCTTCTATCCGATTTCTTGAAAAATAGCCCTTTTCCAGGTGTGGTCTTTAGGTACCTTAGTAATCTTTAGCCTTCCATATGCACCTCATTTGGTGAGTGCATAAAGCAAGCTTAAGGAACTCACAAGCATAGGACACATCCGGCCTAGTGTGAGATAAGTAGATCGGTTTCCCAATCGATCTCTGGTAGCTCCCCATATCAACAGGTTCATCTTTGGCATCTCCCACTTTCAAGTTGCATTCCATAGGGGTGCTAGTTGGTCTACATCCCTCCAGGCCTGTTTCCTTGAGCAAATTCGAAGTGTACTTTCTTTGAGTCATAACCAACCCCTCAGCTGACCGGCCACCTCCATTCCAAGAAAATGTCTCAATGATCCCAAATCTTTAATTTCAAACTCTGTTGCAAGTTGTTTTTTGACCAAGTTTGCTTCTTGCTCGTCATTCCCAGTCAGAATGATGTCATCTACATACACAATCAAGATGGTTATTCTTCCCTTACGAGTCTTCTTTATAAACAGTGTGTGATCTAACTTGCCTTGTGTGAATCCTATACTTCTCATGAACTTCATGAACCTGTCAAACCATGCTCTTGGACTCTGCTTGAGCCCATACAATGACTTATTCAGCTTGCATACTTTGTTCCCAAAATTGCACTGAATCCTGGGGGAGGCTCCATACAGACTTCCTCCTTTAACTCACCATGGTGGAAGGCATTTTTAACATCCAATTGGTTTAGGGACCAATCTAAATTTACTGCCACAGACACCAAAATCCTGATAGTATTGAGTTTGGCTACAGGTGAGAAGGTCTCCGAGTAGTCAATTCCATAGGCCGTGAGTACCCTTTTGCTACAAGCCCGGCCTTATGTCTCCGAATGCCGCCATCCGGATTGTATTTTATCACAAACACCCACTTGCGCCGTTGTCTTCCTTCCCTCGGGTAGAGGTACGGCTTTCCGGGTTCCATTCTTGTCCAGGGCCCTCGTTTCTTCGGGAACATCCTCTTTTCACTCAGGAGTTTTAAGAGCTTCATTTATATTTTTTGGGACAATGGTGGTTGACAAAGCTGTGGTGAAGGCTTTGTAAGGAGGGGATAGTTTGGCATAAGACATATATTTAGTTATGGGGTGTTGTGTGCATTGTCTGGGTTGTTTTCTCGATTGCTATGGGCACATCGAAGTCGTTTTTCTTTTTTGTGTTCGGGAGAGTCGGGTTTTTTTGGAGGTGATTCGGTTTCGATTCGAATCAAGAAAGTTTCGTTTTTCTATTTGTGTTCTCGGGAGAGTCGGGTTTTTGTGGAGGTGATTTAGTTTCGATTCGGACTCGCATGCTTATCGTCTTCGACTGGCTCTCTGCGCTTCGAAACAATCTCGGGATCGATTGCATTTCAAAGCATCAATAAGGGTTTTAGACACCTTTTTAGGATATTTCCTCACATAGATCTTCCCTTGGAAAGGTCTTTCCTTGAGAGGTTCGGGAGGATCTGTTTGTACTTGAGTCATAGTCTCGGTACCACCGATCTCTTTAGTCGATTATCACCGTATCCTTTTCGAATCGATTGGAGTCTTGCACCCTTATTCCTAAGTTCTAGGTCTAGGAAAATATCGGATTTCCTCGAACACGCTTATAGCTTTACTAGTGTTCTCCCCCGAAATTGATCCTTGTCAAAAAACATTTTGTGCTCAAAAAAGGTTACATCCATGGTAACTAAGACTTTACCGTTGTGTGATCATAACATTTGTAACCCCTTTTTGTGGGGGAATACCCAATAAAGCGACATTTTTTTGACCTAGGATCTAATTTCCCTTGGTTATAAGTGTGGACATATGCGGTGCTTCCAAATATTTTTAAAGGCAAGTTATTGACAAGTCCGCTTTCCGGAAAACGAGTTTTGAAATAAGTCGATGGGAGCTTTGAATCCTAAAACCCTTGATGGAACCCTATTGATTAGGTATGCGGCAGTTAGAACCCCTTCACCCCGAATGTTCTTGGACATTTTGAGGTGATTAAAAGGCCCTAGCTACTTCCAACAAGTGCCTGTTTTTCCTTTCTGCAACTCCATTCTGTTGTGGAGTTTTTACATAGGAACTTTGGTGGATTATGCCTTTTTCAATGAGGTACCCATCTAAATATTGCTTGAAATACTGGTTCCATTATCACTTCTCAAAATTTGAATCTGAGTTTGGAACTGTGTTTTTACCATTTCATAAAACTGTTTATTTTCCACTTCAGATTTGTCTGTCATTAAATACACCCAAGTTAAACGTGTATGGTCATCTATGAGACTGCGAACCACCTCTTTCCATTAAAGGTGGACACCCTAGAATGACCCCACACATCACTGTGGATCATAATGAAGGGCCTTGAAGGGATATAAGGTTGAGCAGGAGACACACTTCTGCTGTGTTTAGCAAGAACACACACATCACACTGAAATAACTCATCTTTATTATTAAAAAACAAATTTGGAAACAGTTTTTTCGTATATGGGAAACTGGGTTGCCCTAATCTCTTACGTAAAACTACAATCTGATTCTGATTATTCTGGGACACATCCTCATGTGATTCCATTCCTTGTTCTAGTATGTAAAGCCCCCCATTGATTCTACACTTGCCAATCATCATCCCCAATGTTTTGTCCTGAAACGGACAGCCATCCTTAGAAAACAAGGCAACACAGTCCTGTTCAGAGGTTAATTTACAAACTGAAAGTAAATTACATGACAATTTTGGCACATGAAGCATACTTGTTAAAGCGTAAAGCGCCGGCGAAGCGCCGGGGCAGGAAAAGCGTAAGCGCCGCTTAAGCGTCAAAAAAGCGCCGCTTTTTCATTTAAGCGTGCAAAACAAAAAATATGATATTTTAATTAAAAACTAACCAAAAAAACTAATAAATCATATAAAAACAATATAATACTTTAATAAAACACTAAAATCAACCATTAAAACATCAAAACAGCTAAACCACAACCACAAAGCAATGATGTCATCTATAGTCTATATAGTAATAACACTTCAGTGTTATTACTTAACATAATAACATTCAACCAAGTAACTAAATTTCTTGTTGTGAAACAAGTAAGTACCTAACTAGGTAGACAACTAACAATTTAACATAATCACAAATTAACAATAATTCAATAATATTGAATGGATTTTTACTAATTAAAGATTTCAAATGTTACTTTCATGCTTATAAAAAAAGTACATTAGCATTGCTAAGTACTACTACTAATCACTAAGAACCAAAAATAAAGAGAAAGGAAAAAAGAAAGAAAAAAAACAGAAAAAACAGGGGAAAAAAGAGAATAAGCCTTCTGGCAGCGCTTTAGCGACGCTTTTACCGATTTAGCGACGCTTTTACCGATTTAGCGACGCTTTTTACGCTTTTAGAGACGCTTTCTCATGCTGACGCTTAACTTGCTATTTTGAAGCGCTGCAGGGGCGCTTGCGCTTAAGCGGCGCTTTAGCGACGCTTTAACAAGTATGCACATGAAGAACTTCTTTTAGTGTTAAGTGGGGTGATATATATATGGATCCCTTCCCAGCAACAGGTGTGAGGGATCCATCAGCCAATCTTATTTTTTGATTTCTGGACAAGGATCATAATTTTGGAACAAATTAGAGGAGCTAGTCACGTGGTCGGTTGCTCGAGTCAACTACCCACCGAGTGTTATGACTAACCCCTAACGAGAGATAAAGGGAAGGATTTACCGACTCGGCAAGGGAACAATTAGGCTTGGAATTTAGGGAAAGTTGAGAATTTAGAATTTTACTCAGCTGCTCTATCTGCACCTGAGTGAAAGTAAGTGCTCCTGTCGTGGATGATGGCCCTAGGTCAGAAGAGACCTGATTAGGTTTCCCTTGTTCTGAGTTCTGGAAGTTTGTGCCCTTTCCATCTATTGCTAACTTGATGGTTTGTGACCACTCAAGATAGTTTTTTCCATCCAATTTTCTTGTTGGAAGCAGAAAGGCTGCTGAATTTGTTTTGGAGTCGTCATCTCCACTAAGAAGGTTGGTGATCAGGGATTCCATCCCACTTGAAGGACTTCCGGTGGTGGATACCCAGGAATTGGTAGGGGTCCTAACTCCGGTGAAGGCTGCTTTGTAATCCATTTAGAATTGAATCAGAATTTTGTGTGATGGCTTTGATACCATGTTGAAAAGTGAAACCTTTTAATTAGGTTTTCATATTTATTCAGTACTGGAATAGGCAATTTATACAAGAGTAAATAACCTACAATCACTGAAAATCAGGAATCCTACCAATCATGGACTCTTACCGGCCGGCCCTAACAACCAACTGTGTAAACCCTAATTCTTTTGTAACTGCAGCCTTATAACATGGCTTATAATAATAATAATAATAATAATAATAATAATAATAATAATAATAATAATAATAATGTCCTCCTTCAACAAGTTGCTTGCAGCATCAATAGTCCATTATAGTAATCGCTAATGCTTGTATTTGTATTGTGTTTGCTTTTGGGTGTATGGACGTGATCTGGAAAAGTAACTTTGATGATTTTACTGAAGCCGTTAGAGTCTAGTTTATTTCATGTTCTACGGCTTCCATTTAACTTGTAGCGTATGCTTTAATGACAATCTTGTGGGTGACAGGCTGTGATTGAAGCTGGGTTGATTGGACCTTTAGTCACACTCCTTCAAACTGCTGAATTTGATCTACGTGTGTCTGCTGCACGAGCCATTTCCAATGCTGCCTTTGATGGATCACGCGAGCGAATCGAGTAAATAGTTCTTTCATCCATTTTTCGTGATGGATTTTTGTAAAAATATCATTAGTTGTACAGTTCTTAGGAGAGTTGCTTAAATAGACTGCGAAGGGAACTAGCCATAAGGCATCAATCCACTATCCTAAAACAAGATCCTAGCTGTTAGAAAGAGAGATAAGAGGGAAAAACTAACTTCAGCCTCTAATATAAACAATTAAGAAGTAATTTAAGACCATAAGACTTATACAGCTAATAAAAATTGCATAGGATTTTCTGGTGATTTCCGATACTCCCCCCTCAAACTGGTTTGTACAAGTTGATCAAGCAAGCTTGCCCTTGCAGAAGTTGAATTGATGTCCGCTTAGGCTTACATGTCAGCAACTTGCGTGAGAGTAGGAATATAGTAAGCCTAGCTTTTGCCTTCCTCTCTTTCTTTCCCAATTAAGTGGTTGTATTCAATGGGGGTGGTGATGGGCTTACTCCCCAACATTCCATGGTCTCTTAGAAGGTCCATAATGCATCTTATATGAGTGACAAAAATTCCATTCTTGGATCTAGCTACTTCCATTCCAAGAAACAATCTTAGGGTTGTGTTTGGAGTTTTTCTTATATCACTTCACCAATAATTTCTTACAATTCTCTCACCAATCATTTCTTCGAATACAAATAAAAAAATATTAAACCATCTCTCACCATTTCACTTTATCTAATTTATTACTTTTTTTACCATTATTTTATTCATTATACTATTTTATTTTAATTTCTCTTATCAATCATTTCTTTATCTACACAAAAATTCAAAAGAACATTTTAACTTTTTAATCATTAGTTCAATCATTTATATCATATTTTATTATCCACCAGTGTATAAAACCAACCCCAAAAAAACCCCAACCCAAATCAAACGGAGCCTTAGTTGCCCAAGGTCTTTTACTGCAAATTCAGAGTTGAGCAATTTCTTTAGACCGATCATTTCAGGTTGATTGTTCCCTATAATGATGATGTCATCTACATTCACTACTAGGATTGTTATCTGACATGGACATTTTTGTAGAACATAGTGTGGTCAGATTGCCCTTGAGTGTAACCGTAGAGAACAAGGGAAAAAGAGAGAATGTTATTACAATTCCTTATCCGGTAGGTAAGGAGAGGTTACATTATATTAAAAGCCTCAAATGGCTAGAAAAGGACTCTAACAATCCTAACATTGTTTCCTGCTGGAAATTAGGATTAACACTCAAAATCACCTAACTAGCCAGCACAACCAACTTAAGGAAGAAACTAAGGGGATTAACATATTAGTACAAGGATAATTAAGTTAATTAGCATATTTTTACACCCTTCCTTAAGGTTGGTTGTGGATTGAGTAACAACCAAGCTTGCTTCTCGTCTTGACAAGCAGAGGTATAAATGATCCCTTGGTTAGTATGTCTGCTATCGTTCTTCAGAGGGAATATAGGATAAAGCAATCTCCATATCTTCAACCTTCTTCTTGATGAAATGCTCATCAATTCCAATATGTTTGGATTTGTAATGATGAAAAAGATTCTCAGACATATTGATAGCCGGCACATTATCACACAGAAGCTGGATAGGTTTAGGTGTGAAAAATGCAGTGTTCTAAAATTCGCTAGGCGAAGTCGGTGCGACCGTAGGGCTCCTTGGCGGCGCCCAGGCGATTTCGCTTTTTTATTTTTATTTTTATATTTAATAATAATGCTTGTCCAATATAAATCTTACATCATATGATCATAAAACATGAAAATCAAGTAAAAATGTGTCAAAACTCAAAAGAAAAGACGAGCCAAAATACGAAATCACATGAGGGGGAGAGAAGGGGGAAGGAGCGGCTGTTTTGTTTTTTTGATGTTGAAAGAAATGATTTTTTTTAGTTTTTATATATATATATATATATATATATATATATATATATATATATATATTGCATATGGAAGCCCTAGGGACGTCCATGAACGCCTAGGAGCGCCCAGAAAATCGCCCAGCACCCTGTCGCCCAGATGAGATCGCCTAGGGCATAGTCGAGACGCCCGGAGGTCGCCCAGGGCCTAGGCTATCGATTTTTAGAACACTGGAAAAATGTGGTTCTCGAAGAATCTTTCTCAGCCAAAGACCCTCACAGATCCAAAGAGCAAGAGCTCTCAGCTCAGCTTCTGCACTAGCTTTCAGAAACCACATGTTTCATGCTTCTCCAGATAGTTTAGTTTCCCTAGATGTAGATGCAATATCCATTAGATGATCTTCTGTCAGATAAAAACCTAGCCCAATCAGCATCTGTGAAAACTTGAACTTCTCTGTCTTTTAATTTCTTGAATAAAATAAACCACGTACAACCGTCCTTTTTAGATATCTCAGAGTTTTTGTGATGGTCTGCTGATGTTGTTGGCAGGGCGTATGCATGAATTGACTTACAAGGCTTACAACAAACAAATATCAGGTCTTGTGTGTGCCGAGTAGTTAAGTTTTCCAACAATCCTCTGATATCTGCCGATGTCAACTGGTTCATATATCCCATTTTATCTAGTTTTATTTCAGGATCAAATATGAGGATGCAGGTTTGCATTCAAGCATATTTGTCTCATCTAGGAGATCTGGAATGTATTTTCTTTGAGAGATGAAAATCACCTCCTAAGATCTAACAATCTCTATTCCTAGGAAGTACTTTAGTTGACCAATATCTTTGACTTCAAACTCTTTAGCTAAATATTCTTTTAGCTTATGTATTGTAGAGGCATCATATTTGGTGATGATAATGTCATCAATATAGACAATAAGGATAACATTTTTCTCCTGTTTGAGAGATTTTTATGAACACAATATGGTCAAAATGGCATTGCTCGTACCCATATTCTTGTATAGCTCTAGTGAACCTACCAAACCAGGTTCTAGGTGACTGTTTTAGTCCATAGAGAGCCTTGTTTAGTTTGCATACCATTCTACCATTTTCAGAGTTAGAACAACTATTTTATGATATATCTCTGTATTAGTTTATTATTTTAATAACAAGGGCATGATTGTCATTCCTATTATTTTAAATAATTTACGGTTGAATGTGAAAGGAGTCTATTTATAGGAAGTTGTAGTGGTATGGAGTCTTCCTTTTCCTAATATAAATAAAGAAGTCTGTAACCACAATCAATTATCTGTCAATAAAATATTTTCATCCTTTGTTCCACATGGTATCATAGTTGGTCATATGATCAACGCATATCCATGTATCTCCTTGCCGCTATGACTGGAAGTGCATCATCGGGCACATCCACTGGAAATGATTCCAGCAACTCCTCTTCCTCCATTCTGCTAACCACACAAAGGCTCAATGGAAAGAATTACCTAGAATGATCACAAACCATATAGTTGGCATTGATGGTAGAGGAAAATTATGATACTTGACTGGAGAAACTGGAGAACGCGTCAAACCTGCTGCTGGAGATCCCAAAATCTGCAACATGGAGGTCTGAGGACTCAATGGTGAGAGCATGATCGATCAACTCCATGGATCACTTTGTAGCAAGGCCTCACATGTTCTTGCCCACAACGAAGGACACGTGGAAGGCTGTTAAAGAAATGTATTATGATATGGAGAATACATCCCAAATCTATGAACTTAAGACCAAAATCTGGTCCTGCAAGCAAGACAACAGCGAAGTCACCCTCTATTACAATGAGTTGCAGGATTGTGTCAGGAATTGGATCTGTCCTATGACAACTCTTGGAACTGCCCTGGAGATGGAGTAAAGGCGTAGAAAGAGAAGAAAATGAGATACTGGGAAAATCTCCCTTGCCTTACTCAGAGAGGTTTTTGCTGAAGTTAGGAGGGAAGAATCCAGAATGAGAGTGATGCACATGGGACCTTCATCTGGAAATTCAGTTGGGGCAGAAAGTTCAGCCTTGGTGGCTAATAAAAATGATCTAAAGGGGAGGAAGCAGAAAACATGGTGTGACCATTGCAAGAAGCAAGGTCACACCTGGGATAATTGTTGGGGGAATACATGGCAAACCTGCAAGCTGGAAACCTAGGGGCAGTGTGGATCAGGAAACTCAGAGGCAAGGCAAGCTAGTCAGGTATCATCTGATCAAAGCACTGTCTCAATTGCACATCAGTTGTTCTCCCAAGAACAACTGGATCAGTTGACTGAACTAATTCAGGCTCAAACCATCCAAAACAAATGCGACTCTTCTTGCTCCTTAGTGGAGAAAGGTAATTGCTCTTCCTTGTCTTTTCTTGGAGCCAACCAATCCTCATTTTGGGTCATTAACTCAGGAGCCACAAACCATATGACAAGTTATTCACATCTTTTTTCATTATATATAAATCTTGTGCTGGAAACCAGAAGGTTAAGACAGCAGATGGCTCTTTTTCTGCTATAGCAGGAATCCATCACTAGATCTCCTACCTTATCCCTCAATAATGTCCTTCATGTACCATCTCTGTCTTGCAATCTATTGTCACTCAGTAACTCACTTTAGATACCAACTCCAATGTTGTGTTTTCTATTAATGGCTGTAAATTCAGGATATTCACAAGGGGATGGAGATTGGCAATTCTGGAAATGTCTGTCTTCAGTCTATCTATATTGATAGGAATAATATCATGTTGTGGCATTATAGACTTGGCCACCCTAGTTTTTATTATTTGAAGTAACTGTTTCCAAATTTATTCATCAATAAAGATCCATCTCTATTTAAGTGTGAAATCTGTGAGTTATCTAAACATACCAGATAATCTTTCCCACCTCAACCTTACAAGCCAACAAAGCCATTCACTATGATTCATAGTGATATTTGGGGGCCTACAAAGAAGAGTTTACCACTAGGCTAAATATGGTTTATTACTTTCATCGATGACCACACTAGAGTCTCTTGGGTTTATTTATAAAAACACAAAGCTGAAGCTAAACAAGTTCTCACAAAATTCTATGAAATGGTTTTGACACATTCACTCTAAAATAGAGGTTTTCTGAAGTGATAATGGCACAGAATATTCTAATTCTACCCTTGGCTCTTCTTCCCGAAACATGGCATTTTTCACCAAAGCTCATGCCCCGACACACCCCAGCAAAATGGGGTGGCAGAGAGGAAACTTAGACACACTCTAGAGATAGTTAGGGCTCTCATGATAACATCTAAGAGCCCTAAATATCTCTGGGGGAGGCAGTTCTAACTTCAATATACCTGATCAACAGGGTTCCCTCAAGGATCTTAAACTAGAAAACCCCTATAAATCAACTAAAAGTCTTTTATCCGAACACTAGACTGATTCAAGATTTGTCTCTGAAAATTTTTGGATGCACTGCATGCTCATCATCAAGGGAAATTAGATCCTAGAGATAGAAATGTGTGTTTATAGGGTATTCCCCAACACAAAAAAGGTATAAATGTTTTGATCCACAAACACAATTTGTATGTCAGCAGTGATGTGTCCTTTTTTTGAAGTTCAAATGTTTTTCAAAACTCGTGTTCAGGGAGAGAGATTTAAGGAACATGAGTCATTTTCACTTTCACAAGAAGATTTTTCACAATTTTTTGGTTAATGAGCCTGACAGATCTTTCCCACATCATGATAATTCCTATCAAGATAGGGAATTAGGTGATCAGACTGCTGATATTCCTATTGAGGTGAATGCACCTGATCATGGGAACTTCTTCCTATAGAAGTTGAATGTGAAAGGCAGCTATGATTAGGAAATTGTATTTGTAGGAAGTTGTAGTGGGAAGTAGACTTCATTTTCCTAGTATAAATAAAGGAGTCTGTAACCACAATCAATTATCAATCAATAAAATACTTTCTTCATTTATTTCACATGAAATTTCATGTAAACTTCTTCCTTTAACCCTCCATTAAGAACGACATTCTTCACATCAAGTTGATGAAGTGGCCAATCCATATTGACAGCAAGGGAGAGATGAACTCTTTTGGTATTCAAATTTGCAACGGGAGAAAATGTCTCCTGATAGTCAATACCATAAATTTGTGTGTACCCTCTTGCAACAAATATGGCTTTATGTCTATTAATGGTACCATGAGAGTTGTATTTGATGGTGAAAATCCATTTACTACCAACTTTCTTTCCTTTAAGTAGTGTTGGGTCTAGTGCAGTAATGCCCTCTTTCAGGTCTAAGGTATAATGAGTTTTGTTCAGTTTCAGATCCAAATATTCAGAGATCCAGGATTCATGTCCCATCCTTGTGAGATGCTATGAAGTGTTGGGTAAATCCTTTACTTTCATAGTAAGGTTTTGATTCAAAA
Source organism: Gentiana straminea (assembly GCA_036785695.1). Taxonomy (NCBI): domain Eukaryota; kingdom Viridiplantae; phylum Streptophyta; class Magnoliopsida; order Gentianales; family Gentianaceae; genus Gentiana; species Gentiana straminea. The sequence goes on from JAVUPR010000046.1 coordinate 1,441,056, forward strand.
ATGTGACATCAATGGTGCTGAAGAACTTTCTAGTCAGGGGGCAGAAACACCTGTATCCTCCATCTGCACTCTGTTGAACTAAGGGGAAAAAATGAATGCATATCAATCCTTCGTCTACCTAGTCTCTGTAGAAAAGATAGGAGGAAACTTAAATATTATTGATAGGAAAGCCCCATGAGACCATAAGGAGAGATTACAATATAAAGGAAACCTCCAACGGCAGGATACACTGTTCCAACGGTTATGAACAGTGTATCCTGACCAAAAAACAGAGAAAAGACAAAAAAAGGAAAAGGTCCATAAAAACACCATTAGGACACTTAGAAAAAGGAGAATAAACTATACTAAACTATTATACAACATAATAGCAGATATAGCCTATATTTTAACACCCCTCTTCAAGCTTGGTTGTGGATAGAGTAACAACCTAGCTTGCTTCTCATCTTGCTAAATATAGGTAGAGTAGACCCCTTAGTGAAAATATCAGCCACCTGATCTTGAGAAGGTATGAACTCAATATTGATGTCTTGATTTTCAACCTTTTCCTTGATAAAGTGTCTATCTATATCTATGTGTTTGGACCAGTCATGGTGAACAGGATTCTCAGACATGTTGATAGCAGACACATTATCACAGGATAAGAGAATAGGATGATCTTTCTGGATGTGTAGATCAGCCAGAATCTTTTGAAGCCACAACCCTTCACAAATCCCTAGGGTTAAGGCCCTTAATTCTGCCTCTGCACTGCTTCTAGAGACCACAGGTTGCTTCTTGCTTCTCCAGGTAGTGAGATTACCCCAAAAATAGGAGCAGTAACCAGTAGTAGACCTCCTATCAATAACAGATCCTGCCCAGTCAACATCAGTATAAACTTGGATTTTCTTTTCTGTAGATTTCTTGAAAAGAAGGCCTTGACCAGCAGTCCCTTTTAGGTACCTCAACATCCTATGCACAATATCAAGGTGTTCTTGGCAAGGATGATGCATGAACTGGCTCACCAGACTAACAGCATAGCAAATGTCTGGTCTGGTATGGGCCAAGTAAATAAGCTTTCCCATCATTCGTTGGTATTGTCCAACATTCACAGGAGCAGATTTGCTTTCCTTTTCCAACTTCACCCCTGGGTCAATAGGGGTGGAAGAAGGCTTGCAGTCAAGCATCCCTCTTTGAGTAAGAAGATCAGTAATATACTTCCTCTGGGAGATGAAGATCCCCTCCTGAGACCTGGCCACTTCCATTCCAAGGAAGTATTTCATTTGGCCACAAGGTCTTTAACCTCAAACGCTTTAGCAAGAGAACACTTTAGTGATAGATACCCAAGGGTATCATCACCTGTGATGATAATGTCATCCACATAGACAATAAGGATGACCTTTTTTCCAGTAGGTGAAACCTTGGTAAACATAGTATGATCAGATTGGCCTTGCCTGAATCCAAGGTTTTTAATCACTTTGGTAAACCTACCAAACCAGGCTCTAGGAGAGTGCTTTAGTCCATAGAGAGCTTTGTGTAATTTGCACACCTTGTTTTCTGCCCCTGGATAGTCAATTCCAGGAGGCAACTTTAAGTAGACTTCCTCTTTTAGGTCACCGTTTAGGAAATCATTCTTTACATCAAGTTGGTGCAAGGGCCAATCCAGGTTCACAGCAATAGACAGGAGCACCCTTATGGTGTTTAGCTTTGCCACTGGTGCAAAGGTCTCCTGATAGTCTATGCCATGGGTCTGGGTGTATCCCCTAGCAACCAACCTGGCTTTATGCCTAAATATGGTTCCATCATAGTTAAATTTTAGTGAAAAAATCCACTTGCACCCAACAGTCTTCTTTCCCTTGGGAAGAGGAGTTAGGGTCCAAGTATGATTATCATTTAGAGCTTGCAATTCCTCATGAACTGCCTTTTTCCATTCAGGAACCACAAGGGCTTCCTGAATAGATATGGGAATATGATGCTTGTCCAAGTTTTGTACAAACACTTGGTAGGAACTAGATAGGTTCTCTGTAGCCAAAAGATTATACAGAGGGTACTGAGTACAGGTTCTAGTTCCCTTTCTCACAGCAATGGGTCTATCATCATAGTTCACAGTGCTTACAGACCTATCTGGGGAATCTGAGGTAGCAACATCCTCAGATTGATGTTGATCCTCTTGAGGATCAAGATTAGGCATGTTTCTTCTAGAATAAACCAGTTGTACTGGAGGTCTTGGACACAAAGATCCTATTTTAGGACTCAGAGTTGATGCAGGATGAGTATTATGAGAGGTAATTACTTCCTCTTAATTTGTACTTCCTATATCCAGAGAACTAAGGGTACTAGGACTCATATCCCATCCTTGAGAGGAGGATATATAGTCCTGGTTCAGGACTTTCTGATCAAAGAAGGGCTTATCTTCAAAGAAGGTAACATCCATGGAGTTAAAGAATTTCCTGGTTTGAGGACATTAGCATTTGTACCCCCTTTGTCTGGGTGAATACCCAATAAAGACACACTTGAGAGCCTTAGGCTCATGTTTCGTTCTATGGTGAATATGCACAAACACAGTACACCCAAAGACCTTAGGAAGAAGGTTTTGGATCAGGTGTCTTGATGGTACACTTTCTGACAGAACATCAACAGGGGTTTTAAACTTCAACACCCTAGATGGCATCCTGTTAATCAGATAAGTGGCAGTCAGGACTGCCTCTCCCCAGAAATGCTTTGGCACCTGCATGGCAACCATGAGGGCCCTTGCAGTATCAAGGAGATGCCTGTTTCTCCTTTCAGCCACCCCATTTTGTTGGGGGGTGTCAACACCGGAAGTTAGGTGAACCCTTCTCCCTAAAGAATTTTCCAAGTTGTTTTTCAAGATATTCTGATCCATTATCAGATTTGAGTATCTTGATATCAGTATCAAACTGTGTTTTGATATGTTATAAAAGGTTCATGAATATAGGACCAGCTTCAGCCTTCTCCTTCATTAAGAACACCCAGCAAAGTCTGGTGTGATCATCAATGAAGGTGATAAACCATCTTGTACCAGTGATATTCTTGGCCTTGGAAGGTCCCCAAATATCACTGTGTATAAGGTGGAAGGGCTTAGAAGGAGTATGAGACTTGGAGTGATACACAGTCCTACATTGTTTAGCCATACAACAAACTTCACATTGAAATTGAGAGACATTTTTATTAATGAGCAAATGAGGCATAAGCCTCTTCAAATACAGAAAATTGGGGTGACCCAATCTGTAGTGCCATAGAACAATTTTGTCACTACACTTGTTCAAAACAGAATCAGACACACAAGCAGAGTCTTGATCATTCTCAGAATCACATAAAGTAGGCAGCATGTAGAGACCAGAAGTTGCACTAGCATTGCCAATCATCTTCCCAGAGTTGGTCTCCTGTAAAACACACTTGTTTTCATGAAAAATGACAGAGATGTTCTGTCTCTTGGTCAATTTGTTCACAGACAAGAGATTACAGGACATATTTGGGACATAGAGCACCTGATCAAGGATGATATTCCTTGAAAAACTGATGGATCCTACCCCATGAACTCTGGAGGTAGATCCATCTGCAATTTTCACAAACCTTTCCTGTTTACAGGGAATAAGAGAGTGAAACAAACTCCTATTCCCTGTCATATGTTCAGAGGCACCAGAATAATCAATCCATTGTTGTTGATCATGGTCAGAAATAGTATAAGATAGAGAAGTTTTACCAGAATGAGCAACAAAAGCTGTTGAAGTTGTGGATGGAGTGGCAGAGTTAGGAGCAGATTGCATGAGAGAAAGCAGGTGCCTCTCTAGGTGTTTCCCTAGGAGCATCCTCACTCATATGAGCAGATGGGAGGCCCTGAGGCTTCTTTCCAGCCCCATTTCTGGGTTTCCAATCAGCAGGCTTTCCATAAAGCTTCCAGCATGAATCTTTTTGATGGCCAACTTTCTTGCAATTATCACAAAAGGGCCTCTCCTTGTTCCTTGGAGGTGGACCAGAAGGTGGACCACCTTTGGAGAGAAGGGCAGAGGCAGAGACATCAGATTGAACCGAGGGTTGGTGGGGTTGAGTTCCTAGCATCAGTTTTCTTCTACTCTCCTCATGTTTGACTTCTCAAAGAACAGACTTAAGGCCAGGTAGGGGAGATTTGCCAAGGATCCTACCCCTTACATCATCAAGACTAGGGCTTAGACCCATAAGGAAAGTAAAAACCCTGTCATTTTCAGTATTGTCCTTGTGGACTTTTGCATCAGCAGTGCACTTCCATTTGTAATCACTGAAAAGATCAAGTTGTTGCCGTATTTTGTTCAACTGATTGTAGTACTGAGTGACATCTTGATCCCCTTGCCTTAGATCCTTCATTTTTGACTTTAGATCATAGATGGCTGAAGTATTGTCCTTCTTGGAATGGAGGTCATGGACAACAGACCAAATTTCTGCAGCAGAGTTGTAGAACATGAAGTTCTCACTTTGCTCCTTGGTCATAGACCCCACAAGCCATGACATAATCACATTGTTCTCAGCCTTCCATTGCCTCAGTTGAGGATCATTAGCAGGAGGCTCAGTGATTTCTCCAGTTAAATATCCCTCTTTGCTCTTTCTAGCAATAAACATGAGTAGGGATCTGGACAACAGATGGTAATTGTTACCATCGAACCTGTGGTTAGTAAGAAGATGGGAGTTATCCCTTGATTGAGAGAAGCTCCAGTTGAAGCTGGAGTTACATCAGAGGAATCAACACTAGATGCCATTTTTGTGGTTTTGAAAAAACTCAGAAAAATGGGATTGAGGAAGAAGATGAAGATTTTAAGCACAAGGCTCTGATACCATGTAGAAAAGATAGGAGGAAACTTAAATATTATTGATAGGAAAGCCTTATGAGACCATAAGGAGAGATTACAATATAAAGGAAAACCTCCAACGGCAGGATACACTTTTCTAACGGTTATGAACAGTGTATCCTGGCCAAAAAACAGAGAAAAGACAAAAACAAGGAAAGGTCCCCAAAAACACCATTAGGACACTTAGAAAAAGGAGAATAAACTATACTAAACTATTATACAACATAATAGCAGATATAGCCTATATTTTAACAGTCTCGGATAAAATGCATGTCAATTTCAATGTTTGGTCCTGTTATGCTGGACATGATCATTGTCTATGTCAATTGCGGCCTTGTTGTCACAATACAATTTGATGTGTAATGTAATAGACACTTGAATGTCTTCCAATACCATGTCAATCACGAGTTCTTCACACACACACCATAAGCCATAACCCTATACTTTGTCTCAACCGTACTTCTAGCCATCACACTCGATTGTTTGCTCCGCCATGTCACTAGATTTCTCTAAACAAAACCGCAATACCCAGAAGTTGACCTACATTCTGATCCTGCCCAGTCAGCATCTGTATAAACTTTCATACTCCTACTTGTCTGCTATTTGAACCAAATACCCTTTCTTGTTGTCCTCTTTAGATATCTCAGAATCCTAAACACTGCTTCAAGGTGAGGTTCACTTGGAGCATGCATAAACCAACTTACTACACTTGCAATAAATGAGATATCAAGCCTAGTGTGCGTCAGATATATCGGTTTACCAACTAATCTCTGATATTTTTCTTTATCAACTAGGACTTTATCAGTCTTTTCTCACAGTTTCAGATTGGCTTTTATAAGAGTACTAGTTGGCTTACAATTACTCATATCTATCTCTTCCAAGAAATCTAGTACATGCTTTCTCTGTGACACCACAAACCCTTTCTATGATCTGGCAAACTCCATTCCCAAGAAATATCTCAAACTTCGTTGATCATTAACTCTTTGGCCAGGCTTCTCTTGATCTGATTGATTCTCTTCTTATCATCCCCGGTAAGGATGATGTCATCCACATAAACCACAACAACTATCAGCTTGCCCTGTTGTGACTTTTTAGTGAGTAGGGTGTGGTCAGATTGGCCTTGCTTGAACCCCTCTTTCTTTAAGAACCACATGAACCTTTTAAACCATGCTCTTGGACTCTGTCCATATAGTTACGTTTTCAGCTTACAAAATCTTCCCTCCATTCTTTCTAGAAAAACCAGGAGGGAGGTCCATATAAACTTCTCCCAGATTTTCATGATGAAATGCATTCTTCACATCCAACTATTCCAGATGCCACTACAATTAACATCTACGGATAGAATGATTCTTATTGTATCGAGCTTTGCAAATGGTGTGAAGTCTTTGAATAATCCAACCCTTAGGTCTGAGTATACCCTTTGGGTACATGTCTAGCCTTGTACTTCTGTAAGGTCCCATACTTCACTGTAAAAACCCACCTACACCCCACCCGTGTCTTCCTTCGAGCAGACTCACAACCTCCCAAATTGTCCTTCTCAAGAGGAACAATCTCTTCATAATTAACATCTGCCTTCCACTCATGAGACATAAGAGCTTCTTGGATATTTTTAAGGATTTGTATACTGGATAAACTGGATAGAAAGGCCTGATATTGGGGTGATAGATAGTTATAGGACACATATTTGCTAAGGGAATATGAATAAGTTTTAGTACACTATCTATGTGGGGGTTTTTTTTTGATAGCAATAGGTTCATCTACGAGGGGGTCATTTAGAACTGGTTTATCTAATGTATTAGAGTGGTTTTTTTGATGGCAATAGGTTTATCTAAGAGGGGTCATTTAGAACCGGTTTATTTAATGTATTAGAAGGATTCACATCAGGGGTATTTGAGTCTTTATCTGAGTCATGAAGTTTTTCTGTTTCTAGAGTGATGTTAGAATCATTACCTGGGGGAGGAATTGTCCGGTACTTGTACGAGTGTCCTTGTGAGAAAATAGTAGAAATGAAGTATAATGATCTTGCTTAAATAGATTACAAAGGGAGCTAAGCCGTTACCCTTGATTACACAGCCATTCAATTCAATATCCTATAACAGAATTCTAGCCGTTGCAATGAGAGGTGAGAAGGAAACCAACTTCAGCCTCTAATCTTAGCAATTAAGAAGTAATTTAGGACCATAATAGACTTAGAAAACTAATTTTAAAAAAAACCTAGATGTTCTGGTGGTACCTAACATTTTTATTTTAAACTATTATGTATCATAGCCCCCCGTCCCGTCCCCCTCCCCCTCTCCCTCCCCCTCTGTTTAGTATGTGAAGCTCATGTGTCATCCTTTATTTTTGTTTGCTAGGTACCTAGTTTCTGAGGGCTGCATAAAGCCCTTATGCGATCTTATTCTCTCTCCAGATCTAGATATTGTTTGCACCTGTTTAGAAGGTTTGAGTAATATTATGATGCGTGGGGGAGTAAGCCGTTACGCTCCATTGATTAAAAAACTTGTGAGCTTGGAAAAAATTGATGATTTAGTATACCATGACAATCCTCGAATTTCTGAATGGGCGAGTCGCGCACTGCACCTCCTGGAAAGGGAGACCGATATTGCTGCTTTAAAGTTGAAAGTACGCTCTAAAGATATTGATTCCAGTTGCCAAGTATGCAGGATACTCGGTGGAGTTTAACCTTACAATAGCGCAATGAGGTGAGCATTGCCCTCGGGTCAAAGGTTGGGGTCTGGTCATCTCAACGTCTCTCACGTTATTCGTGTATAAAATGCAATCAGCTAATCGTTATCGACTACAAAGTAATAATGTGAACAGATTGGAGTAGTCGTAACATGTTTAAATGAGATTGTGAAGATGCGGATTTTTTTGGGTTATTTAACCATTTTCTGTGCTTGTATTCCTTTCCGTCACTTCAAAATTGTCGTACCGTATTATATATGGCTTGCGTGTTGGACCGTTGGTAACTGAGATACTGTATGTTTCATTTGGAGGAAAAGTAAAAATTCCTGTATTTTCCTATTCTTTTTATGTATTTGTAAACGGTAATGTTATTGTTACAACCACTTGGTCGTGAGTGTCACCACATTTTTTTTTTTCTATCATTGATCATAAATGGGTCTTCATCATGATCAATTCTACAATATATCATTGTCGATCATTGTAGCTGAGTGGTTGTAGTTGTACATTACTCATTTTATAAAACAGTCTCTCTAAGCCTGAAACCACAAAACCTTAAACAATAACCACATAAGGTAAGTCAAATGGGAGGTACCAAACCATATATATCAAAAATAAATTTGATACAATTGGACATTATTCGGTTGAGTATCAAATATTCATTTCCGATGGGATTGTTCAAATTCATAGTATCAATATTTCTTTTTGTTTTTAATAAATATATTTTGAGGCTTTGGTAATAATATCAATATTATTATTGTGCTACTTAATTTATTTTTTATGTAATTATAATTATTTTGAAAAATTATATACAATGTCTATCGTGTATAAAATCCATATTAAAATAGGCGGAAATGAATATTAATTTACAACAAGCTGTAGCTATAAAAAAATAAAATTATTTAATAATATTTCTTAAAAAATTATATAAGATGTATATTTATATAAAATAAAAAATACTCAAAACTGCCACATGGCATTCTTTGATTCGGTAGAGAGATTACATAGATGATTTTTTAGAAAAGATTTTAAGCTGACATGTGGCATTTTCTTATTGGCTAGATATATTACAAAGAAGATATTTTTGATAAGGTACAATGTAATATGTGGCGTGTTATCTTATCAAAGTGTCACAACATTTTTTTTTTCTGTCATTGATCATAAATGGGTCTACATCATGATCAATGGTGCAATATAGTGTTGTCGATCATTGTAGCCGAGCGGTTGTAGTTGTAACATTACTCATTTTATAAAACAGTCGCTCCCGCGACATGTGTCTCCGATACCGTGTTAAGATCAAGCGTTTACCGTTGTAATAAAACCAATTGGTTGAAGTAAAGGTGCAACTTTATTTCTTTATACATTCAAGATGTGACAATCTCTCCCAACACCCTCCTTCAAGTGTGGACAATTTGTCCTAACACTTGCACAAATTTTCATTCAAGAGGGTGCGCAGTATTTCCAAACACCCCCCTCAAGTATGAGAAATCTCTCTCAACACTTGCACCATTTTTTTTTTAAAATAATGTTCCAATGGGAGGTACCAAACCATAAGTATAAAAAAAAAAATCAAATTTTGATACATTTGGACACTATTCACTTGAGTGTCAAATATCCATCTCCAATGGGAGGGTTCAAATTCATAGTATCAATATTTCTTTTTGTTTTTATTTAATATATTTTGATGATTTGGTAATAATATCAATATTATTATTGTGCTACTTAATTTATTTTTTATGTAATTTAATTAATTTGAAAAATTATATACAATGTCTATCGTGTATAAAATCCATATTAAAATAGGCGAAAATGAATATTAATTTAAAACAAGCTGTAGTTAATGAAAAAAATTATTTAATAATATTTCTTAAGAAATTATATACGATGTAGTATACATATTGATATAAAATAAAAAATACTCAAAACTGCCGTATGGCATTCTTCTGATTGACTAGATATATTACAAAGAAGATATTTTTGATAAGATACAATCTGCCATTTGACGTGTTATCGTGTCAAAGTGCCACGTGGCCAGTCATCATTCGTTAAATAGATTACGGACATAAATTTTATTTTTTTATTGCAAGTATCTACATATAGGAAGTTACATTAATTTTCTACACAATCATTTTCGATTTTTTTTCAAGGAATTCGTTTCCTATCTTTCACTATATTACAAAATATTTTTTCCCCTTGTTTATGCAATGAAAAGACTACGAAAGTTGTTACAGAAACACGATCGTGAAGATGAAGAACGTCGTAACGATGATGCTGATATGATAGCCATTTTCAGTGCAGAACAAGAAGCAGCTGCAGAGGAAGGATCATCCCGATGGGGTGGTTCTGTTCCTGGCCGCAACTACATACGTCGGCTTATAGAGGATGCAAATGCATTATTACATCAAGAATAATTTTGTAAATCCATCAGTGTACACGCCAGATATGTTTACTTCTCGATTTAGAATGCACAGACACCTCTGTGAAAAGCTCATGTGTGATGTTTCCAACCACAATAACCATTTTGTTCAAAGGGCTGATGCTCTCGGTCTCGGTCGACCTGGCTTCTCAACAACGCAAAAGGTGGCTTGTGCTATAAGGCAACTAGCATACGGCATAGTTACAGATCTTTTTAACGACACTTGGGCGATAGCCGAATCAACGAGCATTGAGATTTTGAAGATGTTAACTCAATCTATCTTTCAAGTTTATGGACAAGAGTATCCGCGTCGTCCGAACGCATGCGACTTGCATCGGTTGTTGGCCAGAGCTGAACAAAGAGGGTTCTCTGGGATGTTAGGTACCATCAATTGTATGCGCTAGCGGGGGAATGCGTGCCCAAAAACATGGGAAGGACAATTTACTAGGCATAAAGGTCGTGCGACAATCATTCTATAGGCAGTGGCGTCTTATGATACGTGGATCTGGCATGCATTCTTCGGACTTCCGGGATCTCTGAATAATATCAATGTCCTTGCCAAGTCCCATTGTTGATGACGTATGTATGGGTATAAATCATCAAGTCGACTATGAAGTCAATGGAAGACATTACAATAATAGCTATTATTAAGTTGATGGTATATACTCTGAATGATCCACTTTTGTGAAAGCAATATCTCATCCCAATAAGCCACTGGAACAATGTTTTGCGAGGATGCAAGAGGCATTTCGAAAGGACATAGAAGGTGAAGGATGCAGGTTCTTAGATCTAAACGAGTTAGATCTACGCGCAGCGGATGGATCACGATTCATACATCACAATACATAATTAAAGGACTTAAACTACTACAAGGGGGTTAAGATCAAGTTACCAATAGTAGGAAGAGAAGCCAAGATCTTCCGATGTGTTCTCCAAACGGTGGTTGGTGGACACCCTTCTTGATATGAGAACCTCCTTGATATGCTTCCAAGAAAAACTCCAAGTTTTTCTCCAACCGGGTGGAGCTAAGGATCGAACTCCTTAGCCTTTTTTCTCTATAAATTTCGTGGCCCTCTCTTCACCTAGGGCTCGGGGAGAACTCTCTTTTTATAGGCAAAATCCAAGAGAGAAAACCTATACCCAATCGGTTTAACAAAATAAAAGAGATAATTCTAATTATTATTATCCAATAAAAATAAGAGATAATTAAAATATTATAATAAGAAAATATAATTATCCTTATAGTTAAGAGATAAATAATAAATAAATTATTTTCTTTTATTTATCCAATTAATTATTTAACAAATAAATATTAATTACACAAAATGTCATTATCCAGGAAAACTAATTTCTTGGAAAATCCAAGACATATTGGCGCCACACTAAGCCCACCAGGCCCACAGAAAATGTATTTTCTGTGTATTATATTATTTAGCCCAACTAAATAATATCCACGTGCATATCAATTAATTATTTACCCAATTAATTATCACCGAGGCCCAAATAACAAGATTATTAGTCCGAATTACAGAAGCCACATCGGGGACCATGGACCTATAACCAGTAGCTCAAATAATTAATTATTCATCAAACAAAATATAATTATTAATTCCGGGATTACGCCACCATAAACCCGAAACTGAACTCTACCGATTATAGATGTATACTTATACTCAACCCATAGAGTGAATAAGCGTCCATTGATATAATCACTACATACGGATTAACCCTCCATAGACTGTCCATTCTGAGTGGGAAGTCTCCGTGAACCCGACTCAGAATATCTTATCCTTATTTACCATCAATCCCCTGATGATCAATTAGTTCACATATCTGACTAGTGATCAATTAGTCTAATATGAACTCCCGGGATCGATCACTTTCTTAAGGCTAACAAATAAGGGATCGTCTCTCTACTTCCCCGGGAAGGAATGGATTCCATGTCCGTGAAAATCGAACTACTCACTCATCCGGAGATAGTGCCAATGAGAAGTGGCTTGGAACACATATTTAAGTGAACCGTAACTAACACATCAAACACTACCCCGGGACAAGCAAAGCACCACCGTGATCACCTCGGGATTAAGGTTGATCCATATATGATCATCTAATGATTTAATAAGATTCCTCGATTACGGAATTATATCGAGTAATACGATTAAATCGGTCCGATCTATATGAATGCCATCATATATAAATGCCCCACGTAGGTACCTCTACCGACAGTCCGGATAAGACTATCACACCCTAAGGTGTTCGGGCGCATTATTGGTGTTTTAATCAAGAGACCCTAAACTCGATTAAGTTCACCACGGACTAACGATTTAAGTATACCACCACTAACTCAATCCTCACGTGTAATTCATACACCGAGTTAAGTGGTTACATACGTATATACTTAGGGTTTGCAAAGCAGTGTATTACTTTACAAGCACAAAGCAAGTAATAAGGTGAGATAAATTTCGTCATTCATTATTAAAAACAATTACACAAATTGTCTTTCGGGCACTACACCTAACAATCTCCCACTTGCACGAAATGACAAGCAACGATTGTTTTTAGAGCACACCCTTTCTCATCTTATTCACAACACTCTCCCACTTGCTCTAAAAGCAGATGAGACATATCCATCAGTGCCGTACCCTCCAAGCACTCGACTTGGTACACTGATTAGCTAGGTTGTCGACTCGAGACGATCTTTAGGATTGAAACGTAGCCGGTCCTTCCAATCAGGCGGTACTCTCTCTCAATATGCTTTTGACTTCTTATGACTGAGAAGATCCTTCTAAGCTATCTCTTCACTGTTTTCACGATGAAGTGATATCGTCTTATCAGACCTGGAATTACTCCCAGACCAAAAAGGAAATTCTAAGCACTATGAGTAAACACTGAGCCCGAGATCAACTTAATGATCATCCTTAATCTGACTACAAGTCAGAATCAGTGTAGTCAATAATATTCAAGTTTGCACCTGAATATACTAGCATATGATTCCTCGTTCTCTAAAGATACTTGAGGACGTACTAAACCGCTATTCAATGCTCGAATCCGAGATTCGATTGCAATTGACTCGTGTTAAGCTGAGTTGCCCTTATCCCAGAGAGACTCTATCCCATTGTTCTTCTGAAGATTTGGAGAATCATTCCTGAGAGGTAGGGTAGGACTACTCTCGATGAATGCTGCAACCGTATATGCATAATCATCTTATTCAATAATACGGATGGGATAGTCAATGACTCATTCTTGTGAATTTGACCGAATCAAATTCTTAGAATATAGTCCAATTCTCTCATCCAGAGAATCTTGGCGTGTCAGTTTCTGACTTCAGATAGCACACACATGTTGTTTCCAACTGTTTCAGTGTTATCATTCATGAACACTAATACTACTATTTTACCAATATTGATACCCGTCTACAAAAGACTTATCAATATTCTTGGTCAAGTCCACATATTTTAAAACATGCGACTTTTAATGACCGAGAGGTTCTCTTACATCCACAAAGGACATAAGTCCCGGCAGTCAACCTACCATTTGTTCTAACCAAGACCCTTCTGTTCTGAATGAATCCAGACTCCGTTTTACGGCAAGAAAGTCTCAGGGAATCACCCCTATTTTATGCTTTCTAACGAAATCTAGCAAGCCTGAGTGGTGAGAGAGTTCAAGGTCTGGTTAACTCTCTACTTGTCAGGAATCGCCCATATACCACTCAGCTTTGCGCTGAAAGTTTAAACTTTTCCTATTTATTCGACTCTTTTCCTTGTAGATCCAATTGCTCCCACTGGGCCTGAGACACTCAGGTGGTTCTACAAGAGGCTGAACAAAAAATGGAGTACCAAAAACTCCATTCACAGGGTTAAGGCTTTCAAACCAACCTCTTTGATCAGAATCCTATACAGCCCACCAAGAGCCATAGGTTATTAATCCCCCGAGACTATAAAGTCCACAAAACCACAATGGGTCAACGGTTAGACCATACTCCCACTGCGTTTTGGGTGGATTGACATTCTGATCTAGTAGTATTTATCAGTGTAGTCACCAACAACCGATGTGGTCTGATTAAATCAGATAGTAACTTCCTAGAGTAACCGTACTCCAAGGTCTAAGGTTGTTATGTATGGATTCTTTCAGAAAGGGTGTGACAGTCCAACCGTCACTTTCTGATCTCAAGAATCTTATAATCAACCTTCACTCATCACATTAAGATATTTCACGAATAGTTATTTTCTGTGCGTGTGTGCAAAATCTCCAGTCCTACCTTCAAGCACTAATTGCTAAATGCTTATATTTACGGAAGTGGTGTAAACCGAATTCACTCCTTATCCATAAATTGTCGAGCATCTTCTAGGTAGACTTCTCGGTTTACATAATAATGTTAACCGTTATTTTGCAACCAATTATCTTAATCGAGTTTAGCAGTGTATTGTAGTACATCAATAACTATATAGGGCAAGCCTATGGTTTCTTCCTCAGTGAGAAACATTCCACTAGGAGGCAGGCCGAGCATCAGTCCCAAGACTATGCGATAGCCTAGTTCTGAGCATGGAATACTCTATTCTCTGCTAAAATCAGAGACTCCTCCTCGTATTCTTTCGATAAACTAAACCGTGTTTTGAGTAGTTATCAGACAAAATGTCACCACTCAAAAACTCCCACTAGCTTGTTTCTCTCACTAGACCACGAAGGTCGTTATGAACAAGCTACGTTACCCCTTCAAATCTATTACCCTCTCCCGATTGAAAGGAAACTTAGTCATTGTTCCTTTGAGATAGTGTTCCTAGACTGGGAGATAAGAATCACCCTTAGCCAATCGTCAGGTCTTATCTCTAGGATATATGCACTAATTAATAGATATTGAAAGGTCATTTATCTTAATACGGAAACCTTTTACCTTTAATAGTTTTAGACGTGGTACACATACCTATTCAGCTTTTCTTAGTGGTTCTGTCTTTATCAAACAAAAGTCCGAGCCTCAGATTCATACTACAAATGTCATCTTCACTTTGTATGAGGCAACAATATATCGAGTTGAAAGTGAATCCATTTGTTTCAACGAATCTGTAAACAGAAAAATAAATTTTTCTGTGATATTCAAGGATAGAATCCGAAATTCATTTCCTTATATCACTCCCACTATTGTAGCTGAAATTACTGCCCGTTGTTACTCTATTAATTGTTAATGCACAGCTTCCTTGTTCTTCCAAAGAACTAAGCTACCGAGTCAAGTTACTCGGTTAAGAAAGTCGCTAAGGATTCATTGGTCACACAAAACGTTAATTTTAGTCACACAAAGAATCAGATTGTAGTATGTTCACCAAAAAGTTCAAAACTTATAATTTTAGTTAATATTGTGCTAAAGAAATGAGTGCTTATCTTCCCTTTACAACACATTTTTCTTCACAAAGAAAAGAATAGCAATATTGATTAGATATTTGTTCTTTCGAACGAGACAAAGCAAAGAAATCACCTTTTAAAACAACCACATCAAATACCTGCAAATTCGTCAAACACCTGCAAAATCGTACACCAAACGCAAAACCTTTTTGCAGGATGAACGAATATTGAAATCAGAGGTTCTGAAATACAGGGGGTTGTTTATGCCGTAATCGGATTGAAATACCTGCAAATTCGTCAAACACCCTTAGTAACTGCAAATATAAATTAATCAAATAAGAATATAACTTTTTAAGGATTAGTATATACTACAAATAACAAGGGTTGAAATACCTGCGAATTCGTGAAAACATTGCTCTAAACGCTTGATTATGGAGGGGATAAGGTAATTTAGGGTTCTTGGTGAGAGAGAAGGGGGAGAAGGTGAGAGCTGTGGAAGGGGACATAACCGGCAAATTGGATGAATGGAGGATGAGAGAGGAGTTCCTATGCTCTAATTACTCAGCACCCATCTTCAATTCTTTTGAAATTTGAAAGAAAATTCTAATTTTGGGGAAAAGCTAGCGCGAAACGAAATTTAGTATAATGAATTGGGGAAATTTCTAGAGGGGAACGAACGAATTTGGGTGGTAAGTAACAATACCGTACATATATTTTTTATTATAACAACAATACATATGTATATAGTGAAATAAGTAATAATTATTACAACAAATTAACAATGAAATATATATAATAACATTATCGAATATATCATTCATTATTATTGTTGCATTAAAATAAGAAAATGTACGATATTACCAAACAAATTAAAAAAACATATCTTACGATAAACCATTAAAATAAAATTACAATAAACAATATTACCAAATGAAATAAAAGAAATAACCAAATATCTTACAATAAACGATATTACAATAAAACAAGTTCATTAATGCATTATGATTCATGATTCGATAATCTCATCAGTCATATAAAACTCTACACCAGCTTGCTCTGCTATGACGGTGATGAATGTCCCGTAAGGAAGTACAACTTCACGTGTACTCTCGGTCACTCTTTCAATTTCACAAAACATTATGTCAGCAACAAGGTCTATTAGTCATGATAGTATGAATGAGGAGAAGTTGTTGTGCCGAGACGGTGTACGATTGACGAGGTGGCAATAACCTAAACTGGACAAAACGACGCCAATATTCACTTTCACCGGCCATGCGGCTAAACGGCAAAGCGAGCTCGTTGTAATCATCAATTCGAATCCAAATTGCACCCGGGCAAACACAATGCACGGCAGCTTCTAGAGCACGAGTCAAGTCAACAGGGAAGTGGGGTAAACAAAGATAGTTGTTGAGAAAATTACGACTGTAATCCAGACGGACTCCACATACAATTGCGTAACAGTTATCAGACATAGAAGAAGCACTACAATAAAATTCACGTACCACGTCAACATTGACTCGAACAGGGTGTTGAGCTAACCTTTGTCAGCCTCGATTGGCCAACCGGCAATGAATGCGTCTCATTTCATATGGGGCTTGACCCATTACATCCAAGAATTGTTCTTCTGAATGGATGTGCCGCATCTCCCAGGGGTATCGTGTTTATCACACTCGTTAAGGATTACCAGATGTCATCTCGGGTTAATACAGGGGTATCATGTTTATCACACTAGTTACGGATTACCAGATGTCATCTTGTGTTAATGCAGGGGTATCGTGTTTATCACACTCGTTATAGATTACCAGATGTCATCTCAGGTTAATGCAGGGGTATCGTGTTTATCACACTCGTTAAGGATTACCAGATGTCATCTCGGTTAATGTAGGCTTATCGCGTTTATAACACTTGTTACGGATTACCAGATGTCATCTCGGGTTAATGTAGGCTTATCGTGTTTATCACACTCGTTACGGATTACCAGATGTCATCTCGGGTTAATAGAGGGGTATCGTGTTTATCACAATCGTTAAGGATCACCAGATGTCATCTCGGGTTAATGCACGGGTATCGTGTTTATCACACTCGTTACGGATTACCAGATGTCATCTCGGGTTAATGCAAGGGTATCGTGTTTATCACACTCGTTACGGATTACCAGATGTCATCTCGGGTTAATACAGGGGTATCGTGTTATCACACTCGTTACGGATTACCACATGTCATCTCGGGTTAATACAGGGGTATCATGTTTATCACACTCGATACGGATTACCAAATGTTATTCCACTTTGTCATTTAAGGTTAAACAAATCTTTAAAGAGAATAAAATCAAATGAAACATTTATCGAATATATCACTCATTGTTAATAGAAGTTTTTTCGAGAGTGTACGTTGAACAGCTGTGTCCCCTTTTTGCCATAGTAGTGTCTCTAAATATTAAAAAAAATTGATTTCCTCCCCCCCCCCCCAATCTAAATCATCCGAATCCTTTTACCTTCGATTATTGAAAGAGGCACGGTCAACGATGCAACACAGCCGACATTCCCCTGTCCCCCCTGTCCCCCATCAACTGACATTTACGGATTCCCAAGCGTTTCCATCAAAAACAAAAACAAAAAAGAATCCCATGCGTATGCCTTCATCTTAGTTTTCTTCTCTTTGGAATGGAATTAATCCCTTTCCTCTTTTTCCATGACTTTTGACTGATCAATTCATTGGGTTTTTTTTTCATGACTTATTTTTTTTATTATTTATATTATGTAAATATTATATCAATTCAAAATGTGTATATATTATATCAAATAATGAATGGAACGTTATAATATTATTTAATTATGAGGAATTATTATTTAATTATGAATTCATAGGAAATAATGTACAACCATCGAATATTGTTTTTATTTATTGTAATATATATTCATTTATATTTTTTCTTAACATACTTAAAACAACCCCTATTAACAGACTTAAATTTTGGGACAAATCCAAAATGTCGAACGGATTTACATTTTGGGCCAAATCCAAAATGTCAAACAAAGGTATTATTAATTTTTTTGCACGGTAGTATTTTTTTAGCATACACAAAACATGAGATATACTAGATATTTATTCACGGAATCATAGAAAAATCTTAATAATGTACCAAGCTTAAACTTGTGATCAATATTAAAACATACCTACCATTCATTTATAATATATTCCTTTATAAATAAAAACAAAAATCATACAAAACATCGGGCATAACAAAAACAAATAACATAGACTTCACAAAAACAAAAACAAATAACACTAAAATTCACAAAACAAAAACAAATAACATAAACTTCAAAAAAACAAATAACAAAAAACATCCTTGACAAGAATGCGTCAATATTCCGGTATCTCTGAAATCTTTACGGATTCACTTTCTATTTGAATCATCTTGAAAAGGTTCACAAGAATATTGATCATCTTTTTGAATTCTTCAATGCTATCTTCAAATAAGCAATCTCACAATCTCTGGATTCAATATCTTCATCAAGCTTTCTACTTAATGAGTCAACCTCATAATGCATCTCCCATCTCAGTGCGTCAATCTCATTCCTAATTGCTTCCATGATTTTGCTTTTACATTGCTTGTATTCTCTGTATAATTTTATTGTAAATTTACAATGGGAAAAATGTGGAATTTATAGATGGTTTATGTAATTATATTATAATTTTTTTAACCGATTCAAAACCCTTTAAATGTGAATATACCCGACGTTTGGATATACCCTAACGTTTGGATAACAAGGGTTTGCATTCTTAAAAAAAACTAGGGTTTGTAGAAAATTAAAAATAAAAAGCCTACACAAAAAAAATGGAACGCCACATCCATTCAATTGGTACGACACATCATTTAATTGGAAATATACCCCGACGTTTGGATAACATTGGTTTGTATTCTTAAAACAAAAATACTAGGGTTTGTTGAAAAATAAAAAATAAAAAGCCTACCTAAAAAAATGGAACGCCGCATCCATTCAACTAAAACGACACATCATTTAATTGGAACGTCATATTCACCTTCATTCCCCCATATATATATATAGATAGGCTGATTCACACATTGACCAAGATTATAATTTAATCAGAAACTAATTCGAAGAAAAAGATGGAGAGGAATGAATTCAACCAACAACCGAAGGAATTGAAGCATCAACTGAAAGAACAAAGAAAAGACATGTTAAACCAAACTTCTGATCTTTCGAATCAAATGAAATGATCAACATGAAGCTTTTTGAGGAAACAGAATCAAGGGATTTGGAGTTGGCTAATATCAAAGAACAAATGGAGATCTACGAGAGCAAGATTAATGAACTTGTCGAGATTTGCAACAAGGCATCAGGGCAAAAGATTGAACCTTTGCCCAATTTCAAAGAAAAGTTATTGTGCATAAAAACCTGATATTCATAATTTGTCACTATTTCTTGTTTCTGAACTTTTATTTCTATTTTTATTTTATGCTCATGTTTGTTTTTGAAAACATATATTTCTTATGTTCATGTTTATTTTTATTTTTATTTTTATGTTCATCTCTTTTGTAATGGAAGTTTTATGTTCATCTCTTTTTTAATGAAAGTTTTATGTTCCTTTCAAGAACTATGTAACATTTCTTTTCTCATGCAGTAACTATTTGACAATCTTAAAGTTGTAATGAAAACCAGCAAAGAAACCAACAAAGGTAATAGGGTTTTGTTTTGGAATTGTCCTTTGTGACAAGAGTTTTCCTTTTCAAAAAAAAAACAACAAGGGTTTTAAATTCCTCCATTAAATAGGTTGTTCACATGCGACTCTTTATTTTAATTTAATCCAGAGGAATTTGAAAGGTTTTGTAGATGTACTTGTAAAGGATAATTATAACATTTACTACTATCATTTTTGGATGCATCTTTTCATTTATAACCACCAACTTGTATTTATTTTATTTAATTATTCCCTCGGTTAAAAGTATTTATATTTATTTTAATTATTATCTCATCATTTAAAAGTCTTTTATATATTAAATTCGATCTATTTCGAATATTATTAATGATGTTTGTAACAAGCTTAAACTTGTGCTGCATTTTTTATCCTTTCATGAATGCTTTCAAACTAGGGTTTCACCCCTGAATATTGTATTTATCTGAACAGTAATAGAAATGAAAACATAATAAAGATACAAAATTAAAGGATAGAACAAACAAACATAATAAAAACAAACACTAGAGGATAAGATAAAAGTGAAACAAAAACCTCCTTAATTAATTCAAAAACTTAAAATTAAAGATACAAAATTAAACATAGCAACTTCGTGAGAGATACAAAATTCATAAACTTAAAATTAAAGATATTAAAACGTAAATTTAAAAACTTAAAATTAAACATATTAAAACATAATTAATAAACCCATCCAGTTAGGGATCTCAGCGACTGGAAGATCATGTACGGTTGCAGTGTACACATTGTTCACTAGTTTGACAAGTTCATTGATCTTATCCAAGTAGAACTTGAACCTCGATCTCAACGTCACTATCTCACACTCCCTTTGATTTAACATCATTAGTTAGTTGTGATATCGCCATGTCCTGTTCCTTCACCTCTAAATTCAGGTAGTCGATTCGCTTCTTCATACCTTCCATTTCCGTCTGCATAGCATCAAACGCCTTCTTCAAATCTTGAATGCTTACATCACCTTGTTGGATTTCTGGATTCATTTTCGCCTTTTTTTCTTTCTTTCTTTCTAAAACAGTGCTTCTCAATTGAAATTCCTGATCATAAAATGTGCTATCTTCGTGTAAATAGGGTGTTTAAATAGGGTGTTGTTGACCTGCTGCTTCATTCTTCAAAAACCCTCTTCACATGCCTCTTTATTAAACACAATGCTTCAAATTCTTTATCATGACATATAATCACCAAATTTTAGTTTTTTAATTTAATTATCTCCTCCTTTAAAATTCTTTGTATTTATTTTAATTATTATCTCTTTTAAAAGCCTTTTATATAATATTAAAACTCTATTAATAATTTTTTTCCACAAACATCATCGAATTTTATTAATGATGTATGTAACAAGCTTAAAATTGTGTTGCAATTATGATGTCATGCAGTAATTGTATCATTATTAATTTAAATTTATTTTAATTATTATCTTATTTAAAATTCTTTTATATAATATTAAAACTCTATTAATCCGCTCAAAAAAAACAAAAAACTCTATTAATAATTTTTTTCCACAAACATCATCGAATTTTATTAATGATGTATGTAACAAGCTTAAACTTGTGTTGCAATTATGATGTCATGCAGTATTTGTATCATTATTAATTTAAATTTATTTTAATTATTATCTCATTTAAAAGCCTTTTAATAATATTAAAACTCTATTAATAATTTTTTTCCACAAACATCATCGAATTTTATTAATGATGTCTGTAACAAACTTAAACTTGTGATGCAATTATGATGTCATGCAGTATTTGTACCATTAATATTGTCATGCATCATACATTCCATTCAATATCTTAATACTGTAACAAGCTTAAACATCATAACATGTTAAACAGGTAGAAATGTTAGATTGCAGATAGCATTTAATGTTAAAAAGTAGTACAAAACATCATAAAATATTAAACGGCTGAAACTCTTTATGGCTCAAAACAACATGCTAACAATTCCGCAACTAGCTTCTTTCTCCACATCGGAATGTATTCAACCTTAAGTGATCGCACATCCTTTCTCCCTATCAAGAACTTAATCCATTTACTAGCGAACATGCCACAATCAACCGTACAAAATATATATTCAAATAAGTTAAACCAACATCGTCTTAAAAACTAAGACATGTATCTACACTTTGAAATCAAACTTACCCATTTCCTTGAACAGGCAGGCATGTCACTTTCTCAACCGCCAACTTCTCTAAACTGTATTTCTCATAACTTATTACAAAGTTATTCAACATGTACGGTATTCCGACTTGAAATGACTCCAACCAACCATCTAAGACTGCATTTTTAACATGCCCCGGTAGGCTATCATACACAAATATCTTCCGCTCCTCGATATCAATCCTCAATAAAAACCAATGGAATGCGTCAACAATTGGAACATACAAATATCGGCAAACAGCCCACGATTTGCTTACATTTGGAGCTTTTCCATCCGCATAGTTCACCAATGTTTTACGTAAACTTTTATCGATTGAAACAATCACGTCATTCGACGGTTTACTTTTGTCGACCCTGGTCCTCTTTCTCCCTTTCTTCCCTTTCTTCCCTTCCACATATTTTTGGAAGACATCTTTCACAAAATATGCAAAACGGCTATCAAGAACACATGCATCTTGTTCAAACAATTCCGGGTGCGCATTGCTGCGTCTCCGGATCTCGCACAATGCACTATCCAAAATCTGCATTCCGAAATTTATATATCACAAAACCCTAACCCTAAAGCACATACTTTAATATCTTGCTGCAACTTTAAAAATAAAACAGGCTCAAAGCTTGGCAATGGTCCACCATCCCCAACAGATTTCAAAGAAGAAAGTGGAAGTTCGTAATCAACCAACCGCACTACCAAACTGCTGTAAAAAGTTCGGATTATAGAATTAAAATTATTATAAAATGAACAAAGGACTTAAAGTTTTACTTGAAGGAAGACAGGGATACCTTTCATCTCCAACTTCAACTAGCCACTTTTCGTAGCACTCCATCAACGCGGGATCCGGTTCTCGGTATGGATCGTATACATCAACATTAAGTTTCCTTCTTTTCAAGGGACGAATTGCAGGGTTCACTTCAACATGTGTCACTTTCCGCACCAAACGTGATCCATGCCGTACCAACAAGGGCAATTCTACCTCTAAATAAAATAGCAGTTAGTTAGGATTACTAGTCGATAACATAATAAATCGAAATTATGTTAATTTTTTTTAAAACTACCTTCCGTTTCTTCATCATCATCCACTGTAATCACGGTCTTATCCTCTGTTGTCGAGTCTACTAGAGCAACTAAATCAACACACAGTATTCACAAATCAAATGTTCATGCTTTTTTCATTAATTGCTAGTATATAAAAAAAGAAGAACACATATGAACTTTCAAAACTGTACATTCCTTTGCACTTTTTTCCTTCATGTCCTCCGCCATCATGTTGGACTCCTTCGATTTTTCACGTTGTTCCTCTTCATCACATCCAACCTCCGCCATCACAGAATTATGCAACACCATTATAGCTTTCATTGCACTTTTTTCCTTCATGTTCTCCACCATCATGTCGGACTCCTTTGATTCACGTTGTTCCTCTTCATCACATGTTCCATCAATTGATGTAAGTCTTGAATGACCTTTTATGAATTTCTGGCTGTTTGATTGTCGTATGGTGATGGAGGTCAAGTTAAACTATTAACTCGATGCCTACTAACACACTAGCAAGAGAACTAGGTTCAATTGTAGTATAGCTAGATAGAGTCGAGGTCGATCCCACAGAGACTCGGCACAAATAAAACACAACTTTATCTTATTAGAACTAAATTGGAAGGGCGGTCTACGACCAACTTAAATGCAATAAATAAAATAGTGACAACCACAAGACACAAAGACCACAAAGACAGACTAAAGACTACTAAACACGGATAATACGGTTGATATTATCTAAACAAATAGTATTGATTACGCTAGTAGATTATAACTCCCCCATGTGAATTAGGATGATAACGAGACAAAACAAACGTTAAAGATTAATTATTATGACTACGGGAGTCATCCCCTAAGGTAGATTTAGCTCCGGTTAGGCCCTCTAAATCATCATGCCTCCATTACGTGACTTCGCCTTTTAATGCCTCCATCTCATATAACTTCTGACACAATTACGAAACTAGGGATGCCGGTATAAACCGTAACCTCATCTAAGCAACATTCCTAGGGTAAGGCGTACTTCTTAGATGCCGATTCAATCTATATCCTAAGTAACAATCACTTTTTGGGTTTCATGTTAAATTTTGATGACAAATAATTAAGTTGATCAGGTTTAATTACTCGTTTTAATTCCAAATCAGAGAATCTGACGTAGTCGAAGCCGATCATAATATTGCCCTACACATTGCCACACTCGGTCGACCGAACGACAGCACTCGGGCGACCGAGTGACATGTCTAGGTCGACCGAACACGCTTCGTGCCGGAACAAATCATGATTACTTCTTAACGTTTCTAACCTAAGCACATGGGTTCGTAAATAAATCTACATCACGCAATCAATACAAATAAAACTACTCCATAATAAAATATATCGATCTACAAATAAAGATTGCACAATTGAATAGTCATACCCTCGAAGATGAGAGTGACTCCCACTCTTTAATGCGCTCCCTAATCGGAGAATCCGACGAATCCACAATGAACGAACATAAAGAAAATAAAACTAAAACTCAAAATCTAAAATTGTATGAATTGTTTTGTGTTGTAGTGGTGTGTGTTCTCAACATCGTGGCCGCTTTGTTTATATAGGAGTTGTAGCCGACATAGGGAGAATCCGAGAAGATTGACATGCATTTATCACATTAGGCTCGGGTGACCGAACCTATACGCTCGGTCGACCGAATGGCATGGCTCGGTCGACCGAGCCTCCTTCTTCACGCGTTTTCACTTCGGTTCGTCGACTTGTTCCCCACTCCATGCTTTTGAATTGATCTCGATTGATCTTTTCTTCAATGCTCCGATTTTCTTCTCTTTTATCTTGAGATCTCCCCGATTGCATGATAATTATCTTCCCGATTTATCATGATCCGCAAAATCGGCATTTATCACACAATTTAATTGCTCTTTTATAATAAAAACAAACTAAATACCAATTATCATATTAATAATCACTTATCATTAAATAATACATATAAACACGTGATTAAATATGAAATATATACAATTAACTCCGATTTAAGGTTAGAATTGATGACATAACTAGGTATATTTTAACTGTCATCATATGGTTTGCTTACAAAACTTAAACCCAATGGCCTAACATTACCTTCACTTCAACTTTTTGGTGGAAAAGATATTTTCTGAACTTTGAATTTCTTGTATCATACTAGATTTATTTTACCTTATGCTTAAGAGGATTGCTGAATGCCTTAAAATGTCCCGGAAGAAAGTCAAAAACGCGACGGAGGTATATTATAATTCCTTCTCAGAATTGTTAGAATTTTTGTAGTAAGTTGGATGGAGAAGGCTAGGATGATGAGTGTGAGATGAAAAAGATTGATAAGTTGGAGAGATTGAAGAAAGGAATTTGATTGTATTGATTGCTTGATTGCTTGGTTGCTTGGTTGGTTGCTTAAGTACATGGTGGTGGTGCTATTTATAGCCCCCATTGATAGTTCAAGTGTCTAATGGAGTTTTCTAGTCTTTTCTTAATTTTGAGTAATCACTACTAGAACCTACATGCTTCTAGTAGCTTCCATTCTAGTGTAACAATATTTATCTAGACTCTTACATACAACTAGAAGCTTCTACACTAGGAATGCAATTCTAGAATTTTCATACAATCTAGCTTCTTTTCTTTTTCTAGAAATGTGTAGCACAATTTAACACTCCTCCTTGGTACACATTTCAGTGACACCAATCTTTTCTCGTAATAGCTCGAACTTGTCTCTTGGTAGTGCTTTTGTGAATATGTCGGCTAACTGTTCCTCACTCCTGCAATGCATGACCTCTATTTCTTTATTGGCCACAACTTCTCTGATGAAGTGGTACTTGATTCTTATGTGTTTAGTCTTGTTGTGAAATACTGGGTTTTTCGCCATTGAAATTGCTGAATTGCTGTCACAGTAGATCAATGTTGCTTCATCTTGAGGCTCCCCCATGTCCTCAAGTATGCGTTTGAGCCATATAGCTTGGCATGTTGTCAATGATGCTGCTACATATTCTGCTTCTGCTGTTGATAGTGCGACCGTGTCTTGCTTTTTTGTTGCCCAAGAGAATATTCCTGAGCCCAAAGTGAATGCATATCCAGATGTGCTTTTATCATCTGATGATCCTGCCCAATCGCTATCAGTGTACCCAATCAATTTTGATTTAGGACTGGATTCATACCAAATGCCGTAATCCTTTGTGCCTTGTAGGTATCTTAGAACTCTTTTAGCTGCTCCGAAGTGAACTTGACTTGGACATTGCATGAACCTTGAGAGATAACTTGTTGCAAACATAATGTCAGGTCGTGTAGTTGTTAGATAAAGTAAACTTCCAATGAGACGCCGATAGACCGTACAATCTGCCCTTGGCGTGCCATCTTCACTCTTGAGTGCTTTGCTTTCAAGTGGAGTTGCAACACTCTTGCACCCTTTCATCTTGAACTTTTCAAGAAGATTATCTGTGTATTTCTTTTGAGAAATGAAAATCCCATTTTCTTTTTGGTTTACCTCGATTCCAAGGAAGTAGTGCATTAATCCCAGGTCTGTCATTTCAAACGTCTTCATCATGTCTTGTCTGAAACTATTTATCATGTCCTCATTGTTTCCTGTAAAGATGAGATCATCAACGTATAAGGAAACAATAAGTGTGTCATTTGTATCTCGCGTCTTAGTGTAGGCTCACTTTTGCTCCTCCTGAAACCTTGCGTACTGAAGTAATTATCAATTCTGCTATACCAAGCCCGTGGGGCTTGCTTGAGCCCGTATAAAGCTTTCTTTAACTTTAGTACTTTGTCTTCTTCTCCTTTCACGATAAATCCTTGAGGCTGCTCCACGTAAATTTCTTCCTCAAGGTATCCATTGAGAAACGCTGATTTAACATCCAGCTGATGGATTTTCCATCCTTTTTTTGCAGAGAGGGCAATTAATGCACGTATCGTATCCAATCATGCAACAGGAGCAAATGTCTCGTTGTAATCCACTCCAAACTGTTGAGAGTAGCCTTTGGCTACAAGCCTTGCTTTGTGTTTTTGGATTGAGCCATCCGGATTAAGCTTTGTTTTATAGACCCACTTAACACCGATGACCTCTTTGTCTGGAGATGGATTTACTAGCTCCCACGTTTCATTCTTGTTTATCATCTTAATTTCTTCTTCCATTGCTTTTCTCCAAACTTCTTCTTTGGAAGCTTCTTCATAAATTCCTGGTTCTATCAAGGTGAGATTGCATCTCTCATATATCTCACTCAAGGATTTTGTTTTCCTTGGTGGTGTCTCTGGAGAAGAACCTTCATCTTGTGATATTTCTTCAATGATAGAGCGAGTTGGTGATTTTGGTTGGCGGTTGTCTTCTTCGTTGGTTCGTAGAAGTGGTGCCATACTAATAGTTTTCCTTTCAACTTCCTCTGTTTCCCAATTGAAGCTTGCATCCTCGTCAAATTCAACATATCGGCTGACAATAAGCTTTCTTGTTCTTAAGCTATAAACATGGTAACCTTTTGATTGTGTACTATAGCCTAAGAAAATCCCTTTCTCGGTCTTTTCATCCAGCTTACTCCTTTTCTCATTTGGAATGTGAACATAACAGATGGAGCCGAAGACTCTAAGATGTTTTGCTGATGGCTTTTGCCCACTCCAGGCTTCGAATGGTGTTTTGTCCTGAACGGATTTGGTTGGACATATGTTTAGCAAGTAGCTGCGGTATGCACCGCTCTCGCCCAAAATGTTTTCGGAAGGCCTTTCTCCATTAGCATAGCTCTTGCTGTCTCCATAACTGTTCTATTTTTATGTTCTGACACACCATTTTGTTCTGGAGCGTATCCAACTGTCAATTGATGCTCCATGCCTTCATCTTCACAGAACTTGTTGAATTCTTTAGATGTGTATTCTTTGCCTCGATCACTTCTTATGGTCTTCATGTAGTGACCACTTTGTTTCTCGACATAGGCCTTATATTTCTTAAATATTTCATATACTTGCGATCTTTCACGCATAAAATAAACCCATGTCATTCTGGTAAAATCATCAATGAAGAGAATGAAGTACCTACTTTGTTCATGTGAAGGAGTGCGCATTGGGCCACAAACGTCCGTGTGCACCAATTCTAATGGCTCCTTCGCTCTCCAAGATTTTCCGGCAGGAAATGGTTGTCGATGTTGTTTCCCGAGCATGCATCCTTCGCAAACACGATCGGGTGCCTTTATAGTCGGGAGATCTTTCATCATGTTCTTCTGATGTAGTATTTTTAATCCATTGAAATTGAAGTGACCAAGCCTTCTGTGCCATAACCACGAGTCGTCAACTTGTGCCTTCATTGCGACATCTCTTGCATAACTCCATTGGATCGGAAAGCATCATTTTTCCTTCATTTTTATTTTTGCAATTTGAAGGGATTTATCTTTCTTATCATATATTGTACAAGAATCTCCTTCAAAATGCAACGAGTATCCTTTCTCCATCATTTGCCCGACACTCAATAGATTTTGATCTATACTCGGAACCAAGAGCACCTCATTTATGTATCGCTTGCCCTTCTTTGTGTTAATGACAATAGTGTCTTTTCCAGTAGCTTCCATAAAGTCACCGTTTCCTATCTTAATATTTGTCTTGAATTTTTCAAGATGGCAAAAGATGGATTCATCTTTTGTCATGTGATTGCTGCAACCACTGTCAAGATACCATGTATCTTTCTTTTCCTCTGTCGCTACTTGACAGACATAGAAGAGATTGTCTTCGACGTCCTTCTCTTCAGAAAAGTTAGCTTGATGATTCCTTTTTGATCGACATACCTTCTCGACATGACCAAATTTCTTGCAATTTTTGCATTGTGGTTTTCCTTTAAACCAACAGTCTTTCTCCAAATGGCTTTTCCTCTTGCATATACCGCAAGGAGAAAATGTTCTGTTTGGAGGCTCTGTATTTTTAGAACCTTCATTTGATCTCCGATCATTTTGTTTTGATTTTTGTGACGGCGTTTTGAACTTAGATTGAAAAGCATTTTCAGTTGTGCCTTCGTGACGCCTTTCCAATCTATATTCATGAGCTTCTAATGACCCCATCAATTCTGGAGCAGACAATTTTTCCAACTCTTTTGACTGCACAATAGCTGTAATGATTGGATCATATTTTTCTGTACATGTAATTAATATTTTTTCCACAATTTTCTTCTCTGGGGCGTCTTCTCCATTCGCCCGCAATTGATTTGCTAATGAATCTACTCTTGTGTAGTAGTCTTTAGCATTCTCCGAATCTTTCATTTTTAAATTCTCGAAATTTCTCCTCAATAAATGGAGTTTTGAGACTCGTACATTTTCATTGCCTTGAAACTCCTCCTGCAGCTTATCCATCGCTTCTTTAGCCGTCTTAGCACTCATGATTCTTGGAAACAATTCTTCAGTCAAGCTTAACTGAAGGGCTAATAATGCTTGAGCATCTTTCTGTTGATTCTCCTTGAGTTCTTTCTTTTGTGCGGTAGATAAATTTGAGATGTCGTTGGGGATGCTAAATCCCTTACTTACGATATCCCATAAATCTTGAGCACAAAAGTATGTTCTCATTTTAATGAACCAATAGTCGAAATTTTCTCCCCGGAAAATTGGAACCGGAATGGATGAGCGGAGTGTGTAATCTGCCATGATGTTGATTTCGCCCAGTTGTAGTTGTGTCGAAACCAAGCTCTGATACCACTTGTTAGAATTTTTGTAGTAAGTTGGATGGAGAAGGCTAGGATGATGAGTGTGAGATGAAAAAGATTGATAAGTTGGAGAGATTGGAGAAAGGAATTTGATTGTATTAATTGCTTGATTGCTTGGTTACTTGGTTGCTTAAGTACATGGTGGTGGTGCTATTTATAGCCCCCATTGATAGTTCAAGTGTCAAATGGAGTTTTCTAGTCTTTTCTTAATTTTGAGTAATCACTACTAGAACCTACATGCTTCTAGTAGCTTCCATTCTAGTGTAACAATATTTATCTAGACTCTTACATACAACTAGAAGCTTCTACACTAGGAATGTAATTCTAGAATTTTCATACAATCTAGCTTCTTTTCTCTTTCTAGAAATGTGTAGCACAATTTAACAAGAATTTCACAGTTTCCCATACATTCATTTTCATGCATATTGAAGAAGCATTTTGTCTTGTAGGCAAACAGCAAGGTTTTTTCACTTGACAGAGAAGCTTACCCCTCTATAAATGGTATTCCAGGAGCGACACTACACAATGTATGTTCAAACTCACCCCCCTCCCCCTCCCCCCTCTTCCCAAACCCCACCCCCTGTGCCTTTTTCTTTACTTCATCACAATAAAGTGGATAAACCCATCTTCTTTTTGCAGTACATTGCAGATGATCGAGAAGAGAACAACCTGTGGAACATTACTGAAGAATGGGCACTTAATTAAGGTATGTATGTAAATCAGAAAGCTGAAGCCTTTATTGTTCAACTTGTCGATTGCGTAGTCACATATTCAAACCTGAAGTTCATCCTTGCTTACATTTCTCTTTGTCTGTAAAGTTTCTGAGTTCTAAGTGTTTAAGTAAG
This sequence comes from Gentiana straminea, assembly GCA_036785695.1. Taxonomy (NCBI): domain Eukaryota; kingdom Viridiplantae; phylum Streptophyta; class Magnoliopsida; order Gentianales; family Gentianaceae; genus Gentiana; species Gentiana straminea. Next base: position 1,471,746 of record JAVUPR010000046.1, read on the forward strand.
TTTCTCACTTGAAGAAACTTGCAGAAGAACGAAAACTAAGAGAAATTTGCAATAAGCAAAACTTGGAAAGTAACTTCATTATCATTATGAAAATAAAAAGTTTGATTCAAGCTGTTGTTTCCACTTATATATCTTCTATAATCCGTAAGAAACTCTTCTCAACAAAAAGAAACAGCCTAACTAACTAAGACAAACAAAAGATCTGAATAACTACCATTAACTAACTTTTGTGGATAGGAGTTCGACAATTTCCCCAATGAACTTTATATCCTATACTAAGCTTGTCTTTCATTCCTTAACTATTCCTCTTGTCCACTGCAATCTCTAGAGTAGCTTGCACATTCTGCCTTGAAAGTTGGCTTAAACATTGCTGCTAATATCTTGGCACCTTGTAGCTGTATTTGCTTACAAATAGCTTGGCATTCTTAGTCATTGCTGCTTTTGGATGCTATGATCTGCAACATTGTCTGGATCTTTCTCTTCATTTATAGTCAGAAAAGGATTTCATTCTGGTTTCAAATACTTGCCTCGGCATATGAATTTTGTTCTTTGACATCTGACTATGCAAATTGTAATTGTTAAATCAAATAACACTCAAAAATCATAATGAACTATATAGTTGTTTCATGGCTCGAGATGGTGACTGGACCAGAAATCATCCTAACTTGTTACCAAATCGAATACTAACTTGAGTCTGAAATTGCTTCTTTATAGGAGGAAGTGAACAAGCTGATCAATTCAAACCTGACAGAAACGGGAGAGAGAAATTATCCGCCTATACTACGGCTTGGACAACGAATGCCTGACCTGGGAGGATCTAAGTAAACGGTAAGATTGAAACTCAGACTTTTTGGATTTCCTTTGAAATCACAGTTCTTTAATACTAGCATCTTTAGTAGTGACATTTCTTTTGTGAATATTCAGGATAGGGTTGTCCAGGGAGAGGGTGAGGGTGAGGCAGGTGGGGCTTGTTGCAATAGAGAAACTGAAACATGCTGCAAGGAGAAGTAAAATGGAGGCAATGCTGGTCAAACTTTGACTTTTGAGTTGTGTTTTGAATTTTTACACACCTAATACACTACACATTGTAGTTTTTTGACTTGTACACATGGAGATTGAAGTCCCTCTCTGTTCAATCATTCAACCATTTGAACTACTACTGCTGCTGCGGCTGGTAGACTATATATAAATATGGGTCGTTCTACTGTAGGGACTCCCTAGTAGGGAACTGCCTACGTGGCGAGATACGACCACGCGCGTTTTCGAGGTGGAATACACGGCCCCGTGTGTAGAAATTGTGTGGTCGGGGATCTTCGCGCGTGAGCTTCACAGAAGGAGTCCAGGATAATTTTCCATATAAATATATGTATATTAGGAACCGATACTGCTCATGTATATATTGAGTGTGTAGATATAATTTTTATTGTATCTGATAAGTTGAAAGGTTGTCCTTTTTAACATTTTATTACACATAAAACGATTAAGAAAAAAAGATATTGCGTCTCACGATTTTTAGTCTAAAAAGGACGAAGAACCGTTTTTTGAAGGCTCTCAATAAAGGGAAAACTCCGAAAAAGGAATCTCTTTTGCTTCTCCTCTAAACGGTATTCCACTCTTATGATCAATCGATAATTCAAGTTCAAATTTTCTGACGTGGGGTCTATATACGATGATTATTTTGTTTACGAATTGATTTTTCCTATTATACAAAATTATGAATCACTTTTGGTCGAGATGGTCTAAGGCTCCTACAAGCAGTAGGTCATAGGTTTGAGACCCCGTCTATCCCTAAGAATTTCTACACACATGCAACAGTGAATCATTTTGTTTCCAGCCGGTGCATGGCGTTTTCTTTTTTCTCGGGGTGGGGTGACTTGACTACACTCAATACAATGTGATGCCTACGTCCATATTGGTGATTGACGGGATATGATCGAGTAAATAAAATTTATAGTTGATAGGATATGAATATATCAAAACCGTGTCTACTCTTACTAATTATCATCCCAATTTTAGTATAAGCTCCAATAAGAATATGAGAATTTGATTTAACTTAATGACATATACCATTGCATTTTCTGGTGAGAATTAGGGGTCGTTTGTTAAATCTGAAATCGGAACTCTGAAGTCTGAAATGTACTAAGTAGATGAACTGTTTAAGTGCTGAAATTGATTAGATTGTTTGATAACACTTATCGACAATCTGTTTTTTTTTTAATTTTAATTTCGTACATAATAATATTTTAGTTGAAAGACTAGTTTTATGCTAATTTACAATATTTGATAAATTGATGCATTTGATGTATGCAAAAAAAAATAGTATTAATTTTCTTGTTACGTGACCACATATGTAGATTCAAAACATATGATCAATACAATAATGTTTTTATGTTTAATTTTGACGAAGTCATTAACATTTCATATTTGTATTTCAATTTACATTTCATAAGGGGAAAATTTAGTAGTAATAAACAATCAGATGATCAAATAAATCTATCAATGAAATATTATAATAAACATTTGATTCAATCTTTCATATTTTGCTTTTTGTATTAAATGATGAAGTTGAACATGGGGGTAATACATGGGATAAATTCGTGGGGTTGTGGGAGAAAACAAAAAAAAAATGCGGCTGGAAACATTATTCAGCGATAAGTTGGTAGATGATCGTTTAAAAATCCGGTAGTATTTACGCAGTAGTTCTCAGATGGTCTAAATTAAATAAGTTGTGTAAAAAATATTATCAAACACCACTGAATTTAACAACCATTTAATTTTTTCAGATTAAGTGCTTAATGACATAAACAAACAGCCCCTTAAAGTTCGATTCTTATCCCGCCTTCAATACAATGAAAATCCTTTTCTCATTTCCCTAAAATATTTTTTTTCTAAAAATAAAACATAATAGGAATCTGTCAATCAAAATATCCATTTCAGTTATGTGATTTTATGGTGATTCACGACAAAATAGAAAAAGACTATCATATCAGCAATTTTAACTTCATGAACATAGCAAGTTAATTAGAAAATAGCACAAGTAAAATGAATTTTCTCTATAAATTATAGGTGAAAAACATTATTTAAAAGAAATTTGTGTCTAGTTCATTAACATTTTTTCTTTCCTCTCTTATTTTAACATATCTTATGATTTATATAGAGCAATGTCTTTTCACACAGCCATTTATCTTATTGTACAACAATTACTTTTCCAGTTTTGCTCTTAATTTTTTTTATCACTTACGCGCCTACATATTGACCGGAGTTCGGTTAGAATGTGGAACATTATACCTACCAAATGTGGTCAGAGCAATTTAGTTTATTCTGACCCGAACGTGGTCAGGAAAACATTACATGTTTGGCCTCTAAAATGGTCCGATATATTTTTGAAATTTTTATAAAGACGTGGTTATATTATGACTTAAAATAGGGTTATTCATACTCAAATGTGGTCAGAATAATTTAGCTTATTCTGACCTGAACGTGGTCAGAAAAAACTACATGTTCGGCCTCTAAAATGGTCCGATACGTTTTCAAAATTTTCATACCACCGTGGTTATATTCTGACTTGAAATAAGAGTGGAAAATGTAACTTTTCAACCTGTAAAATGGTCCGTATTGTTTCTCAAGCGTACTTAACATTATCTCTTTATTCAGACAAAAAATTAGTCTGGAAAACATAATGCTCCGGTATGTAATATGGTCTGAATAATATACAATTCTTGACTCATTTCGGGCCAGAATGCTATGCGTGTTAAATGTCAAAACGAATCCCACTCTCGCCCTTGGAATGTGTAAAACATGTTTAACGTGAAAAGACAGTCTCTTTATGCATACGACTTCTTTTAGCACCATACTTTTACTATTGACACCATAATTGCTTTAGGCGCTCAAAAATTACTGTTGACACCATCATAATATTTTTATTATTTTTGTGCAATATAACGTCTGTGTCTCTGATGTTTTTTCGGTATGCGCGTCACTGACATTGACTTTGGTTTTGAATATCAACGTCAGTGGCACTGATATTATAGTTATGAATATACCATTGGTGAAGAATGTCAGTCCCACACTATCACTCCCACTAACGTTGTTAGCTAGAGAGAACGTCAGTGGCTCTGACGCACGTACCATGGTGCTGAAAAGTAATTTGATGGTATGCTGAAGTAAATGAAAAATAATAATATATATATATATATATATATATATATAAGTGTAAATAGTAAAAATATGGTAACGAAAGAAGCCGCAATTATATATTCAAAGATGATACAAAATTCACTATTTTTTTATTCGTTGTAAGACCTTGTTTTGATATTATTAGATAGTTTTCCTAATTTTGATCATGAACTTCGACAATAGTGAATTTCTAAAAATTAGAGACAAATGTTAAAAAGGACAAACTTTAAGTGGAAATTAGTATTTAGTACAGTGGAATTGGAAAATGGTGAAAAAGGACAAATTATCATTCCACTGGACGATTATGCCTCTTTTATGTTTTTTGTTTGCTTTTGTTTTAGTGAATTTGATCAGTAGTGGATGTGTTCGATATTAAAATGTTTTAGTGGATTATTTTTAGTGGATTTGCTTGACAGTAGAATTGAATTCGTTAAATTTAACGAGGGTAATTTTATCATTTTAAATGTTTTTTTTTTTATTTTTTTTTTTATCCTTTTTCACCAATTTTCATTCCACTTGTCCTTTTGATAATTTCTCCTAAATTTTTGTCCTTCATTCCGGTTTGTCCCTATATTTAATTTGGTTTCGAAATGAAGAGCAAAACAACTACTCGTTCCGTTCGTGTTTAACATTTTCCTTTTTCCAAAATCCCTAAAAGAAATTAATAGTACTGCTCAATATTTTCAGGTCATTGACGAAATCTCCTGGCTTTAATTGGTTCTTTCCCGTCATAAAGCTTTCCGATTGGACCGTGTTTTACACATCTCATAACTGCGACTCATATCAAACACCGACTATAACAACGGTATAAGAACGGGACTCAACAGCCCGGCCCACAGGCCCACATTTATTCTCATTATCATCTACCTTCAAAATTTATCTACAATTTTTACCCAATCTCCTGAGATTTTTTCTTTTTTCTTTCTTCTTTCTTTCTCTGAGCGGCTGATTGAGAACAACTGAGTTGTTAGAGCGTGTCAAAGATTTGTCTGCTAATTGCTATACATATAAAAGCGATATATGCGTAAATAGCTACAAGGAGCTTTGAATTGTGTTAGATTTGTTGAAGGAGATTTGAGAAACAACAGCTGGGAAGGAAGAAGGAAATTTGAGTAAGGTGTAGGAAAATGGCGCAAGCAGTTGAAGAATGGTACAAGCAGATGCCAATTATAACTCGATCGTACCTCACTGCCGCAATTGTCACTACCATCGGTTGTTCTTTAGATGTACGTGTATTGTTATATATTTTGGGTTGTGTTGCTGTTTCGTTTTGTGGAATTGATAGGTTTTATGTAAATTTCCAGCTGTAGTGTGATGATGAGGTTTCAATTTTTTTTATTTTTTTGTTGTTCATATTCCATCATTAAGAATGAGGTATTTTGGGTTATAGTCACGTGGATGTGTTCTTTTTGTTTGAAAAATTGGGGTTTTAAATGGTAGCCATCAAATTTGTGAGTATTTTTTTTTATTTAGGCATTTGGCAGATTTGGTTTGTTATTTTGAAGAAAGATATTAAAGGTTCTGGGGCTGAAATTTCTGCCTGGATTGAATTTATTGCAGATAATATCACCTTATGACTTATACTTGAACCCAAACTCGGTGGTGAAGCATTATCAATTCTGGCGCCTCATCACAAACTTCCTCTACTTCAGGAAAATGGGTATGTCCTCGGCATTTCTGTGGAGTCGATTATATGGGATTTTAAGGGTTTGCGGATGATTGGGATTCATGGAAAGTACTAAATGTTTACCCACCTTGCATTTTTTGATGATTGGGATTCATGAAAAGTACTTAATGTTTACCCACCTTGCAATTTTTTTTACACATTTGCTTATAACGAGGATTTGCTTAAATAATACCTACCCATTATACAATATTTTTGAATTCGGACCAAGTGTTGGCTATTCCTGACCCATAAATTTGTTAACCTGCATATTGAATATTCTGGTATCTTTAGGAACCTGCTGATTCCTTATTTGATATGATGCTACTTATGAAGATTTGTTAAAAAGATATATTATTGTGTAGACATGTGGCACCAATGGTATTTTTTTGCAGTCTTTGACATCGACACCATACATTTGCACCATCGCTTGGTCCTAGACTTTTGGGCTGTGTTCTTGCCGAGTGTCTCAGGCTGCTTTTGACATGTGAAACTCATGGTGTTTTCACCTAGTCTTTGGCATTGCTATACTGGTGTTGTGTTTGTGAATGCTTTGGCACTGGGACCCTACATTTGCACTAGCACTTAGTTCTTGATTTTTTTTTTTTTTGACTGTGTTCTCTCCGAGTGTATCAGGCATTTGACCATTATGTTAACAGTAAAATTTGATCAATGTCTTTGTCCTTGCAATCTATTTTCTAAAATCTTGTTTTTCGGCATTCCAGATTTGGACTTTTTGTTTCACATGTTTTTTCTCGCTCGATACTGCAAGCTTCTTGAGGAAAACACTTTCAGGGGAAGGACTGCCGATTTCTTTTATATGCTGCTGTTTGGTGCCAGTATGTTAACCGGGATTGTTCTTGTTGGAGGAATGATACCTTATGTTTCACAGTCATTTGCTAGGATCATATTTCTTAGCAATTCCCTCACATTTATGATGGTTAGTTGGTTTTTTTTTTTTTTTTTTTTTTTCCCCACAACACTAAGCTGCAGATGTGTAGTTTACAGCCATGGCATTTTGTTCACCCAAGTTATTTTGTTTACTTAGGTCTATGTTTGGAGCAAGCAAAACCCTTACATCCACATGAGCTTTCTGGGTCTTTTTACTTTCACAGCAGCTTATCTTCCTTGGGTTAGTGACTTCTTTAATTAATCAAATGGATTTATGACATCTGCATCTTTCAATTGCTAGCATGACTTTGTTGTAATATCAGATAGTGGTTTTGCCTTGTGCTTAAGATGTACATATTTGGCAGTTTGCTCGAATCACCTAAAGTTCCTGGTTAGGCTCACCGAAAATGTATTCCTAGTTTGGCTAGGTAGATTAGCACTTAGTTGGGTCAGCACGACTAGATTTATCGGTATGCATCCCAGGGTATGTGTTAGAAGTAATACAATTTAGAAATAGAAAACCTTTTCTCATTGCTTACTTTGATATTTCATAGTGTACATATTTATAAGGCACCCCCAACGGCTCTTGAACAGTTGAATCTGTGTGACTAAGGCTAGGACACATAAGGGAAGGTATTAAATTATAGGCTCCCTAACTGTAATACATAATGATAAATAAAAGCAATGAACAATCTTAAGACCGTACAAGTGTACAGTAACTGATGTTGAAGTCTATAAGATTAAAGATAGGATAACAAGAGCCAAAGACAAGCTCTTCAATTTCCTTGATAAAACTAGGATAAGTGATTACAAGCTGATCAACTACTAAGGAACTTAGGCTATTTATACCTTTAGAAGCCCAATTAGGTAAACCAAGACTTAAAGAAAAGCCCACATGAATCTTAACTAATTAAAAAAATAATAGAAGATAGAGCAAAACTAAGATGTCCCTACATTGACTCCATCCCCCTATTTAGAAAGCTTGTCCATGAGCGAATCTTTGGAAAATGGTAATTCTTAGAACATTGAAACTCCCACGCTCACCATCAAATCCCTTGGTAGATCAAGCCCGTTTGCCATCTTATGAAACAATTTTAACGTCTTCTTAAATTGTCCATTGTCCCATAAAATATTCAACCATGGAGAGATTGCAAAAACACTTATAGTCATGATGAACTCCCTTCTCTGTTGTAGCGTATCATCATTCCAACCCTCCAAAGGAATAACTCGTCCACGAGTTAGATTGGGGTTGTTGTTCCGAATATCGCTATCTGCCATAAAAATATAACTTTCTTCTGTCAATAGCCAAGTCATCTTTAATTCCCTCTTATTTGGTGCAGCAACAACTTTGATGAACACTGTTGGGCTTGCATCGCCTTCAATTCGAACCCCTTCAAAGCCTCTGAAGTATGCCCAAGAGCTACTGTTATGACCCTTTCCTTTTGCAGCTCTATACTAGTGCTAGAAGGCCCTTAACCCATGTTCTTTTGGTCGTTCAGCACCCTCCAAATAACCTCCAGGGTGATGGGTGTCAAAGCCAAAGAACAGTCCAAGGTGAGGAGTTAAATAGCAGCCAACCTCTTTGAATCAACCCACCAAACTCGAGTCTTCGTCATAGATATTACAAAAGTGTGAATGTTCAGGACAACATTATAGACAAGTGATTGATCCTTTGTGAATTTCCCATTCATTGGAAAAGAACAAGTAATGTTAGAACCATAGGAATGTTGTTCAGCCCCCTTGTCTAGGAATACCATATCTCACCAATAGTGAAGTATAGCGTTGTCTTCACCAGATGCAAATATACTTGTGAAAGAACAATGCTGACTGCCGCCATACGTGTAATCATGATTAAGAAATATGCCGCCCAACTTGTAAATACCTACTCTGACCTTTCTCAAAACTTCCACATGAGCTTCGGTGCTTATATTATTGGTAAATTGGATTAGACCAAGCTTCACTACGAAAATAATGGTAGCAATGACATGGACCTAACAAAGGATGATCGAGACGGTAGACGAAAGTGGGTTGGATTCCATAAACGCACGTCGTAAACAGATGGAACAATTTTAATTGCCCCTCACGTGCCTGATGTTGCTCCTCGTCATTATATGGTTTGAATGGGCGTTCAAGCGACACTTGTGAATAAGCAGGAGCTACAAAGCACTGTCCAACCATAATCAACCTATGTCCTCCAGGCATGCTTGTTGCAACTTTGTCAACCTTCACATCTCCAGAGCCTTTACAAACTGTGAGAATATAAATAGATTCTTCTCCTGTAACACTAGTGGGCACTTCGGCTTCATCTCCTAAGTATTTTAAGCAGTGTAAGTGTATTTTCCGTCTCATTCCCAAATAATTCATCATGATTGGAAAATGGGTCATTTCCAAAATTCTGGGAAAGAGGATTTCCACCTGGATGAAAAATCATGTATACAATCTCACCTAACATTCTAATGTTACACCCCTTCAAGGCTTGTAAAGTTACAAAACCTTGAGGACTAAGGTACCTTAACTCACTCACAATCTCCAGCAAATTAAGGTTAAAACGACGACCCGTTAAGGAGTAACTGTAAGTTTTCCAATCATCACTCCCAAATATGTGACGCCAGAGCTCTGTTTCTCTGTTTAGGCATAAGCTTCATGTTCATGCTTTCTGGCAAATATGTGAATTGAGTATATTTTTTGTGGCTACTTAATTTGCGTTGCAGGTTCTTCTGGGCTTCTCGGTCCTCGTTGGTGCTAGCCCCTGGGTGGATTTACTGGTGTGTTTCTTTTGCTCTGAGTTACTTTCCTCACTTCTCTATATCAGGGGTTTGTTTTCACTAATGTGACTTGTTTCGCGAAAGAGTTTACAATTTTCAGCACGCGAAAATCTTTAATTAAATTGGTTTGTTTTTGAGAATCTAAAACGTCAAAATTATCATTCTAGCTATATTTAAGGATGGTATTCCTCTTGATTTCTGTGTTTCAAGAGGATTCCCTCTGTGTTTTTTTTTCTTTTCGGGGTCATGTCATAAGATACGTATTGATGCTTTTGACAAAGTCGTGGTTAGAGTCTTCTTTAGTCCAGACCGTTATATTTGTATGACAAGTCTTCTTGCACACTTACCGTACATTTAACGATGACGGTGCATTGGAGACTTCTCTACAATAGAATTTCCCATTATCCTTAGCTGACGAATGCCGTGTTTAAGCATCAACTTGATCAGGGAATAATAGTGTTTGAAACGTAGTGTGATTGAAATGTGTGTGTGGTGGTACTTGATGATGATCAGGGGATGATAGCAGGACATGCGTACTATTTTCTGGAAGATGTGTATCCGAGGATGACTGGGAGACGACCTCTGAAGACACCGTCGTTGATCAAAGCTTTGTTTCCGGATGATCCAGTGGCTGTTGCGGCTCGACCCGCTAATGTCAGGTTTGCTGCTCCCCCCATTGACGACCCTCCACTTATTAATTGACAGAAAAGATGGTTGGCCCAAAAGCTAGACCCCACGGAGTCGATACCCCGTTGTCAAGTAGCTAATGAATGTTTTACAATTTGTTTTTGAGATGATGTACGGTGGAGATGGACAGATCAAAATCTTGCTGGCACTACAAAAACTGAAATATGAAAGATGTAAAGGCTTATCTCGACAACCAAACTCTGTAGTTCAAAGAAAATTCTCTCTTTATTGTCTTGTGCTTTTTTTTAATCATTAATTTAAAATGTCATTTTAGTATTTTTTTTTTTAATTTTATTTTCCTTCATAAGCGTGTGACGAGGCATGTTGAAGAAGATACCCGTATTATTTTAATCAGTGTAGCAGTAATGCTTGAGAAAAGCACCATCTACCTGAGAAGGGGGGACATGTGCCGCATTTTGATTTACTTTATGGGACTATCTTTTCACACAAATGTTGTTTTACATTCCGACCGTAAATGAGTCGAAAATATATACTATTTAAAATTCGGTCAATTAATTACGCCGACCCAATTTGAGTCGAATACGATCATTATACCGATTTTATTTAAGTCGAATTTTGAATGTTTTTATATAATACCGTCGAAAGACATTCGACTAAAATTGAAAGTACAAAAAACTTTTAAAATCAATAGTGGTTCTCTTATATTGTTGTTGTTATCCCGACCCGACCCAATTCTAGATACCGAATGTGTAGAGTATTTCGGACTCAATATTGGTCGAATGATGCTCGACTATGTATGAGTTTGGAAAACTTCAAACATTCTACCTAAAATATGGTCGAATCAACCAAATAGGTGTGACTCTCAACACGTATATTCTGACCATATTTCAGTATGGATAATGTGTCATATTCTGACCAAATTTTGGTCAGAATGAACGCGCGTAAAATAAAAAAAATAAGGGCGAAATTGGAAAAAAAATTATGTGTGATAAGATAAAAATTTATGTGAAAAGATATTCACTACTTTATGCGCATCCTTACATTTGAATCGATCTTTTAAAAGTTAATTTTTATGTCATTTAAAAAAATCAATTCTCTCCTCGAGGAAACCTGTGATTTTATTCAGTAATGATTGCTTCGTAAGCAGAAAAGACATCATATGGGGGTTGAATACTCAAGAATACGTATCAAGCAAAGAGAAGAAAGATCATGTCTAGCTAAAAGACGTAGTAGTATTGTCCTCGCACGCTTCAGTAAGGAGAAAATAACATGCGAAAAACAAATATAGAGACGCTCTGAGACTAAACATTCAAAGACCGACAAATCGTCAAAGGATCCAGAAAGTCGTTGCCACACACACGACAAACGATCCGTTTCCACCACATTAGAGAAGACACCCAATGAAACTTATTGCGACATGAGATTTGATATCGAGACATTTGGGCAAACTTGTTATTGATACAAATCAAATACTTTCTCTGTCCCATTTTATTGGTTCTATTTAACTTTTCACACCAACGAAAAAAATGTAGTTAATGCTTTGAATCTCATTAAATGATCTAATATTTTTACATTTATGACAAAGTATTACTTAAATGATATAAATGTAAAAATATTAGATCATTTAATGAGATTCAAAACATTAACTATATTTTTTTAAATTTCTTTGAAAAGTCAAACGAGACTAATAAAATTGGACGGAGGGAGTATATAATCTCGTAACTAAGAATGCTTATGATATTTAAAATGATGCTAAATATAACATGTAGATTTTGACTTGATGTGTAGAGATAAAATAACTCTATCATGCCTAAAACCATTTTATAAAAATTAAAATTATTCATCGGGCAATGCATTTGGGTTATTCTTCGGCTACTGTGGAGAGCGAATGTCTATCTTGTGTGCAAGCACTTCATCGCCCCTCTGATAACCTCATTGTTTTAGGTTGTGTTGCACGTGATTGCTGTCTTTTGTGTCATCTTTTTTTTTTTTACAGTTATTTTTTGTGAGACGTACGAGTAATATGCCACCTCACCTTTAGTTATGCATAATTTGCTTTCATTTGATCATGTTGCTTGGGGGATATCACCTCCTGTTGATGTAATTTCCGCCTCGTAAACTCAATTTAATAAGATTGCATTGTTTTTCAAATTTTTTAACATTATTCAATAATTTTATTTTTATAAATTAAACACATATTTAACTAAAATATGTATTGCTTTCTTTTAGAAGAACAACATACGCATTGTTTTTTTTTTTTTTTTTTGGTTTGGAACTACAACATAAGTACTATTTTTTATTTTTTATTTTAGAAGAAGACTACAACATTATGTATTGTCAAAAATATCAATTTTTCCCTTAAAAAAAAATTACAGTAGAAACTCTATAAATTAATAATGTCGGGACCGGAGAAATTTATTAATTTAGAGAGTTATTAATTTATCGATAAATTAATAATTATTAATTTAAAGAGTTTTTAACCGATTCAACGTATAATCCACTTTTGATGAAGAAACTCAAGACCTCGAGACTATGATCAATCGATGTGGCTATCGTAATAAGATGGATATCGACAATCTAATGAACTACCCAGGTGAAAATGAAGCATGTTCGGAGGTTCAGAGTTTAGAAGATATTGTGGGTACTATCATCGAGAACAATGCGAGAGGATGACGGCGAAGATGATACGGTGTCTTTGGAGCACGTTACGCGAAAGGAAGCACTTATGGCGTCGAACACTCTTCACAACTTTATGATACAATACAAAAATACAACACCCGAGCTATTGGATGCGATAAGAAAAGTTAGAGATGAGCTCCGAATAGACTTGAACTTTAAAGGAAAACGTACAACTATTGAATCATATTTCAATAGAGTGTAATAAAAAATTTATTTTCATTTTTTATTTTTTGAGGGGTTACTTTTTATTTTAAAAACATCAATTTAACTGAAAAATATGGATGGCACGTTATTTTTTCCATCATCTTTTCCTCAAAAAAAAAAAAAAAAAAAAAAACATTGTCATGACATTATTCAGAAATTGGAAAATCAGGTCGTGTCAGACCTGACACTTGAAAATCAGGTTGTGCCTTTTCTGACATGAAAAATAAGGTAAACGTAAGGATCTCTACGTTTAAACGTAGAGATCCTTACGTTTAAACGTAAAGAAGTTTAAATAACATAATGATGCGTATTTGAAAATTACCTACGTTTAAACGTAGACAACCTACGTTCAAACGTAGAAAACCTACGTTCAAACGTAAGGAAATTCAAAATTTAATTTTTTGTATTTTTTTCTACGTTTTAACGTAAGAAACCTACGTTCAAACGTAGAAAACCTACGTTCAAACGTAAGGAAATTCAAAATTTAGTTTTTTTGTATTTTTTTCTACGTTTAAACGTAGAGTTGTTTGGGCTTCTTATTATTTGTTTTCTCTTTTATCTTCTTTTTTTTTAACCGTTTGATGAAAATTAAATTAAGGGAAAGATAATAACCAAACCTTGACTCTCTGTTAATAAGATAAAAAATAAAAAAATAACAACGGTCAACAGTATAATTGATCGACGTGATCAATTAATAAGATAAAAAAAAAAAAGATAAAAGACATTAACCGTTTCAATTTAGTTTCAAAAATAAGATAAAAGACATAATGATAAAAAACCCGTTTGATGAAAATTAAATTAACCGGTTAAAAAAAAGAAGATAAAAGAGAAAGACAAATAATCGAAGTTTCAAACGGTTAAACGTAAACTCTACGTTTAAACGTAGACAACCTACGTTTAAACGTAGGTTTAACTTACGTTAAAACGTAGAAAAAAATACAAAAAATTAAATTTTGAATTTCCTTACGTTTGAACGTAGGTTTTACGTTTGAACGTAGGTTGTCTACGTTCAAACGTACGTAATTTTCAAATACGCATCATTATGTTATTTAAACTTCTTTACGTTTAAACGTAAGGATTCTACGTTTAAACGTAGAGATCCTTACGTTTACCTTATTTTTCATGTCGGAAAAGCGCACAACCCGATTTTCGAGTGTCGGCCCGACACGACCTGATTTTCCAATTTCTGGACATTATTTAGGATTAGGATACTGTATAAAGCCCTGAGAAGCACATAGAACCCTAATTTCTTTCTGAAGAGGAGAGGATGGCGGCATTTCGTTTCAAGCTCAGGTCGATATCCCTTTTCAAATTCGATTGTCATTTCTCAACTTCCATTCTCAATCCCGATTCAAAAGCTCCTCTTAAAAGCTGGGAAAAATCCCGTGCGGCACTTAATCTGCTCCGGGTGGAGAATAACCCTGAGCGAATCATCGAGATATGCCGGGCTGCTGAGCTTACTCCTGAGTCGAATCTCGACCGTATCGCTTATAAAAAAGCTATTTTCAAGCTGAAAAACCTGAATTATTTCAATGGTATTCGTGATTTTCTGGAAGAATCCAAGGCTCGCAAAGATATGAAGTCTGAACGATTCATGTCGCATTTTATGGTCCTCTATGGTCAGGCTGAGATGCTCCCTGAAGCAGTCAAGACGTTTGAGGAAATGCATGACATAGGTGTTGAAAGAAACCCCAAATCGCTAAATGCTTTGCTTTTCGCTTGCCGTTTGGCCAAGGATTACAAGGAAATGAAAAGGGTTTTTATGGAGTTTCCTAAGATCTACGAGATTGTTCCGAATGTAGAAGCTTATAACATAATGATTAAGGGGCTCTGTGAGTCAGGTGAATCTAGTTCTGCTTACTCTATCTTGGCTGATATGGAGAGGAAAGGAATTAAGCCAAATGCAGCAACTTTTGGGCCGATGATTGCTAGTTTCTACCTGGACGAGAAGTTTGATGATGTTGGCAAAGTATTGGAGATGATGAAAGAGCTCGGGATAAGACAAACAGTTAACACCTACAATATTAGGATTAAAAGCCTGTGCAAGTTGGGAAGGTCAAAGGAGGCCAAGGCATTGTTTCTTGGATTTATGTCCAGAGGGATAAAACCAAACGCTGTCACATACACTCACCTGATCCATGGGTTTTGCAAGGAAGGAGATTTGGAGGAGGCAAAAGGTTTGTTTGACAAAATGAATAAAAGTGGAATCCCACCTGAGAGCGCATGCTATTTTACGTTAATCTATTACTTGTGTGGTGCAAAGGATTTTGAGTCAGCATTGGACATCTACAATCAGTGTATGTCAAAGGAGGGGGGTTGGGTTCCCAATTTCTCAACCATGAAGTCCCTTGTTGAAGGGCTGGCCAGCATTTCGAAGGTTGATGAGGCGAAGAAGATCATTGGTCAATTAAAGGAGAAGTTTTCAAGGAATGGTGATGTGTGGTCCGAGATTGAAGAAGGATTGGCTACTTAGAGACACAATTACCATGGTCCATGGTATGCATGCTCTTCTGTTTTGTCCCCTTATTACCATGTTCATGTTTCAGCTTTTTGGCATTGAGATGTAGTCTCTCAGTTACACTTTACTCTGTTAAGTGTTCTGTTTTGAGCTGAATTATTTGAACCTCCAGTAGTGAGTGTAATTTAAATTATTACATGGCTTTGGCTTTGTCTTGATAAGCATAAATCAGTCTTTAAAATTTGGTGACTGAGTTTATAGTGTGATAAGTTGCTTGGTTGAGCTATTTGCTTTCATCTTTCCTCTGTTCCCCCACTTTGTGTGTTTGACATATGGTCTGTGATCTCTTACTTAATAAACTCTTGCTATCAATTAGTCTAAATCAATAAAACTAAGATAAGTAATCAGTATAACCATCCTCCATTTTGAGGGTACCTTCCAAAGATTTGGTTGAGTTTGTCCTTGAAGCAGAGTCTCGTTTTTTATCTGGTGAAAATCGTTTGATTGTTGCTTTTGTTTGCTTATTCTTGATTTCGTAAACTAATGGTGCAGATTCCTCACATTGCTTACCAGGGTAAAATCGTGCACAATGTTAAAGGAAAAGTACTTAGAATATTTTGAAATTGATTATATACTTCCTCTTTAGCATTCCAATCGACCAAGTTTCGCATACGGAAAGTCTCTCGTATTGAAATTGAATGGTTGTATCTTGTGTTTGTGGCAGAAGTGGCTGTGTTTGGTTAACTATCCTTTGAGAGATGTTTAAAGGTCAATCTTTTGAGTCTGTAAATTTGTAAACTTGATCTTTTCACCCCACATATCCTGTGCAGTAAAAATGTCCCTAACAACATTTACTTTGATTATAGAGAAGAGAAGGGGATTCATAAGAAAATGTTCTCACCTATGATTCAATTTATTTGTCAAGGCAGAAACTTGAAAAAACATGCTCAATTTTCTGGCATGAAAAAGTAGTTTTCGTTTTGGATTGTTTTTTGTTGTTATTAAAAAGTGTTACTAATAAAAAGCATACATTTTTTCAAGTTGCGTGGGCCTGTGCACTAGCTGGGGGCAAGTAGTTTCCATATTTATTTGCCCATAATAAACAAGAAGATAGAGTAGTACTAGATCACACGAGTTTCATTGAGGTGCCCGTGCCCGTGCCCGTGCCCGTGCCCGTGCACCCCCAATTCCCATGCAGATTATGGTGGGCTAAAAAAATTTGCAAAGAATGCGTGGTTCGGTTTAAACATTTTTTTGTTTGCTAGGCAAGAGACACCTCTTGGTGATATCACCAGTTCTACTGTTGTTACGAAGAAAAGGAAGCCTAATTAATGGGTTTGTAGGCTGAAATGTTGGTTTGGAAAAAAAAACCATCCTTATTCAATCCGACGGAGTTTACAATGTAGGAGCACCTAAGGCCCATGAGTTTCTTATGTTGGAATTGTCGAGGTTTTGGCCAGCCTCTAGTAGCACTAGCAGTTAAAGATTTAAAGGCGCATGTATTGTGAAGATGTATAAAGAGGGAACTCATCGTGTTGTACTTTAATATGTGGTACCTCCAGACATGGAGATACAACATATGGAGTGATCTACACCACACATTTGTATTTCTACATGAAAATATATGGGGCGTAGATGGTTGATTTTATGCATTTGTTCATTGTTCACTTGTCACTTTGTTTAACTGGTAAATAATTCCCTTTATGTATTTACCCTTCAACAATGATACTTTGGTACCGTTCAAAGAAAGAAAGGAAAAAAATAAAATAAAAACAATGATGATAGTTTGGTGCCTTTCTTTTAAGTGTTTCATTGGTTATTTATTTATTCATTCATTTTAGAAAATCAGAAAGACAATAATTATTTACATCAGACGGGGGAAACTCCGTATACAGAGAAATATCTAACAACAAAACCATACATAGAAAGCACATGTGCAGGGATGTTTCGGGTTCTCTCAACAAAAGAGCAAGAACCGGACACGGGGAACCGGACACAATCATACAAATAAAACAAAAGAAAGACGTCATATGGAAAGAACCTCTGTTACGCCAAATACAGACTCGTTATGGATATCTTGATTCGGTAAGAAGAATATGGAATCAATCCACCATATCACATACGTCCATTACCGGAAAGAAATCATGCAACCACCTACCAACAGGCAGCATCAACCGCACCGATGAGCTCTGATTCTACCCAATAACTAAACACAAACGACTAAAAACCAGAAACACAAACCCAAGGCCCAAGAACAATAGGCCGCCATTTAAGCCAGCTTGCAAACCACCATTGCCGCCACCACCAACCAAATCGCTATTCCCTTCCACCAGCTGGCGACCAAATCCATTGATTCTACCCTTGAAGCATCAAAACACACCCGAAAGACCAAACCAGGGCCAACACCGAAATCATGACCCTCGCACCTTGCCGATCCAACTTTAAAAATTTCTAATGAAAATAGACCGACACTGACGCCGACGCCAAGGCCGGCCTTACAGTGAGGCCAAGGAGACCGCCGTCTTAAGCCCAACAGTACATGTTTCGCTAACGAAAAAAAAAATCGTGTAGATTCAATCCGATCTAACCTAATGTAATATGTTAATTTTATTTTTTGATAAAGACCCAAATTTTTTTTTAATCCAATCGATAAAGGTCCCAATAAAAAAATTTACTTGGCCCAAAAAAAAATAGACATACAAACAAATTTTATTAATTTTTTGTATTTACGGATGTTAAAAACGCGATAAGTGTTGGAAAAAAATGTAGTATTTAGGATTTGACAGAGAAGTAGAAACTCCAAGACACGTTAATAACGTTGTCTTTTAAAAGATGTTTCGTCCCACACGATTTGTCACTAAGGGATCAAATGAAAATCTCTCTCAGGATACAATGGAGGTGTTTGATTCAAACAGTGTCACTGTTTGAATCAATCCCGATGACACTCAAATTTTTTCTGATGATGCTGTCAAACTTATGAATTTTCGTCTGCATACTTGTGCCTTTTATAGCCGCAAGCACCCCATAAACGAATGGAGGTACTCTCGCACGAAAGGGTAGGGTTGTCACTGTTCACCGGATGAAAGAATGCAACCCTTACATGAAAGGGTAAGTACATATCAGTTCGAAAATGCATGTATCTGAAAATCCGAAAATGCATATCCCTTCATGAACTGATGCAGGTCGAACCCCGTTTCGTTGCGATAACATTATTTCGTACGGCAACTCGTATACAAACGATAACCAAAATCTTTATTTATGAAAAAATATCTAACCGTAAGTATGTTTTAAAAAATAAAAAAAAAACAACTTCAACTAAAAGACTCAATTTGAGAACTTCGCCTTAAACCCAAAAAGAGCCGACAGGTGAAATGAAATTTTTTTTGACATGTTCATGATTGGGAAAAAAAACTGAAATTACAGCAATACTAGTAACTATACTGTCGGCTTTCCATTCAAACTTTGGCAAAAAAAAAATTGAAGATTACAATTTGCAAATAGAAAATTTATTATTACATGCTAAATGACTATACAAAGAGCAATTTAATACTAGATGCTAACAGTACACCTACAAGAGGTTTTTTTTTTTTTGAGGGTGTACAAGAGTTTTTAAGTACGAGATAATCTAGTACTTACATTGTTTCCTGAACGGAACGGAATCGCTGTTCCAACGCAGAGGAGAGGGGAGAGAGACGGGTAACCTAGGCAAATCGTGGCCGTTGAAAGGCTTTCATATCTCAATGGAAAACCCTGCAAAAACTCTTGAAACCCTCCCACAGTTCATAGCACAAAGTGGAAAAACGGCTGTCAAGATGGAGAAATTTAGGGACTTTATGATTAAATTTTACCGCACAACTCAAAACGATCCCTTATCAGAAGCCCAGAATTCCATCTTTGAAAAGAGGCTGAATCAGCTTCTACCCCATCTCAACCACACTCCTGATCACCCCCCTTATGCCTGGGTAATCCCATTCTTTCTTTTTTTCTTTTTTTCTTTCCTTTTTGATGGTTTTAGGAGGCGTCCCTTTCAAATGTAGGTTGAGGCTTTTCATTAACTAGCAGTTTTTGAGACCCTTCAGTCGGTTACGGGTACTTGTATTATGTGTATACAAAAAGGTGATTTATTTAATTCATTGGGGTTGATATCTGGATTCGTCCTGTGATTTTAGGAAAACATGGATTTGTAATGGTGATTTTCCGCTTTTGCCTGCATTGTGTTTATTGAATTATGTATTTTACATATTTCTTGATTGAACTCCTCCTATTATTACCCTGATCTTGAAAGGAAATGAAAGAGAAAACTTATGACACTGGACTGGCGTTATGATAGAGATTTCTTGAACTGACATTTTGCAAGTAATATAATAATGCACATATTTAAATACAAATTTCATCTCTTGTTTTGCATCCCATACTCCTGGTGCCAGTTTTCCAACGCCAAGTATGTAAGTTGTTATTTAAATGGCTTTGAAGCTGATTTAGTTTTGTTAGTTTTGATCTTTTGCTCTGATTTTACGGTGAGAGGCGTTATGGTGCTAGAAATCCTTACTGTGGCAGAATTATTTGTTGGGTATAGGTTGTCCCATGAGTTCATCTTTGTACATTTCACTTTCTTCACTGTTTGGAAAAGTTATGCTAGCAGTAGCAGCAATCTATAATGACATTTTATCTTTAACCGTGGAAACTAGCGTGACAAGCAGGCTAGATTTATTTGGTAATAATTTGTAGTAAAAGCTTGGAGAGTACCCTTATGAATGATACTTCTTTTCTGATTGATATTCTTACATGTAGCGGTCTGTGTATGGGTCTCCGTTGAGCTTATTAGCTTAATGCATGTTACTTTTGTTCTGTCTCTGTCTTGAGATTCTGTACAATTTTACCATATCAATGTGTGTTTAAGTTATTCATGTGTTTATCTTCGTTGTCAACGTAGGTTTTTTTTTTTTTCCTTGTAATTTCTTTTATGATGGTTATGTTTCTGATGCGCGTGTAATTGCTTGCGTGATATAGATGATACAGAAGGCGATTGAAGAATTGGCTGAAAAAAGGGGTTCCTCAGAGAAGTTAATATCAGATTACATTAAAAAGGAATACAAGGATTTGCCATGGGCTCATGACACATTGCTGAATCATCACCTTAAGAATCTTTGTGCGTCCGGTGATATTGTTTTGACTAAAAACCAGACATATGTTTTCCCAGGTTTGCTTTCAGACAAAAACACCAGCAAAAAGACCACGAAGAATAAGCATGTCGGGAAAGATGAGGACTGGGATTTGCATAGTAAGAAGAAGAATAAACCGCAAAAGGCAGTTAGGAAGAAGTATAAGGTTAAAAAGGAAGATATGGATCACTTAATTGCTGAAAAAAGACCGTCTTGTGATCCAGAAGGACAAGATGTCTTGAAAGAAGTCCCAGAAGGACAAAATGTCTTTAAAGAAATCCCAGAAGGACAAGATGTCTTGAAAGAACTCCCCGAAGGACAAGTTGTCTTGAGTGAAGTCCCAGAAAGAGAAGATGTCTTAAAAGAAGTCCCAGAAAGAGAAGATGTCTTGAAAGAAGTCCCAAAAGGACAAGTTGTCTTGAATGAAGTCCCAAAAGGACAAGATGTCTTGAATGAAGTCTGTGATATGGAAATTGTTGAGATATGTAGTTCAGATGCTCAATTGAATCTAAATCCAAATCCGAAAGGACAACAGCTAAATGCCGAAGCTCATTTGATTCCTAAGAAAAGACCCTCTTGTGATTCAGGAGAAGAACAATCCTTAATAGAAGTGCATGTGATGCAAGATGCAAGTTTGAATCAGGAAGGGAATAAGCTCAATGATGACCAGACTCCTTGTAATAGCCCCCCATGCTTTGATCATCATGTGGTTCTTGAATCTACTGAATTACTAGAAAATCCTCAAGAATTTGCTGTGGTGGCTCCTGAACTGTCATGCAATGATGAACTGAAACAGGTTCAATGCCGTCTACCTTTGGAGGTTATTGACGACACCACCCAAAATCAGCGGAGTGAGCAGATGCTTTTATCTTCAGATGGAACCGAAGAAACTTTAGATGAATATATGCAATCACTGGAACCAATAACAAACATCCCCAAGTTTGGCTTGCAACAGATGGAGTACGGGGAACATCGTGCTATGCTAACTCAAACAAAGCCTACAGAAGTTTTGCATCAGCAAACGATTCCAGATCTGAAACCAACTACAGATGAGAACAAATGTGTCCCTCAATCCAATCCTGTACATTCCAGTGGAACTGATCAAGTCCGGCGTATAGTGTGTAAGTTTAAATATCGAGCACCTGGGAAGATAGCCAAGGAAAACCAGACAAAAAAGCAGCAAATTGACAAACATGATCCTTTATTAGAGCAAGGTCAGAAGCAGCTGGATGCACGAGACAGTGAACCCATAATAAACCCAAATGAGGTGCGGTTGTTATCAGGATCAGGAAAAGGATTACATGGTCAAAAGCAGCTGGATGCACAAGACAGTGAGGGTACAACAGGGATGCAAAGAAAGCTTCGTAGCGGGAAGACGTTGGGTCAAGAGGGTACAGGGAAGATGCAAAGAAAGCTTCAAAGTTGGAAAAATAAATCTGCAAAACACTTGAAACCACATGTATCAGTAGAAATGCATGATGATGATGATGATGATGATGATGAGGATTCCAATGAGTTGAGTGACCTTTTAAATTTAGAACAATCATGTCAACCAGATGATGATGATGCAACGCCCTTGAAAACAGAGTATCGTGGCAGAGGAAGACCACGAAAAGTTAAACCTGAATTGTGTGGCTCTGGCAAGATTATTACTACTAGTACTAAGAAGAAGACAGCTGAAGAGGAGGAGCAACAGCAGCAGAATCTTCTGGAAATGGAGTCAGAAAAACCGAAGCGTAATAATAAGAAGGGCAGAGGAAGGCCCCCAAATTTGAAGAAAAAAGTTGTGATGCCTGAAATTCGTCGGGGTCGGGGAAGGCCTCGAAAGACCGCCATACAATGAGAAAATTTGGTGGCATTTGAAAATCCTGCAACTTTCTAGGAAACATCTTTTGTTATTACATTGTTTATTTATTGGCCTAGCTTGTTTAGATTTTAGATTAATGAATGATGATGACTTGTTTTTATTCTTGATGATTGAAATTCATGAGATTTTTGGCTTTTACCATCTCTTCTCTGTTTTAGCTCTGTGAATTTATGTCCAGATTACTGTCTTCTTCATTATTTTGCCTCTTTTTAATGACAAATTAGTTGTTTCTTGTTATCAAATATCTCATGTTATAATCCATGGTATTATGACCATATTAAGAGAACAAACTAGGAAAACGCCCCAGCATTTATCCTACTTCTGTTGATTGTATTCTAAAATTTATCCTATTTTTCTTGGCTCGGCTCGGACCTATGATAATGACAACTATTTTTTTACCTGCCAAGATTCCCCTTTGATGTTTATATCTTATTATGAAAAATAAAAAATAAAAAGCAATTGAAATAATGAGGTGGGATTAGGTGTTCAGATGTTCCTATATCGTATTATTTTTTAGTGTTTGATAATAAAAATAAAAAATAAAAAATCTAAAAAAAACCAATTGAAATTCCACCGTGCAATGGATATAGTTTTTAAAAAAAAAAAAAGATGAAAATAGTGTAGATTATGTCAAAGCTCAACCATCCTTGAACGTTAGAAGTAGAACGAAGAAAACGGGCCTCCAGTAAAGTAGTGATTTCCACGTTCTTCTTCTTCTTTTTATTATGTTCAAACATTTTCTCTTGAACATCCATTTTTTTTTTCTTTGGCAGATGCACTTTCATTTTGCTGCTCTTCTTCTTGACAATAAATTTTATTTTATTTTCCTGATTTAAATTTCTGCATGGTAATTGAGCAAAATGGTTGTGTTTTATTGAAAAGCTTAATTTTACCACAATAATATGAAAGAAACTTGATTTCTTCTCTGAGAAATAAATCTTTTTCTGCGCGGCAGTACGTAATATTAATTAATTAATTAGGCTGATAATTAATTAATAGCTGAAAAAAATGCATGGAAGCAATACAATGAGGAAAACATCTTTAAAAAGCTCAAGGAGTTCTGTGAAGGAGATGAGAAGTCACAAGAAATATGAAGATACAGATGCTTTTTTATCCATTCCCAGAAGCGTCTCTATGGCATCAGGTCCCCCTTCCATTTCTACTTTATCCCTATCGTCTGCCTGCATGTGTCGCATTTATGCATCTTTCAGCTTCTGTATTTGTTTATTTGTCATTTGGTATGTTTTATGATCTCTCCTACGATATGCATATACTACATGTTCTTCATCGCCAAAATTGAAAGAAAATCCTGATGATATCTTGTTATTTTTTGTTTTCAAAAGTTTGAGATGATTTCGGGTCCCCCACCCACCGTCAACAATATTATGCCTTGGGGGCTGCTTATAGTAGGAGGGATCGAAAGCGGTTTGTTCTTAATTACCAATTGAGTGAGGTGTATGTATGATGCAGGAACAAGCAAGCAAAAGATGATAGCAGAAGATGTAGCAAAATATGGAAAAGTGAAAGTTGCTGCAGAGGTGTTCACTTTTCGAGAATTAGCAACTGCCACCGACAACTTCAACTCCGAACTTTTAGTTGGGGAAGGAGGATTTGGAAGGGTATACAAGGGACACCTTAAGAGAACTAACCAGGTTTCATTAATTGATTGTCTCTCTCTCTTTTTCTACCAAAAATTTCAGGCCCTCCTTGTGAAAATGATTAAATATTCGTTTGGTTGGTTGTTTAGGTTGTAGCGGTGAAACAACTAGACAGAAATGGACTGCAAGGCAACAGGGAATTTCTTTCAGAAGTTCTGACATTAAGCCTTGTTAGCCACCCAAACCTAGTCAATCTTATAGGCTACTGTGCTGATGGAAACCAGAGAATTTTGGTGTACGAATACTTGGCTAACGGATCCTTAGAAGAACATCTTTTCGGTATGCATTCATCAAACATCTGTTAAAATGAATGCATCAGAATCTCGTATATCAGATGTTGTCTGAATTAATGTGGCAGTTTTTTTTTTCTTGCTGATTAAGTTTACTATTATTTATCCAGGCAGGTCATTTATAAACAAGAATCCTCTCGATTGGTATACCCGGATGAAGATAGCTGCAGGGGCAGCTCAAGGGCTTGAATATTTGCATGACATAGTTAGCCCTCCGATTATATACCGTGATCTGAAAACATCTAACATATTATTAGATGAGAACTTCAGTCCTAAACTCTCTGATTTTGGACTAGCTAAATTAGGCCCTACAGGAGAAAAGGATCATGTATCCACTCGGGTTATGGGTACTTACGGCTATTGTGCACCAGAGTACGCAAAGACAGGACAGTTAACTAAGAAATCTGATGTCTATAGTTTCGGGGTTGTTTTCTTGGAGATCATTTCCGGTAGGAGAGCTATTGATAACACTAAGCAACCTGATGAACAGAACCTCATTTCTTGGGTTTGTTTTTGTTTCTCTAATTTCTTTGTCTTTATATATAAGTGTATGTAATCAGGAAAAACCCTTTTGATGTATGGTTTTTGGTGTACAGGCGAAACCGCTGTTTAAAGACAGAAAGAATTTTCCAATAATGGCTGATCCATTGCTTGAAGGGAAGTACCCTATAAAAGGGCTGTACCAAGCTATTGCTATTGCAGCAATGTGTCTTCAAGAGGAAGCTAGCACACGGCCATTGATCGGTGATGTTGTTACAGCACTTGAGTTTTTGGCCATGAAATTTGATGAAAACTCCAGTGAAGAAGATGAAGTGGAGGTAGATAAGCTGGAAAATGGAGAATCACTGCTACAACAGTTCCCTAATCTAGGCCACAACATTGACACATCTGTGTTATAATATTAACTAACTGCCATTGAATATTATTAACACACACACAAAAAAAAACGAAACGGGGAATCAAAGTTGTAAATTTCTGCAGAGAATAATAAACATGTTATTGATTCTTCTCTGCATGTATGCTTTATGCTGATCCATTCTGTATTATTAGTTGGAGTATTAATTTTGTAGTGATCTTTTACTATGATATATCAAGTTGGTTTTGCACTGAGCCTTGTTTAATTACTATCTCTCTTTCAAAAAAAAGTTTAAACTATTTCAGAGTTGTTTAATTTACATATTTAAGCATAAAACATATATTTTAAATTCAGATCTAAAAAATAAACAATTTGATCAAGAACTTGCAAATGGACAAGGTCGAACTTGCAATTTGATCTAACTATTTACCCAGTACTGGAAAAATCGGGAGTCATCCCCTTAAACTTAGAAACATGCTATAAAACCGGTAAATTCTTGTGTGGTGTCTCCACACCGTGTGGCTAAATACAGACCACACAGTTTTATTCTGTATTTAAACCGTGTCGTTCGATCGTTTCACCCGTCACTTCACCTCAAATTCTCTCACCACACAAGTATTTTCCCTATAAAGCACAACAAAGGAAGGGTGAACGAGAACAAGATGCTTTTTATTATTAAGTAAAAAATGTGCCTCGAAAATTGAAGATCCTACCCTCCGTTTTTTTCTTCATTCATTCAATCATTCATGGGTTCTACTTTTATAAAACCTCTTACTCTGTTGATGTACATTTGTGTAGTATATAATGTTGTTCTTTCAACGGCTTTTTCACCGCTCTATACAATCTAAGACTCTACAAACAATCTTGACACATGTGGTGAACCCCCACCAAGAGCTCGAGAAACCCCCCAACACTCCCTACAAAAATCCCTTGGAGGGAAGGGAAATTCTTCTTGTATGAAGAGTCTCTCTATTGCACTACACCATTGAGTCAAAGATATGCACCTTTTTTTTTTGTACAAATGACACGTCTGATAATCCGGTGCAATAGAGACACTCTACCAAAAAAATCTTCCCAAGAAAATATATGCCCTTTTGCACATTCGACACAAATGATAAAGCCGAGTGAGATTCACACTTATGTCAAACTGGGAAGGTGGCATGAATACCTCAGGTTCCGGCGTGATGCAAGAGCATGTTTTAATGCTGCTTCTACGCTTAACCCGTCTTGAAACAGCGACTCATACAACTGGCATACAAATTCAGACAACTCCTCCTCGTCGTCCCAAAGAGAAATGGACCGCTCACCGGATTTATCCGGTTCACTCTCTTCCCAGTCACTCCTTGGACTACCAGGGTCCATTTCTTCATCTTCTCCTTCCTCGTCTCCAATCTCAAACTTGCCATACTCTGTAGGATTGAATTCACCTGATCCAAACGAAGTCAACTGAGTTGATTCAGGTTCAGCTGAAGGACATATCACAGCTTTAGCACCCGAATCTAGAAGAGCTTTTATTAATGCCGGTGTAGGTCCATATATGCCTGTGAAGATGACGATTCTATCCCTCCAAGCTCCAACCTGCATAAGAGCTCAATATCCACCATTCAATTTCAAGACAACGTATTTCGTAAACGTTTTACATTATGTGATTCTCAAAGTATTTTGTGATACCAGTCTTGACAACTTACCATCAGACGAACATCTTCAGGAGTTAAATACATTGAAGGAACTGTTCTGCGGAACATATATGCTGCAATCTCATGGTCATCTTCCATTACCTTCAGAAGATATCATAAACATCTGGTTACGATTTGTATGTCAATTTTGGGAGGGGAGGGGTGTCTTCAAAGTGAAATTTTCAGTGTGAAATTCAAATACCAAATACATGGAGTTGATGAAAATCCTACTTTTATATCCGAAACTGATGCTGAAATAACAGTGTCAATAAAACTTACTTGTGAGTGTCGTCCAATGAAACGATGAACAACGCCTCCAATTAGGAAATATGGCCTACATGAAACGAGATCGGAAATAGTTGACATGCCGCTTATCACACATGCATTCTTCCTTCTCCGGCCTCGCATCATAGTTAAAAGGCTATACTTAACACTCTGTAGAAATTTGTCAGCCAGTTCTCCGGGCTCAGCAACAACAAATACGTCATTCTGCCAACTACATTAAACATGAGATGAAAAGTTGTCAATTGTTAAAACACGAATATTACTAAGACATTGTCATGTTCAATGTGACGGAACAATTACCTTAATATGGAACCAGGTGTGTCATTTTGCAGGGCCAAATGTACAACCCCAACTTGAGGTGAGTTCTTCAATTTCTCATACAATGCTTGGACAGGAGGAGAAAGCTTCTTCTGTCTTGCAGGAGATTCAGGGGGGGAAGAAGTGGTTTTTGCAGAATGAGGGCCATCCAAGCTCAGATGAGGAACTAAATCAATCCTTCCGAATCTTAGAGGACCAATATCGGGACTATATAGAAGAGGGCTCGAAGGGAAGCTACCAGTGAATAGTGGTGATGAAAATGGCGTTGGAAATGCTGACCCTGAAGCTATCTTAAGAGTCCCTGGTACACCATTCAACACTGACAATCGAATTGCCATGCGTGCACAGAACGTCTCAAGTGAGCGAGCATGGTGAAAAACTCTTCCAGAATCTGGACTATTGGAAGCCTCCACAAGCAGCACCCCATTTCTCCATCCTAAAGAAGGGCCGTTCTCATCTACCAAGTACCAAAAGATTAAAAAAAAAAATTAGTCAACTTCAGTTCAGGGATGACAAAGCTAATAGTTTCTGGGGAAGAAAAAAGAAAACGAAGTATTTACCTTTTTTCCCTTTCAGCAACTGCTGAGACTTAAGAATGTCAGAAAATTTCTCGTCATGTGAATTCTCAAGCAATCTCTCACAGAGTGCCTTGAATGATGAAGCGGTGTTCTTTATGTAATCAGCTGTGGCAGACTCCAACTTCAACCAGACAGAGGGATCTGTCTCATCCAGCTCCATATCGCAACGTTCATCAACTGCCACCACAAACATTAAAGTTTAACACTACCAAAAAACCATGAAAACCCAACTATAGCAAATTGAATCAGCCAACAGAATCCCCCTCCGGTATCCAAGGTTCTCTATCATGTAAGCTCAACTCCATTGATCCCCACTTGAAAATTCGAAGAGCTAAAAGGTTCCCATACCATGAAACAGAATCATAAGTCAAAAAAGGTACCTGGATTGAAACGAAAGTATTTTACGTCAGGGAGCATAGGAAGCAATGTGCCTAAAGCTTCTTCAACACGGTCAACTGAGCATGCACTCTCAATCAAGACTTGACCAGTATCCAGATACCGCCATCCGCCTTTTCTAACCTAAAAAAAGGAATGATTTCCATACAAACATAAGATCTCAATATTCATAGAAAAACAGATGCATCATATCTTATACAATTAGTAGAATAAATCACTTGAAAATCCTACCAAATAACTGAATTACACTTAATAAACTGTACTGATATATTGACCAATATCGACCTACATATAACCTTATATACTGGACAAAATGTTTACATGACCGTATTGTTAGTGTCTAATCGTGCTTAGTCCCACAAAAGGCTATAGCATATAGAGCAACACTTTGTTCTTATATTCGAATGAACAAGTCAAATTTGGCCTGTCTGAAACCACACCCTGCAAAATAATATCGCCCTCATCATGCTTGATGCGTTCAAATAACACATACCTCCTTTTTTTCACTAGAGCAATAAATTTAATGCAACTGAGCCTCAAGATTTTAATCACTTTGGACTATACAAACAAAATATTTGAATTTTCAAAGTGGACTCCAGACACATGGAACGATCCTCTAATCATGTAATGGCTGCTGTAAATTAATGAATCACATGCATATCATGCAACAACTTTATTGATTGAGAAAAAATGGCCAATAAAATCATATCACAACGTGACATTTTTCCAGAAAACCACAGCAATTAAAGTACCTTCGTTGGGACCGAACAGCATCCAAGCGAAACTAAGCAATCAATGTTTGCATCTGGCCATAATAGTTGTGCTTCTCGTATGGCAAAGATGGCAGGATTATTTGCTACAATAGCCCCATCTTGCCAGCGGTATACACCTGAAGAACAAAAGCCAAAAGAGGGCGGAGTTGGGAAAAGTAAAACGAAGATTAACCATAACCAAATTAAAAGCCCAGCACCCACTTTTAAACAAGAAGAGGAAATAGTACCATCAGAGAAATCGTCAAGGTAATATGGTGCCGCTGATGATGCTCTAATGGCTTGCCATATATGATGCTTACAGCTTCCAAGAAAAGCATTGCGCTTGTAACCAACTTGAGCTCCAGTGGTTGCTGCTCCTATCCCACCACTCGTCAAGTTTTCCGAAACTGTAGAGGAAATCTCAGGTGTGCCAGCAGGGTACTGTATATGAAAACATAGACTTAAGTACGATGGGTATCATATGCTGCAACCAAGATAATTACATCAAATGTTCAGTTGATTGCACCTGGTAATTACGAAATATGAAAGGCTGGGCTGGTGCAACGCTGACCAAAGTTGACACCACAAACACTTTGGGAATCCTTTTCACAGCAGACTCTATCAGAAGATCCCCATCCTCATCAGCGCACATCTCCTTTAACAAACGCTCAAACTGGTCTGCGCTGTGCTGCGAAATAAAGATGAACTATTAGCCTTTAATTGCACATTACAAACATGAATCTTATTTGATGGATACAAGATTAGCTATGGTGGTGATAAGAATAAATACAGCAAGTGAAAAGACGAATAAGACAGGACACCGCTAGTTCCATGCATATTTATAATAGGTCAGGAAATGGTTGATGCGCAGCAATAAACTTAACGTCAAATATCTGGCTTTAAAATAACGCGCAACTACTCAAGAGAGACAATAATGTGATCTTGCAAAAGGGGATTGTATGAGGTTGTGGGAGGATTTTAGAACAGAGAAATTTAGTTCGTTATACTAGAACAGCAAGATTTGTGAGCATTGTAATGGAATTACATGAGCTAACTAGCATTACAATCACATGAGTTGCATCTTTAGCTAAAGTCGTTGCCTAACCGTTTAATAACAATCCCAGATGGTGTTAACTATTCTGGCAATTCAACTTTCCTCAATTATCATTGGGATTGAATGGATAAGGGAATTTTGATAGTAAAAATCCATTATGTAAGTCAATTAAGATCAAGAGGTCCAACTTTTCCTTTTACACGATTTGATCACTCCATAATTTAATTGAAAAAAAAAATTGCCATAAGTAATTTTATCTAATGTGCGATATACAAAATTAGCTTGAAAGTTTTCAATCCCCTCCCTTCGTTGTCCTTTCCTCTCCTTCAAGTCCTTTAAACCACAACATGAGTCATGTATAACACTATAACGACGAAATCTCAAGAGTATACCACATCTAATCTAAGAGAAAAATAAAATCACAAAAATCCAGAGAAGTAAACACATATACGTAAACAAGAAATACTTCAAGCAATGACATGTCGAAAATATTCCGAGTAAGAGAAACAATTCAAGGATGACACATCCAAACATAGAACACTACCCCGAAAGAAAACATGAGATAAAGAGAGATTTTATTCAATTTCATTTATCATTTCATGTGAAACAATACTATTCCTCCAAGTAACAACTCTATTATTCCTAAAAGAAAAAAAGGTTCCATCTTTTCACTTTGCAATATTTGATACCATGTAAATATTATGTTCTTTTAAGCGAGATTGGTTATCTTAGCATTAGAATAAACATAGAGAACTTTTTTTAATCAAATACATAACTGGTGTCATTTGATCAACCAGACTAGCAAGGAGGTACTAAATTAGAATTGCCCCAATAAAAAGCGAGTGCACAACTGAAGCCAAATCTGGAGGTGCACCAACACGATAAAGAATCTGATAGCATCCAAGGTAAGCCTAAAAGTACTGAAAGCTACACTGACTGGTTAGAAAGGAAGCCTTTGTGAACATACCTTGGATCCATGGACTACAACTCTGAAATTCTGAGATGAGCTTTTATAAAGCTGGTCCAGCTTTTCCCTCCATGTTGCTGCTTCGTTGTCCTTTGGAATAGGTTCAGCAAACACAAGTTTACCTACCAACATGGAGAGACAATTTTGAAAAACTGAATTGCCTATTTCAATGCGAGCAGCAAATATTTCATCCAGAGGACTAACCAAGTTTTTTGTAGATTTCTTCACATTTTTCCAAAGACATTAATTTGATTGCAATAGCAACCGCAAGCATACCACCTGTTGACGTGCCACAAATCAAGTCGAATAGCTCATGTATCTGCTTGCCAGTACCCTTCTCGATTTCTTTAAGCATCTGGACTGTCGCTAGGCCTTTCATGCCACCGCCATCCATTGAAAGAATACGCAGTCCTCGCTTTGGGACTTGTTTCCCTTTGATTGCACGTCGCAGGATCTCATTTTCCCCTGAGATTTCAGGAACATATTACATCATTCTTTTACTTTGCAACAATTTGTTGACATGTCGATATCAACAGAAATCAACCTAATATTGCCAAAGCACGAGCTGCAGCTTTATTTACACGTGGTTTAGGTGCAGCTGTCAGCCGCACAAGAAGATCACGCAAACTTTCTGAAGTAACAAGGGCACGGCGGTTCTCCAAGCAGAAAGCTAAATTACCCACCGCAAGCAAAGCTAAAGTTTGTACCTAATGAAATAAATGACTTGACGTTCAGATCAACAGCTCTAAAACGAAGGCAAACCATATTCAAAAGAATCAATGACATGCAAGCTTACCTCTGGATTTTTGTGGCTACATAATGATTTCAAAGTTTTCAACATGTCCTTGGTCAACATTTTTTGAGCAACAGTATCAGAAGTAAAAGCAAGTTTGACAACAACTTGCAACACGGATATGACTTCATCTGGGCTAGCAGATTTCATTACTCGTTCAATCGGTTGCATTATATCAGATTTCATCAGCTGCATTGCCACAGTAACATCTGTGGAAAGAGATGAAAGAGCAGAGCAAGCTTGTTCAACCTGAAAACAAGCACAGACAATTGAAGAAAGCATTTTTCAGTAAACAGAAAACCAACATTAAAAGTGCTGTAAATGATTGTAATTAGCTCCTGTCTTTAATTTAGTTAAGTAGGAGCTTTGTTAGGTTATTAATCTTTTTTAGTAATTAGCCGTTGGATAATTAGTGTTTGGTGTGATGGCTTATATATCAGGATGATGGATGTTGGTACTTGGTAGTTAATTATTGTACTCCTATTTATACTCATTATTCTTCAGAAGGATTCAGAGAATAAGAAAATTTTCTATTCTCAATCTATTTATCTAAAAAAAGAAAAGAAAAATAATATTCCTCACCACATGTTGATTCTCACTACTGATCATGCTGATAAGCTGCCGCACTGCATTCTCATCTTTGCCGACGACTACTCGATTTCCCTCGTCTTGCATTATTTTTGCCAAAGCAGAGGCAAGCAAAGGGTGATGACAAGAAGAGAAACGAAATATGAGCGAGAAGAAAGCACTCAGCTTATGTCGAGATGCACCAAAATAAGAACTATTCTCCGTCTGCAAGGAAGCTCCAAAGGAAAAACGGCATTTGGCAAAGTTATGTGGTGTTACAAGTAACTAGGATAAGGCAATGGCTTAAATTACCTCTATCTGTACATTCACCGATCTCAAATGATCATCTGAAACAATCCTAATGTTTGCAAGAGATAAATGGTGAAGCTTATGCAAAGGCAGTATATCAGGGAGAAATTCCAGGGGATTTCCAAAAAGCCTTAGAACATGTAAGTCAGACATAGACCTGTCAAAAACAGATAAGAAATCTAAGATTCCAGAATGTAAGTGTCATTTCGACAGAAAACTGGACAAACTGAAAATGTTTAGAAACTTGACCTGAAATCGAGAAGAGGTCGAACCAACTTGTTATGTTCCAGAGACAATTCAACCAGTCCAACACACAGTCTCAACTCAACTGGTTAAATTTTTTCTTGTTAGAATAAATAGAAGCCAAATAAGG
This sequence comes from Gentiana straminea, assembly GCA_036785695.1. Taxonomy (NCBI): domain Eukaryota; kingdom Viridiplantae; phylum Streptophyta; class Magnoliopsida; order Gentianales; family Gentianaceae; genus Gentiana; species Gentiana straminea. Next base: position 1,505,131 of record JAVUPR010000046.1, read on the forward strand.
ATGTGCATTACATTCATCAGCTCAATAGTCAACACTAGGAAGAGGCAACGAAAACTTTCACGGAAGTGTGGTTTTTCACACAGGTAAAGCCCATCATTAATTTAGAACACATTCAAGATTACCTGGTACAGAGACCAGCATATTGTAGTCAACAGCAAGAACTTTCAAATTCTTCAGTTCACCAAGTTCAGGGGGCAAAATTGCTAGCTTGTTGTTGTCGATATATAGCTTCTCAAGTAGAGGTAAGTGAGTTATCTCCACCGGTAAGACCTGTGAAACACTTATTATGGAAAGTAGTCCATAGTATAACAATAGCTATGCAGAGCTAATTTCCGGTGTGTCGTTCATTTTGATTCTTTCATTACATGTAGGTTGTCGTGAGAGACTAACAACATACAGATGGACACCACACAATTTGTTTGAGTGCAGCTGAACAAGGCAACCCATGACACCTGCATATAAGTTACTTTCCTCTCCTTACCCATATATTTTCCCATTATAGCCAGATTAGCTGAACAAAAGTTAAACGGTGAAGAAAAACTAAAATTCCATAGTCAATAACAACTTAATTGATCAACAGGAGCATAAAACTACAAAACACAAGAAATTCCATTGGCAATAGGTATATCATACAAGAAAATTTTGGATGGAATGCAATGCATGTATAGCAATCATATAATACAAAACAAATTGCTCTTGGGGATATAGTCCTGAGTGAATATACTTACTGATATGCCCAGGCCGCACAAGCTGACAACAGTGACAGCTCTCCAATGGTCGGAGAGGCCGCCACCAACTGTTGCTCCTATCCCTTCGCTAGCCACAGGACTACCACCCACGGGACTACCCCCCACGGGGCTACCACTAACAGCCTCACTGGCGAAACTTGACCTCATCAACCTGACCAACACTCCCATTCCGTCACTCTGCTGGCCGGAGCCCCCTGACCGCCACATCATCACTCCTTTCAGAGGCTCTGTCCTCTTCACCACCGTCATTTCCACTCCCACCCTAGAGTCACCATCACTCACAACACCGACATTCCCGTTCTCTCGAAACAACTCAGGATAATCGTTTTTCTCCTTCAGCTCAACCTCAACGGTATCCTGAGGGGAAGGCAGCGCCACCACAGCTTGAGACTGAAGGCGGAGGGCAAGCTGATCGTCGTCATCAGCTGATGTCCACTCAAGTTCGATCCGGAAACCGACTTGACCTGCATTCCCCTCCGGTAAAACAGGTGGAGAAAGTGGGGAGGAGGAGGAGGGGGAGGAAGAGGATGGAGGAGAACCTACATTAGCCGGCGGCGCAAAAGCAGTGGAGGAATAGGAAGGGGATCGGGACGACGTGGGACTGGCGTCATCTAAAGGGTCGTCGGAGCCGTAAGTTAAAGTCAGGTGGAAAGTATCCGACGGCCGTTTCCAACCCAATCCCCATGACATGAGCGGGAAGGATTGGGGAAATTCCTCCGACTACACTGAAAAATTCTGCAACTGATTTGGGATCGGAGTAACAAACTTGGAATCAGGAAGTGGTGATTAAATTCAGCATTTCAACGGGAAATCATTCAACACAACTACAGTACTAATTGTTTTGTGTTGCAGATCGAATTTATGCAGTCAGTATGTATGTAAAGTGTAAACTGCCAAGTCTGGAAAGTCTCTCGTCTTTTTTCTTTTTCAAAAAAAACAAAAAAAAAAACAAAAAAAAACAACAACAACAACTACAACAACAACTAGCAAGTCTTTAATGCGTTTATAAAAAAAGTCATAATGTCATAATAAAATGAAATGCACAACATATTTTTTATCATGCAAATTTTATATTGGTCGCCCGAAAAAGTCGCCCAATAGAATTTAAGGGATTTTGCCATATGTTTAAAAATCAACTACCAATGATGTATTCTCAAAATTGATACACATTCAATTTTATTGCGACCACCATAAAACCACTGTTTTATCATTGATTATGATTTGAGATATATTTGATTCAAATGAATTCTTTTTTTTGCAGCAGATTCAAATGAATTCTAAAAAAATCAATGGTAAAAAATGTTGTTATACGTATTTTGTTGTGGCACAAACATTTCGTTTATAAAAAAAAAAACCTTTTTTCATTTTTAAAAAAAAAAGATGAAATACTATTTTTCATGGAGACTTTATTCAACAACCACCATACCTCATAATTAATAATGTACTTTCTTTATATAATATTTTAAGTGAGAGTGGTTATTGTTGAAAAAATATTGTAAAACAAACTCCAAGACACGTTGATGACGTTGTATGGTAATAAACATTTCGTCCATTATAAATATCATAAAGAAATCAAACGAAAATCTCTTTTAAGATACAATTGATTCTATTCAAACGGTTTTGGTCATGTGTTGTGTCTGTAATATAAATTAGTAAATGTTAAACATAAACTAGAGTAAAAGAATGAACTAATAAAAAGTGATAAGATATCAATCATAATGCAAAAGAAAAGAAAGAAGAATGAGAAAGACAAGTTAATGGTTAAATACCTAGACATGATGTAAAAAAACAACGAACGACAATTGCTTAACTTACTGTACTAAACAAGGAAAATATAATACCGCTACTAAACAAGGAAAATATAATACCGCTAAACAAGGAATTGAATGACTGGAAATCATAATGCTTGTTTTAATCAAGGAAGGCCAATGTTGTCAAAACTCCAGCTCCATGGAAGCTGAGTTAAATATTTCAACCAATTCCTCCTTGACTCCATTGTCCGCGAAAATTGAACCAGTAGCATCCATGGCAAGTTTGAACATTTCTTTCTTCCCAAGACCTTGGCAATCATGAAAACTCGGTAAGACACTTAAACGACACTTTTGGTCATTTTCCCCCCCTCAATGTGGGGTAAAAAAGTGCAAATGTGGAACATTGCGGGTAAAAATGCAAGGTTTGCGAAACAAAATGGACCAAAAGTGTCTTTTATCTTCTAATCACAATAAAAGAACAAATGCATACTGAAATTACAAAAATACTAATGCACCTACCAAATGCAGTAGAAGCCAGGTTATACTCCCGTGACAGACTGGTAGAGAATACACCGCTGTCATCAGTGCATAGGGTTACCGGATGTTTTGAACTGTACAAATCAGCTGCCACCAAGCAACAAATGGATGGATAAGTGAAAATGTTCTGTTAACCTTGAAGCTCATCCAAATGTGTGTTTGAGATGAAAATTTGCAATAATGAAGTTCTATAAGAGGCATACCAAAATGATGAATATCCAATGAAGGGATTGATTCGGTTCTGATATTGGATGTCAAACAAATTTCAACCTGACACCGTGCAAGACAATATACATCTGAGTAATTCATGAGCAAAATGAAAGAAAGAGGAAAATTTTGTAATGAAAGCCAATGATTTTTTAGGTTCTAGTGGTTATACTTTCTAATCCCATAGCAAATGTTCGGGATGATGATAAGCTGAGGAAAAGGGGACATTTAAATGATGAAATTTGTCATCTTGGTGGTTGCAACAACTCGTAAAAAGCATAATCAAGTTTAACCCAAATCTCATTGACATGATGACATTTTCAAAAGAAAAGACGCATAAAAAGTCAAACCGGGATTCCATATGACTTTAACTTTCTCCAATGGTCCTCTTGAAAGAAACAGGCATGGCCAATCCTCCCAGGAACAAAATCCAGCATTGAATGAACTTCTTCAGGATTGTGTACCTAAAAGCACTAAAAATATGATACGAGCTACTACGAATAATTTTAAACACAGAAGATTGAGCATAAAAAAAGGGACACAAACGATATGCACCTCTCCACAGTGAAGTGTAACTGAGAGACCATGCTCTTTAGCATACTCCAATGCAGGCAAAAAAGTTTTCCTAGTGTTACAAGAGATCCGAGGCTTAGAAATCTATATAAAAACACTTGCGGTAAATACTGTAATATAAGGTAAATCCGTAAAATAGGGACCCACAATTATACAATCTTTAAATTCCACAGAAAACCCCTATTAAAATTATAAAGACTTTTGCAAGAGCTATAAGACAGATCTAATGTTCTGCACAATAAATGGGCAGTAGAAAATACCATTCACCAATGACAGGATTCCCGGACAGGTCAATTCCCACCACCCCTGAATTTTTCAATTCGATAGCAAGCTTAACCTTCCCAAAACAAAACAAATAACTTATCAGCCATTCATATGCAAAGGAGGCAGGATTATAAATGTCAGTTATGCCCGGAGAACATACAGTTTCCATTGCAGCATCAGTTGATTCGCGTCTGTCAATACTCAGAAGAAGTCTCACGTATATCTTTTTCTTCTTGGGTTCACAATGTGGGATACTGCTTGAAGATATTTCAGGGCCCCTGCATCCAATTCATGAGGAAAGTCAACGTATACTGTGTTGACAGCCCTTAACCCCTCCAAAACAGCTTGGATGTATGATTTTTTGGTCATCCCTTTTGACTCATTCCTCTGTAGTACAGAAATGGAAAAGGGAAAGGAAAAACTATCTAATCACTCTAACATCCAATCCAAAATCCAAAATAAATAAAAGTTCTACTTAAATAGTGAGGGATAATATTGGAAAACAAAGCCAATGTTGTCTAGGAAAAACGAAAAGGAACTACTAGTAATCAGAATTTCGATTGTATTCACTTTATACTTGAACAATGCTGATGTAAATCAAGGAGTTATTACCTTTGGAGTAGTTCTTAGTTCCAAATACACAACATTTTCACCAGCAAAATCTTCAATAACCTATTTGACAAAAAAAATAGAAATTTCAAAATATAAGCTTTGCACAAGAAAGTAAGCAAATCCGAAAATTGTGAAGCAGGTGAAGCAGGTGAAGGAATTTGAACCTCTACCTCTTTAGTAATTCTAGTGACAGTATCGTGGTCCGTTGTAATAAGGTGAATCAAATCAAACAGCTTGAATACTTCAGAAAGTGAACGATCATCTAAATCAAAGAGAGAGAAAAAAAAAACTGATATTTAGCACAATCAAATGCATTGGAGAACCACCAGTGCGGACTTTGAAATGGAAGCAACCGAGAAGTAATTACATACTTTTCAAAATGACATGCTCAACATCAGAGAAAACTATGATCCCCTTTTCCCCTAAGTCTCTTGCTAGCTCCCTGTATCCCAACAAAAAATTACCAACAATAACTAGCAATATCTCCTAAACCTAGTGAAGTTGTCAAACAAGCAAAAAAATCCAGTAAATTAAGAGGAACTGTGTTAAAAACACATTGAAATATTAAGAAAGTTAGGACTTATCACTACTCTTGTTCTTTCAAGCAAAACCCATTACATTGATCTTTGCTGCTTAGTAAACCCACATAATCATAGTAAGAAGAAGAAGAAGAAGAAGAATTGAAGAAATCAACATCTTCGAAACCCCATTCCAATAAGCTAAAACAAGAAGGGAATAAAAAAAGTAGGAAGAGAAGAGTAAATGAGTATCAGGCATGGGAGTGTACAGAAGAGTAGAATCTCTGATGGAGCCATTAAGGTGGGCGTGCAACTCCACCTTAGGCATCGCCACCCACCAATCCATATCTGCTGCAATTTCAGCGAGTTGCCGGGAACGGAGAGAAGCGGGTTGCGGGTTTGGAGAAGAAACCCCAAACTTCAAATGGCTGGGCTACAGCTACAAGACCAAACAATTGTTTCTTCTTTTCTTTTTTTTTTTTCTTTTGTTTTTCGGTAACATAGATATAGAACAAACACAAATAGCGAGTCAACAATGTGGTCCTCTACGTTTACAGACTGCTGTATTTGACCGTGCAACGTTACACACAAAATTACACACCACATTTTAGGGAAACTTGAAAATATATTTTCAAAAAGTTAAACATATGATATATATGCTTCGTAGAAAATATTTTGAAATATATGTTTTGTTCGACTCGTATGCGACTCGTGCGTCAAAGTCATACCATACGTGAGAATCAAGCATGAGTCGAACGAAGCATATAGTTCAAAACATTTCTTACGGAGCATATATATCATAGATTTAACCTTTTGAGCATATAAGTTCAAGTTTCCCTTATTTTATGTACGTGATGAAATCATTTTACGTTTCTGTTTTACCCAAACATCAAACGGCATGTGTCAGATTTGCCATGTAGATGAAGAAAACTAGAGCCATTGCCTTTACACTGTAATTGGCTTCAAGATCTATGGGTTAACTTTCCTGCCTTTACACAACTGATCACCATCCGGCATCGATCTTTCCTTGATCTATAGTCTCCTTATGAATATGACGCATTCGGATGTGGAACTCTTCAGTATTATCCTTTGGTTTATTTGGACATCCAGAAATTGATTCATCTTCCAAGGAGAAGTGTCTTCCACCCATCGGATCTCTGCTCAAGCCACCTCTCTTCTGAATGCCCATCGAAGATCAGCTGTTGATGATGCTCTCCCACACCGGCTATCACCAAACCCCATGAACTGGATCAAGCCCAAACCTTTCTCAATAAAGGTTAATGTTGATGCAAGTTTCGTCAATAATCAAAGAGCTACAGGCATTGTGATCAGAAATCACTTTGGTTCTCTAATTGGTGCCTTCTCGGTCTTTTTGGGAAACGTTGCCTTGGTTGAATTTGCAGAAATGCTTGCTATCTCTCATGGTGTGAAGGAAGCGGCAAGAATCTGGAGCGGCAAAGTGACCTTTGAATCTGACTCGCTCAATTGTTTTCCCCGTTTGAATGATGAAGATGAAGACTTGACGACTTTCCGGACCATTAAAGATCAAATTCTCAGGGATTGCCGGAATTTTGAAGATTCGAAGTATAGCTATACGAATCGATCTGGTAATACTGTGGCCGATCTTTTAGCAAGATTAGGGTTTTCCCTCCCCCCTAATTCTTTTAGTTTTTGTAATTTGGGTATTACCCCCAACTCATGTAACCTCATCATTAATTGCTTATTTGAACCCCCATTACTTAATTAATATAATCTACCTTCACCCCTAAAAAAAAAAAACAAGATATGTGTATCAACATTACACTCTATCTCATGGATACTCTGCTACATCCTTGGACATATGGCAATTCTGATGAGGACATGGTTTACATGCTCCAAAACTTGATATATTACGGTATCCATTTGTCCATTGAGTTAGGTATTGTTGGGAGAGATTCCCACACTCTTGAATGTATAAGAAATATAATAGCGCTTTTACTGGCACCAATTGATTTTAGTACAACGGTAAGCGCTTGATCTTATCATGGTATCAGAGCCAGAGATCACGAGATCGAACCCTGGTTGGAACATTATTTAAAAAAAAACTTGTGCAAGTGTTGAGACAGATTGCCCACACTCGTGAATGAAAAATTATGCAAGTGTTAGACAGATTGCCAACACTTGAGGGGGGATGTTGAGAGAGATTCTCACACTCTTGAACGTTTGAGGAGAGATTGCCCAACAGTGTGGGAATCTCTCCCAACATGTAAGCTCACTTCTCTTTAATACAAGTCATTTTTATCAATTAATAGTCTATAATATGTGGTGATACTATAATAATAAAAACTATAATAACATGCATGTAAATGACATATCCTATTCTAGTATAGTTGTTAGAATGCAAATTAAGTAACACTTGATATCAAATGCCATAGATTCAACTTGACATGGTGTTAAAGATCATTGCATTTCTTGGTTATCAATCATGTTTGAATCTGAATCATCACACCATTAATAAAATAAAAATAAATCAAATTTTCCTTCCCTCGCTCTAAAAAAGTAAATAAATGTCAAAAAAAATATAAGAAACAAACTGAAATGATAAATCCAATAAAATTCACAGTTTTGGCAGTTTAATAACACATTTTAGCTCAAATATGTGAACTTTTGAAAATACCTTTATGTCCCATATAGGGTTTTCAAGTCTTCCCTCCTATTTCTCATATTCCGTATTTAATTATTACCAAAAGAAAATGCACACATTTCTACTATGTATGATCCTTACAAGCTTTTACACCAATACTTGCATGCATGAATGCATTCCTCTTCAACTTACAAGAGAGCCAAATAAAATACTTGTTCTTGCTAGCTAGAGATTGAGGACTCAAAAACTCTTGTTAATAATAATAATAATAATAATAATAATAATAATTGCCATATTATGCCACCTCAATGTTAATGGCGGGTTTAGCTTCGATTTTGATTGGTAATTTGTTATTTCCGTCGTCGGTAAATTTGGACTTGGATTTTGCTGACGATCGGGATGCTCTGGAGGAAGAAGATGACGAAGAACTAGATTTTGGAGAGGAATTTGATCTACTTTTCTTCCGTTTCTGCTTTGGCTTTGGAATTTTTGAAAGCTCTCCTGAATTTGTGTCTTTCTTACTAACCTCATCTTCCTTTTGAGCCCCCTTCTTGGATTCTGCAAAATCATCTGAATAATTATAATAATCATAATATAATTATATGACTCTGAAATTGAATATATTAAACTTGGTATGGTGGGAATTTCTTACAGCTCTTAGGCCTACATTTCAACAAAATACATTGGACTATACCCGAAAACTAGGGGTGAACAAAAAAACCAGAAACCAAACCGACCGGCCGAACCAAATCGAACCAAACCGGAATGGTATAAACCGTGGTTTTTTGGTCGGTTTTTGTATTGTAAAAAACTAAACCGTAAAAAACAATTTGGTTCCAATTTAAAAAAATGAAAACCGTTTAAAACCGGACCAAACCGGATTTTATATGTATACATAGATACATACATATATATATATATACACACACACACACACCTACATCTATTAATACTTTAAAACATCAATGTGTTTTTTTCGGTCCAACTCAACTTGTTTAAACTTTGTAATTGTAATGCATTAATGATCAATTACTAATCTCATATCCTAAAGATTCATATTTTGTTGATCATTTAAGAGATTCTCGAGCATACGTATCGCTCACAACTCACCACCGCTAACTCTTTCTTCTTTCTCTTTCTACTTCCTCAAGCACCAATATTTGAATTATGTGAATACTTATTTGTATGACTTACTTCTTCTAATGATGTTGATGAACTTAATCATGGACATTTTCCGATTTGTTCATTTGTTAGGTTTGACATCTTATATAAATAAATGCATTTATATACATTAGTTTTATATAAGTTTGTCTTTTATTTGCTTATAATTAGATTCTGTTGGACAATAACATTTTTGAGATAATCAAAATACGAGTTGGTGTTTTGGAGAAAATAAAATGACGAATATGTTCTAACTAAATAAAGTTCAAAACTATATCACATGTTTTTTTTCGTTTGAAATGTGTGAAAGTTAAATTTATCTTTAATTTATCTCTCGCTTACTTATACGAACAAACGCATTCCTCTTTCTTCCTTGACCATACTCAAAATATTATTTTGTCAAATGAATTTTGAGATTTATAAATGATATTCAATAATGTAACGATTAGTTCATTATTAGTATTTTTTGAAATCGATGATTCATTGATGAATTGAAATGAGTAAGAGATGACTCTTTCATTATCTGTTTCGTCTCAAACTTTGGAATTCAATCAGAATTGTAGGTGTCGATTTCGTTGTGTTGGATGGTGTTGAAATATGATTGGTTTTTGGATATTTAAGATTCGCATATTTAGATGTTAGTTAAATATAAAACATTTGTTAAATCATCTAATTGGATTTACTTGCATAATAAGTACTAATGTATTACATATGTTATCATTTGTTGTTACGAGCGCACGATTTGTGATTTCCTATCAATAATATTTTTTAAACCTCCATTGGATTGGAGGTGCTCTTAGGCCTACAATATTTCTTAGCTTGTTGTTATTTCAACAAAATACATTGGACTATACCCGAAAACAGATTTTTGAAGAAATAAGTCCCAAAAAAAAAAAAAAAAAAAAAAACTGGTATGGTCAACCATATTAAATCAGGACGAAAACAACAATTAAAAAAAGGCACCATTTCCTAAGCCCCTATTATCAGAGAAAGAGTAAATTAACATCCTCCATATTTTACTGACTCGTGACAGACGAGCCAAACATTTCCGGCTTTAATGGCAAAGATTCCTCACAGTTTTTTTCTCTATTCTCTAGGTGATTTCTTTTTTATTTTGTTACTAATCATATTTCTTTACTGCAATCTATTTTTTTTTTTTTTAAGATGAGTCTTTAATTGCATCATCATGATTTTATCGATACATCATACTGCTTTTGTGCCAAAACAAAACGAATCGCCCTTTAAAATTACCATAACAAATACTCCTATATTTTATTTGAGTATATAATATACCCCCTTTAGTTTGCTTGTTTCTTAGATTTAACCCCTTCTTTTCTAGCCATGTACAATTTTGTACTGTTTGGCCTAACTCATAACTAATTTGCTGCTTTTGGGGATAAAAAGAAAGTGCAACAAAACATTCTTGACTCTACCAACAGTTTTCATCATTCGAAAAATGTTTAAAGAATGAGACCAATATGATTATATGAATCAATATATATTTGATAAAAAAAAAAAAAAAAAAAAAAAAAATGTGAAAAAAGATTGATAGGTAGAAACTAAAGAAGAAGCCAAGTAAGAAAGATACAAACCTTGTGATGACCATGGAGAAAGAGAGGAGCCATTGTTTCCAATTGTTGTTGCTGCAAATTCTGGCCCCGTCTTAAACCCTTTCATCTTTTTATGTATAATCGACGATGAAACAATAGCAAGCAGTCGATAAATTTAACAATAACGATAATCAAAGTATCATTACTCTCATGCATGGGACATGGGGTAGGGTAGGGTAGGATAGGTCGGGAGACAGAGTGGGACGTGGGGTAGGGTAGGTCGGGAGACAGAGTGCTAAAAAAGAACACATGAAAAAAAGGCAGAGGCAGAGGCATACCCAAGTGGGAGCACTACCAGAAGAGCCTTCCCAACCAATGTGCGCCACATGCTTTACATCTGTTGGATATCCTATTTCCAGTTCACGCTCCTTTACAACTACAACAATTATTCAAAATCCATTTTTTTTTTTCTTCTTTAAAATCGATCAAAACCTCCAAATCAAATAAAACAGGACAAAATTTCATCCAAATATGATTAGTTTACCAAAAATGTTGGTTATATATTTGAATCCAGCTTTATAGATGCCCTTCATTTTAGTTCCCATAAAATTAAATGAATAGGGCTGATTCCTCCACCCTCCTCTGCTATTCCAAAGATCTGAGATATCACAGACACAGAAATGGCCCCTTTGCCTATAAAAAAAATATAAAAAAAAAATTATTCAATGGTATGTTATTTAATTGAGAATCTTCATCCATGAAAAATGGACAAAGTTTTACAAAATCTTGAGAATTAATACATACAATGTCATAAAATTCGACGACAAAGAATAATTGAAAAATGCAAATAATTTACCTTTTCAAACAAGAAATAATGGGAAGAAACAATATTGAAACAGAAGGGACAAAATACAAGCTGCCTCTCCTCTCCTTGCTGCTATAACATTCTCCATATTCCTTAAAGACAATATATATTTGATAAATACATGCTATATATAAAGCATGCATGCATGAAATCAATCTGTGTTCAAGCCAAAAATGATGAAATAATTTTGCTGTAAAATTATGGAGTATATGATTGGCTTCAATAGCAGCTCTGTAGATTTGTCATGAAGGAATAGAGAGAGAGAAAGAGAATGTAGAAAAAAAGTTAGAGCAAGAAGGAGAAGGAGGAGGAGGAGGAAGACAGACAGATGAGGGTAGAGACAAAACAACAACTGGACAACCATGTAAATCTCACATTTAATTACGTTGATACTACCTGGTCATTTTTTCAAATTTTAACCAAGTTACCCAACTTTTCCTTTGATACAAAAATGGGATGGTCCTGTTTTTTTTTTCTTCCCTTTTTTTCTTTCTATGATAGACAATACGAAGTCGTCACGTGTTATGACGTAATGTTTTAATAATGGATGCGTCGTACCCGATAGCGGATAGAGATGATAAGAAGTTTAACAATTAAAGGTTAAGCATTCCCGCGAAATCAGGCAAGTTAACCAATAAAAAAAAAGGAGATAAACAATACGGACAAAATGGAATCAAGGCTGTCCCTGTGATATAGAAAGCCCTAAGTCGAAATAAATTTAAGGCCTTTAACCGTTTGAAAAAATATGATAACAACTATTTTCAAGGTATATTACGTTGATGAACGGCGTATAAAAATGTAACAAATTTTGATTATAGTTTTTTTTAAAGTAAATTCTAGTTGAATTTGGGGCTTTAAGATATTTTAGACTAAGAGTATAAATAAAATTAGACCTAAAATACACTACTATAGCATGAAAATAAGGGCCCTAAAATTATATAAATTGACGAGGACTCTAGGCCGTGGCCTTGTTGGCCTGACCTTGGGACGGGCCTGAATGAAATGGAATAAGGACGAAGGAATTAACGGAAGCAACGATCGGTGAAGAAGAGAACGAAGACGACGAAGAAATAAGTGGAAAAGAGACGAAGAACTGCGATACGTAAAACAATAAGAGAGACATAGGAACATTGAGTCGATTGCATGGATAATGGTACAATATTGTGTCAACACATGGCACTATCATTGCAAGTCGATGTCACATAACAAAAAAAATAGTGATAAAGCCGTTGGTTGACATAATGGTACTATGATTGCCGCGTCATTGTACCATTATAGTAGTGAGTAATGATACTAACATAATGGTTGTGCTACAACGGGTGATCTGCACCGTTGAAAATATTAGATTTACATCTAATCAATTTAAACACATTATTATCAATGATGCAGATTATCGTTGTGTCACATGTTGTGTCTATATCATTACTCTATAGTAGTGGATGATACATATTATACAAGGCAGTTGATTAGTTTTTTTCTTTTAAAGGAAAATGATAGATATTCATCCATTTTACGGTCATTAATAGCTGATATGGCAAGTGTTGTAATGTGGTTGTTTTTAATTCTTTTGTCATAAATTAACCATGACACAGTTCATCCAGCATACAATACTTTTTTTTTTCTTATAAACGTTGTTGTTCTTGATTTGCTCAATACAACAGTTTGAAGGTGTAACTTAAAGTCAAGAGTGTTAAAGTATATAACATGCTAATTATCTGTGTTCCCATCAGGTTAAACCTTGTATAGTTTTTTTCTTTTAAAGGAAAGTGATAGATATTCATCCATTTTACGGTCATTAATAGCTGATATGGCAAGTGTTGTAATGTGGTTGTTTTTAATTCTTTTGTCATAAATTAACCATGACACAGTTCATCCAAAGCATACAATACTTTTTTTTTTTTTTTCTTATAAACGTTGTTTTGAAGGTGTAACTTAAAGTCAAGAGTGTTAAAGTATATAACATGCTTTACTTAAACCTTAATAGTTTTTTTCTTTTAAAGGAAAGTGATAGATATTCATCCATTTTACGGTCATTAATAGGCGATATGGCAAGTGTTGTAATGTGGTTGTTTTTAATTCTTTTGTCATAAATTAACCATGACACAGTTCATCAAGCATACAATACTTTTTTTTTCTTATAAACGTTGTTGTTCTTGATTTGCTCAATACAACAGTTTGAAGGTGTAACTTAAAGTCAAGAGTGTTAAAGTATATAACATGCTAATTATCTGTGTTCCTATCAGCTAAACTTTTAAGAGAGGTGGTAATTCAACATGGTATCAGAACGGAAAGTCTTGGATTCAAACATTGCTGCCAACATTATTTCCCCCATTTATATTGTACAAGTCTAGGGCCTCTTTATTGTTGGACTAGTTGCCCTTTGTGAGCCTAGTTGGCTCAGCCTTGTTATAGACCCACACTTGAGGGGGCGTGTTGAAGTCTTTAAGATTAAGATTGTGCAAGTATAGGGAGAGATTGCGCACACTTGAGGGTAGTATTGAAATCTTTAAAAATTGTGCAAGTGTTGGAGAGATTGCCAAGACTTGAGGGCGTGTTAAAGTGTATAACATGTTAATTATCTGCTTCCTTATCAGCTTAAACTTTTGGAAGAGATGGTAGTTCAACATGGTATCAGAGCGAAAGGTCTTGGGCTTAAAACTTGCTGCCAACATTATTTCCCCCATTTATATTATACAAGTGTAAGGCCTATTTATTGTTGGCCTAGTTGGATTTTGTGAGCCTAGTTGACTCAGTCTTGTTGTGTGCCTAGAAGTTGGCTCAGCCATGTTATAGGCCACATTTAAGGGCGTGTTAAAGTGAGTAAACTGTTAATTATCTGTATCCTCATCAATTTAAGCTTTTGTGAGAGATGGTAGTTCAACAAAGAGCTCCTTTATGGATTCATATGCATCCAATGTTGGGTTGAATATGAACATGTAAGGTAGATGATTGATGCATTAATTAAAGTATTTCCGATTATTAAACGAAATGTACTATTCAAATTCACAGCGCTCAAAGTGTGTTATCGTATGAATTCAATTATCCACTATTTTGCTCCATTTTATTCGGAGTGCATTTGATACATTCCATAAATCATTCCCAACCACACCAAAATCCATTCAAAAGCAATTTTTGAATCATGAGTAATCATTTAATCAAATCAATGTGTAAATAAACTATGAGTATTGTAATGGTGATTTAAACTATGCTACTCGAGGTCTGGTATGGAAACATGTTCTGGTCATCGATGGATAAAGCATCTGCTGAAATCTGGTGTTCAGCTGGGGTAAGATCAGCAGGGTTGATCAATCTGCTGATGGCAAGTCTACTGAAGACAAGTCTGCTGATGCCCAGCAGACGTGTGGAACACGTGTGCTGCATGTTTTCGAGTTACTTTTGGGTATTTCAGTCATTTACTGGATTGACTGCTAAGTCGGTTAGAGTTTGATTCCCGAGGCTATAAATACTATCCGTATTAATTGTAACTTGTGATGTAACTTTCTCGTGATAATAAAATATCCTCGTTTGTCCGTGGAGTAGTGGCTACTTATCACACCTTACTCCACCGCACATCCTGACCTACCCCACTCTTACCTACCACCCATGTGAGTTGTCGACTTTTATTCCAGTCTATTCTATCACATTCCATACTTTTTAAGTGGTTCATTTTATTCAATTACCTTATAATTATTACATTC
This sequence comes from Gentiana straminea, assembly GCA_036785695.1. Lineage (NCBI taxonomy): Eukaryota > Viridiplantae > Streptophyta > Magnoliopsida > Gentianales > Gentianaceae > Gentiana > Gentiana straminea. The sequence continues at coordinate 1,520,239 of JAVUPR010000046.1, forward strand.
CTTTTGATTCATGCAAACAAACAAGCCTTAAAACTAGAGGGATAAGAGAGAATTATATGGTAAAAGTGATCATATATTTAAATCATAATCCTACAAAAAAAAGTACTAGAATTAAGCTACTTGAGGGAAGTTAAAGACGGTCTCCTACATCTCCATTGTAATCCCATGGGCACCGTTGAGTCTTAACAGATTTTCTAAGCTCTTTGTTGATGGCATACCTAGTTGATGTCACCGGTACAACGGCATCTGTGTCGCCACTGCAATAAAATTTAGTATTACTCCAACTAATAATTTGAGAATATAAAGGTGTATTACTTCCGTTCCAAAATGTAAATCCGTTTGAACTTTTTCACACTTCCGTTTGAAATTGAAGTGTTTAAAATATTAATTATATATATCTGATGTCTTTTTCTGTTACGTACCTTCATTAACGTTCTCGATATAATTCCGTGATCGAGAAGTCTTATCGAATCACAAGATGATCATATATGGATTAATCTCAATCCCGAGGTGATCACGCATAACCGTTTATACTAGGGTAGAGTTTGATGTGTTAGTAAGGATCACTTCGCAAGTATGTGGTCCAACACTTCTCGTTGGCTCTATTCGGGATGAGTGAGTAGTCCGTGCTATCACGTATATGAAATCCATTCCTTCCCTCGAAGGAAGTATTTACGCTTCCCTTATTTGTTAATCCTAAACCGATTGATGGCTCCAGTTCATATTATATTAGTTATGAACTAATTGATCACTAGGGGGTTAATGGTAAATAATGATAAGATGTTTCGAGAAGGGTTTATGGAGATATCCCGAATCGAAACGAACAGTCTATGGAGGATTTATCCGTATGTAATGATTATATCAGTGGACGCTTATCAACTCATAGTTGAGTATAAGTTATCTATATTCGGCAGAGTACAGTTTCGGGTTTATGGTGGTGTAATCCCGGAATTAATAGATTGAATATAATTGTTCGGTCTGACGAATTAATTTATTTAATTTATTGTAGCTACTGAATATGGGTCCATGGTCCCCGACGTGGCTCCTAATATAGCATATACGTTTTCTCGACGTTTCACCTCAATTATAATTAAATAGTTGGATTGGACTATTTAATTGATATGTGGATTAATTGTTTAGTTGGACTAAATAATTAAATACATGGAAAAGATTTTTTCGTGGACTCGGCCCAATTTGTGTTAAAATGCGTGTAGCCTATTTCCCAATTAGGGTTGGCGCATTTGTTATTAAATAATTAGAGAGAAATTAATTTTCTTGGATAATTATTTGATATATGATTTAATTATTTATTTGTTAAATGATAAATCATAGAATATTGGATAATGTATTTATTTATCCTAATTTGTTTGGGATATATATTATATTTATCTTTTATTTAAATTAAGGATTAATTTAATAATTATCTCCACAAGACAAGTATTTATGGATTGCGGCGGTTGAAGAGTTTACGGACTCGACAATGTAATAGAACAGAGCTCGACCCGCATTGGGGTCCACAGTGAAATAACCAGAGTACTGATCAAAATTCAGACCAGTGGGTTGTCCTGGCAATGACGAGATCTTGTCATTTTCCTTCAAACCGGCTTGAGAGCCGATGTAGACAGGTTTGTCTATTGATTCATCTTCTTCTCTCTCAGGCTCGGATTCAAGATTATCGTTTTTTTTCACTGGTTTTTTCATCAGTTGATTGTGAATGAAGTTGAGCATTGAATATTCGGATTTACGGGTATTGCTCCCATAGAATTGAGCTATGGATGCTATGGCCTATGGATAAAAGAATTAAAGGTTTCATTTTGGAAGCAGGCAGTGAATTATGAATTTATGATACAACAGGCTTAGGGACATGCATTTTTATAGCTTTGAAAATGGACATGCAAACTAAAGAATCTTGTCACCTATATATACTTGAAGTAATAAATGGTACAAGGTGTAATTGAGCTTTCTTTTGAACTTGGATTTCCAATTCAAAATAAATAAAGACAAGATGAAGAAATTGCAATTCATTGAATAAGTAGTGAATGCCTTAGTTGAACAACAGATAAAATAATATAGGAGAAATGTCATTTTCTACCCTTCACATAATTGAATAAATCCATAGTTCATCAAAGGAGGATGCACATTTCAAAGTTAACTTTAAAGTATCAGTACTTGAACAAGTTTAGCTACAATGAACAAATTAACAACACAAAGGACATATACACAACTTTGGCTAGTATTGAGGCACAAAGGGATCATTCATTGAGAATTTTTACATACAAATTTTTTTAGAACTGAGTGTGGAACAAATAGGCCTTGATATTTTATGACCAATAGAATATACGATAAAATAATGGACTCCGTTTTGTAAAAATAAATATCACCGTATTTTCAATTTAGAGTGAATAGCGCTAATAAACACCTCGACCTTTAGATCAATGTTGTGATTTGATATTCATCTTTCGTTTTGGTGTTTTTGTCACTTATGTTGTCTAATTCCTTGCAATTTACATATTTTCATCAATTAGGACCGAAATGTTGTTCTTGAACATCACGCTCGTTAGGATTACGTGGAGTTTCTTCCTAAGACTAATGAGGCCCTATTTAGGCACATAACAGATTACCCAAAGAGCCTCTAAACTTTGTGCCATTTTGGGTATTGTTCTGATGGCCCTTGTGATACTCTCTTACTCAGACATTCATGCAGAGCTTCAACTCAAAAGGTGTACTACATATCTAATTATAAGCATATCCCAAATTTGTCAAAAGTCAGATTACATATATATATATATATATATATATATATATATATATATATATATATATATATATATATATATATATATATATATATCTTAATTTGACTTTTATAGATCGATTATGTTTTATGAATCATACCAAACTTAAGCAAAATCACTTCTAATTGTGATGCATGATAGGCGTAGTATCTTAATCATCCCAAGAGCACAAACACTACATATACAACAACCACATGGTGCTCGTTTATTGATCGATCTTTGACCGCCATCAAACACTCGTCATTCCACTTCCAGGCATCGCCTATTCTACCCGCATCGATCATCAAAACCATTTCCCCTCCCCAAACCAAAAACAAAAAAAGACGGGAATTTAGGGTCAAAAGCAAGCAATCAAGCATCCACCGTTTCTCCGGTCTCTTCAGCAGCAGCAGCAAGGATAAGCTCAGGCTCTGCACCTTTCCCTTCTTCGCTTACGGTTCCATCCAAAGCATTTGGTTGTCCCAAATACCTTAGAGCCAAATGTGCCGCTTTTTGCCCGGATATCATCATAGCACCAAAAGTCGGACCCTGTAACACGATCCAGTGGAACCAAAACAGAAATCAGTGATGTGTCTAACACATATGCAAAATTGTCAGTAAAGTGACTTAAACTCTACATCTGGTGGAACCAATCTGAAGACTCAGCTGTGTGATGGACAGCTGAGAAGGGTATTCAATTTTGTGCGTCAGTAGGGTGGAGTCTACTAAGCTTCTGTCGGCAGGGTAACTATCAGTAGGGTGATAGTCTGCTGAGTACTGGAATACAGCAGGGTCCCACATCTGTTAATTCTGTTATGTGACAGCTATACAGTGTCATTAAAAGGAGGACACGTGTAGGGGTATTTATGGTGCATCAGACAAAGATTCCTTGCGGCTAAGGTTTAGGGATTTGTGCCTATAAATACAGTTGTTGTCTCATTGTCCGAGTGTGTTGAAATCTGTAAATTCAGTGCATAATAAAATATCTCTTTTCTCGCCCGTGGTTTTTTACCTCTCCCACCGAGGGTTTTCCACGTTAAATCTGTGTTCTTCTTGTTTCTGTTATCTCCTTTGATTGTTTATGTTTGATTGCTTCTGTCTCTGTTTCTTGCATCTGAAGTTATCTCCATCAGTTTTATAACAAAAATCTCAAGCAGAAATCAGTTGGTTGTATAGCCAACACAATTTTATTCAAGTATACCATCAAATAAACACCAAGTTACCCCCGGTAATTCGCCATGTTGTATAAAATATGCACATTAAGAAACATTACACAGAAAAAAGTATAGAGGTGAAAAGTACCATTCTTGGGGCACCATCAATCTCTGCAACTTCCATGCCAGTGACGATCATGCCGGGCACAATCTCCCTGGTGAGTCTAACAATTGCATCCTCAGCAACATTCATATCAAGTGCCTTCATTCCCGGGACGTTATCGGTCATTCCAATGCTTTTGAGCCTTTTGACCCCTGTAGCTCCAAAAGGACCATCATGCCCACATGAGCTCACCACCACTTTAGCTTCCATCACATTAGGATCCATGCAAGATTGTGTATCGTGATTCATTGAAACCAAAGCCCAGTTAGTCACAACCCCAACAACTCTCCCACCTTTCACAATCAAATCTTCAGCAGCCACAGCATTGAACAGTTTCACATTAGGCCTTGCCAAGAGTTTGCTCATGATTGTTGATGTGAATAAAGCTGCATGCTTTATCACCACATAGTCATCTTGTTCATCATACTCAATCTCAAGCTCATCCAAGAACTTGTGGGCCGGTTTTCGGACAACCATTGCAGAGAATAACTGTCCCCCAAGCCATGCGCCGCCTCATGGGCTAACGGATTGTTCGATGATGGCGATGCGGATGTCGGGGTTCTTGCTCAGTTCATACGCGCATGTCAGACCTGCAGATGAAAAAAAAAAATTGCACACCCAATTTTATTACATTTACATCAAAATGATACTGCAAGATATAGAAAATCCTAAATCACTTGTTTCGATTTCATCGTTGAACTAAAAGTATTTGTAATATCCCGATTTTTAAAAAAGGGCAATTCGGTCATTTAGCAAAAATCAGAATATTATGTTATTTAATTAATGGAAATAAAGAAAAGGAAGGAAATTAAAGGAATCAGTATATTTCAGGATTTTATTAATTAAATGGGATTATAAAAGGAAAACTAATCCTAAATTTAACCTAGTTGTTGTTTTACGTAAAAGGAAAAATAATCTGAAGAGAGGCGCAAGTTTTGAGAAAAAGGGAGAGAAGAGGCTTTCGAATCTCTAGGCTAATCCGTTGATAAAAAACGCAGACATCTCAAGAGAGAAAGGAACACCGCGAGACGATACATCCTATTACTAGGCGTAGTGCCCTTGTTATTCATTATGTAACAAACTTGAGCTAAGCTAGATAACTTTGGAACCTCATGTTATGCTATGAACATAATATGATAGTTAGCTAGGGTTATTAACGGAATGAATTAATAAAAGACGGCGTTGCTTTTATTTCTTTATGAGACCGACGTTATGCGATCTTCTACTCGTTACTAAGTACTTATGTACTTACCTCGTTACTTTTTGTTTGTCTTTCTCTTTTCCCAAAGAAGATGAACATGTTGCTAATGATGATGAGTTCTTTGACGGAGATGTGTGAGATGGAGCTTTTGAAGACCTAGTTTCTTTAGTTTTGTTTTCCTTCAATAATGTTGTTGTTTCAAGTTCAAACAATGTTGTCTTCCTTTTGGATTAGTTCCAGTTGAGTTCTTTCGGATTTGAATGTTGGTTGGTTTAGTATTCTTTATTGGATTTAGTTTTCGCAGCATTGAAAACCGTGTGTTCGATCTTTTGTTTTTCCCGAGTCGTTTTATCTTCCGCGTTGTTTTAGTTCTGATGTGTGACGTAAAACTTACATATATTATTGAATTTTATTTGATAATATTTGTGCCGAGCGCTCTTTCCGGATAACGACTCGGTGTCCGGGAACGGGACGTTACAGTATTAGAGTAGTAAACACACATATACAGGGTCTAGTATGGTCTAGTATGATGCACGTATACTTCTCTCTGGTAGCATCTTCCGTATCTGACAGAAAAACATACCGGATACTTAAGATACACACCCGAAGGCAAATTCGTAATTTTAAAAATTGGATACGGTATTGGACATGTGAAATGAAGAACCATATTGATTTTTTTTGTTTTTGGAAAGCCATATCATAATGAAAATTGAGTACGAAAAGTTAAAAGGGTCAAGGAAACCACTAAAATTATTTGGTCTTTTTATATGTACTTTGGTCCTTATATTTTCAATATTTTACCAGAATGCTGTCATACTCCTATGCTATATTTTTCTGAAGAACCCGAACCCGCATATCTTATATCCGTACCCGCTTCAACCTAGTTGGTCTACTTTATGAAAGCTAATCCCATCATCCCAGTTGTTCAGTATTGAATCCGCACTAAATCCTTGCATTAAATTCAGACAAACCTTGTAAACAAATTAAGAAATTATTACTCTAATTTTACCCACACATTTTAGATTTGTCCATGTGCAAATCCTACTTGATGGTTCTCAATCAATAAGAAATGTTGATTTTAAATTTGCCACCAATGAATTTGTGGCAAATTAATGACATAGTGATCCAAAACTTACACCTGAATCACCATAAAATTAGTGTTACCGAATCAACATGTACCAAATTTCCTCAAAAGGAGACAGTTTTTAAAAACAAAATTCAAAACAAAAACGAGATTGTTGCATGGCATTTGAACGTCCAGAAAAATTCTCAAAGAAGATGGCCGGAATGCATGATCCTATACGCAAAAAAAATTAACAGTGACTCAATTGGGTCAATCAAACAGACAATACAAACAGCGAGCCACACCGTATTTTCCCCTTATTTGTCGGGTGACAAAGCCAAAAAAGGCTTAATTGGATAGTAAAAATCCGATTTGACGAATAATGAAATTAAAACAGAAAAAAAAAATCGTGAGGTTTTTTTTTTTTTTTTTTTTTTTTTTTTTTTTTTTTTTTTTTGAGAAGAATCGTGAGGTTTTTTTTTTTATTATTATAAAAACAAATAAGTAGATGTCCCCTAAAAAAAAAAAAATAAATAAAATAGAGCCGTTAACGAGCCGACCCAAATCGTTTATAAATTATTCAAGTTTGTGCTCATTCTTTAATAAACGAATCAAAAAAATATTTCAAACTTGATTAATATCACGAGCTTGTTTATATATGAATGTTTGTTTAATATGCGAACACAAATTTATGTACAAGCTCAGCTCATTTTTAAAGATTCGTTCGATCTCGTGTTCGAATTAAGCTTGCTATACGTATTTTTGTGTTTCAATTCAAATTCGGTTCGAGTTTGACTCGTTAAAGTATCAAAAATCAAGTTCAAATGAATAATAACAAAGTGCAAAACAATATTAAAAAATCATAGAACCAAAAAATTCATGAGAACTCTATAAATATGTTATACAATTACTCTACGGTATCTATTAAGTTAATAGATGGTTTATCATCAGGAGCGGACGCAAGATTTTTATTTAGTGATCCATAAATGTTTTTTATACGTAAAACTTAAGTAATTTATTAATTTAATTTAACTGTATCCACGTTCCCCGTTTGGGTACACATGGGTCCGCCCTTGTTTTATCATCTTTTGTGTTAGAGTTGTGTTGTATATTAATTTATCTATATAAGTAGGTTTGCGAATATACTCGAATGATTACGAGTATGCTCGTGTTCGTAAAGAAACGAGCTTATAATATTTTTCAAATTCGGTTCGTTAAACTAAACAAACGAATGATCACAAATACTAACGAGTCGAATACAAGTTTATTTATGAGCGGATCTGTTTATTAAACAACACTACAAATAAGCAATTAGGATATTCATCTAAACGTATTTGGCGATTAATCCATAACTACTTGGTTGAATTCAATAATGACAAGTCAAAATACCTACTTAAAGATATTTTTGACCTTTTACATAATTTAAAGGGAGATAAAAAAAGCCCTCAACTAAACTTAGGGTTCATTTATCCTCAAAAAAATAAATAAACTTAGGGTTCATTCCCCTCCAAATCTCGAGTTTGGAGCCACCCCCTTTCCTCCATTTTTCTTAAGGAACCCTTTCCTCCATTTACTCATTAAAAAATCACTCAAAAATTCTTGCAACTTTCATCTTTTAATTCCAAATAATCAAATCATGTGGCAAAGGAGAAGAATATCTGATAATGTCGAATTATCTTAGGTGTTCAGCGGCGGTGAATATGACGGATATCTAGCTGTTTGATGACATAAAAATAATGTTTGCCGGTGGTGCACTGCGGTATTGTGGAATTTGTGGTGGTGAAAGTATAATATTAGATGAGTAGAAAACTAGGCAGAGTAAACCTTAGGCCCTGTTTGGATGGGAAGTATTGAGAGAAAAAGAAATGACATGATTTGGTAGAATCTAAATTTGAGTGTTTAGTATGTTTTTGTTTGAAGGAAATGAAATGAGAGCAGGGGAGAAGAAAGGATAATGTTCTTCACAAATTGGACAATCTTGTTTCATTCCAAAACAGGTGATAAATGGAAGGAAACAGTTCATTTTCATTAAAATTAAATTGACAACAACTGTATCTATTTTCCTTTCCGTCTAAAACTATCCAAACACTCATAATAGATTTTGCAATCCCTCCTTCACCTCTCATTTCTTTTCTGTCACTATCTTTTATTTTATTTTCTATCTAATTCTTTCAATCCAAACGAGACCTTAGTTTTTGTTTTAATTGCCTCCCTTGGAATGGATACATAGAGCCCTATTTATAGGGGGTGAACCGACTAGGGTTCAATATAATTACAAATAAGGAGAGATAGTACAACTAGGTCTTTGACGTGTTCGCCAGCTCGTAGCGGGGCCGGTGTGACGCGGACCCATTAGCCTTGCAGTCTTCTCGTGTTGCATGTCCTCACTTTGCTCGTATAATGATGGCTCTCTTATCCATGTGTTATGAGTGGGGTCGCTAGCGGGCCCGATTAGCTTGAGTCTAGGTGGGTCGGCCTTAGCTTGGCTTCGCCTCTTATGATGTCATAGGGCTAGTATTGGAGCCGTAATCCCATGACCTTGAGGCGGCTAATATATGGTGGACTTCATAGCCACCGTCCTTGTCCTAAATGTGGTTTCCGGCGGACCCGTTATGACATCCACGGGCTGGATTATGTTGTACGCATATCAATATCTAGCATCAATTCCTACGTGTTTTGATAAAAATATGTTTTGAAAAAGTTTTTTCACACCTATATGATATTCCGCCTGAATTCGAATCATGAAATGTTTTTTATCCAAACCAAATTTTAGTGGATTTGTCTTTTCTTTACCTATATGTTTGTATCAGATATAGGACTATAGCCTATAGGTAAAGTATTAGTACTTTAAGTGAGAGTGCATGGGTTTTTAGTTACCCACTTCGCATGAGTTGAAATAACTTGGAATAATCAGAATATAAAATGTGTAGTTCTGATTATCCTACAAGACACTTCATTTCATGTGGAAGATATAAACTATTCACTTAATAATGTGAAAAATATAAACTATGTGATTGTGATTATTTCAGAAATCACTTTACCTCTGAAAACATAACACATATTTATGCTATTTTGATTGAGCTTTATTTTGTAAATGGACATATTCAAAATCAAAGCCTGAGCACCTGAAACCATAGATAATACTCACAAACTCGAATTCGTTGTTAGCCTTGAATATGTACAAAATTACAAAGCCACATTTGCAATTATGAGGGAGTAGATTCATAAGAGTTACAGGTATAAATGTTTCAAGCATATATACTTTCAATATTCCATGTGATTACGGCTGGCTGTTGTTTATACACAATATTGAAGCACTCCAAGCCGTGCATCGTTCAACATAAAAGCTTGAGAGATGAGTAAAAAATAAGTATTCATTTCACTTTTCAAAGGCAACCAAAAGGTATAGGGACAACCAACAAGAAGTTCTGTTGGAGACCAAGAAAAACAAAACAATATGAAATACAACATTGAAGAATTGTAAGGGTGATCAGAGAAAAAAGAAAAAAAAAAAAAAGGGCTCGAGTAGCAGCGCCTTATGCAGAAGCACCAGTAGTAGCTTTTGTCAAAGGAACTTGCAAGTTTGTTGTCACCCTTTACTATTTAGAAACCATGAATCTTGATGTTTTCCTTCTTTACAATACCAGCCTGAAGAACAACCCCACAATCAATTTAAGGAAAAAGACATAGATGTTAACGACATAGAGTGCAGAACAATTGGTAGAACATTTCGGTAGAAACATTTGGAGCAGAAAATACCTGAACAAGGAAAGTAGAAACATTCTTCCTCTGATCACCTTGGAGTTGGATGACCTATCAAACAAACAACCATTTGACGAAATCCGTGTGAATGATGTAATAAGAAAAAAGAAGAATGCATACATAAGTAGCTTTTGTCTGAAACAAAACAAAAGAAAACAAAATGGTAAACCTGGCCAAGTTCAGGATCCTGTACAACGGTACCATTGCAGCAGAACTCCTTCTTAAGGTCCTTGAGTATTTTGTTATAGCTGAATTCCTTCTTCAAACCTTGGACAGTTGTCAGGCTTTTCCTACCATTGCGTTGCTGTATACGAATATGAACATAATCTTTTGTCCCAGCACCTGAGTTATCAGCATTTGCCTCGGCGAATGGATCTGAATTAAGATAAATTTATTTGAATTATCAAGCCACAAAAACAATGGAAGAAGAAACTAGGTACTCTGTGCTCAAGGATGCTATGACACATATAACACGTAGAATCGAATTCTGATTTGCTAAAAGATTCCCATATATCAGAATGATCATGGGATTTTATCATCTGAAACAGATAGATATACATACCGAAGGCACTAGGAACTTCTACGTCGAGATCAGACATGAACCTGGATGCAGCATATCTCAAGGGGTAAGAACAATGAAAAAGTATTTGGAAAGACAAAAAAAAAAAAAAAACAAATAAATATAAAATTCAAGAATCAATATGCAACTTCCCTTTTTATTTGCAGATTAGAACAGCATTTAATCCAGCAACAGTAAGCATAAATAGCATCAAATACATGAAGAAATCACTACAATCTCCACCATGATCGATGTTAAGCGTAAAATAACACAATATTGTCTTAAAAGATTGAAATGGAATTCTAAGGTCCATTTGGTAAGCCTACAAATCAAAGACCAAACTCTTCTGTTTATCATTCAAATCTATTAGGTTCTAACTTCTAAGCTTCCCTGTGTCTATCAAAATGAAAGCTACTTGCAGAATATTCTATAAAAAAAACAAAAAAAAAAAAAAAAAAACAAACCAAGAATCATTAACAACGCACCAAAAAAGAAATACATCTCATATTTTCATTATTACAACAAAAGAAAACAGAGAATTTCAAATTTAGTAGAAGAAAAAAATTTCCGGATTGCATCCGGGAAACCAACCACACAAGAGACGCAGACAAAATTCGTGTGGAATTCAAAAGGATTAACTTCCGGGGAACGAAATTCAACAGATTAGATTAACAAAAAACCAAAAAAAAAAAAAAAAAAATTGTAAATTGGAGAATCAATAATAAAAAAACCATTTTGTTGGCAATTGAATTATTGAAGGTGACACGGCAAAACATAAATTACCTGAAACTGGAAGGAGAATTTGTAATCAAAGCCTTGGGAGAAAGCAGTAGTATTGAAAATAAAAAAAAATGCAGGAAAGCTACGGATAAGAGAAAAGAAGATGAAATGGCTATTCGGTATCTGTTGTGTCTGAACGTCAGATATGCGATTAAATTGATTGAATGAACTAAACAACAACCTTGGAATTTGGATTGACACACGCTTATTCTACGGGAGATATTCTAAAGAGATTTTTATTTATTAAATAAATAAACAGTCGGTGCAATCTTGTATGTTTGATTGTGTTCAAAATAATATAATGTATTATCAATCTTTTACACGTACGTGTAATGCATAAATATCTCATGATATATCACTTTGACACTTACATCTCATATTATACACCACTGCAAATCTCTCTTTTCAAAATTCAAACATGCACCACTTATAAAGTTTTCCAAGATCATGCGTGTAATCAAATTTTTCACCTAACAAAAATATAGAATGGATGCCAAATAAAAATAATTGATGCCGTGAGATTTTTTTTTTTATTGATAAATATTAATAACAACCAAATCTAAAAAAATAGACTAAAAAAAAAGCATAATAGAATTTATTAAATGCATAATGAAATTTATTTGGTTATGGTTGGGAAATTGGAAGAGATCGACAAGGAACTAGTTGGTGTTTTTGGTATTTTTTTTTTCTGGGCGTATGACTTGGAATGGCCACTATGAGGGCTTCAAAATTTGGCTGGTCCGCATGAAGGAATTTTTTTTTTTTTTTTTTGTGATATAGGAATTATCTTGGAGTTGATGAGTATGATAAACATACGGCTGAAAAAAAATGATGATGGCTGATCGAACTGTATATCGATAAACGAGTGTGGCAACGGAAGAAACAGGATCGGGCGAGGATTCACCAATGTTAAGGCTTACGACCCTCGCCCCTAGCTCCGATACCATGTAAAGAATCGAATACTAAGCAGAAATATAACACTGACATATCATATTATACACCAGTGCAAATCTCTCTTTTCAAAATTCAAACATGCACCACTTATTATAAGTGCAGGATGATACTTGGACTTGACTTAGGAATGCTTAAACTTAGTTTTTAAGGGACCTAACTACTCAATAAATGTATACAGAGCAATTCAAACAAGATACTGTACTATCAAAGACAATATGCAGTGACACTGTCTGACAGGTTCACTGACTGTTTTTAGTTCTTGAGCTTTTTTTTTTGAGGGAGTTGTTGAGCTAAATTGGTCTTCTAAAAGATGTTAAGTGAGCTGAGAACCAATGTAAACTTGTAGATAATATGTTAAACTAGTTGTATGGGCAAGTTTTAGTTCTTTAAAATTTAAGATAGAAGCAACTATAAACAAGATTGATCACATGGATTTAAGTATTTCAGTCAAAAGCCTACCTCTACTATCAATAGGTGATGCATTTGGTGACTAAAGTTTGTGAGATCTGATGTGCAATATATACCTTATATCCAGATTACATTGATGATAGAAAGAAGCACAAACAAAATCTATGACGTTTCTTATATAATCACTAGTTTCCAATTGATTCCTCTTCAGATTCAAGGCCTTCAGCCACTGATTGATCTTGAGAACCTTCTCTATCTGATCCTTGACAACTAAATCAAAGCAAACCAACAGATACAAAAACGACTTGTATCATTCTCCAAGGCAAACTACATGTTTCTCTCAAATTAGAGCATTGATTCTTTATAGATAGGATTGTACAAAGTTTAATCACAAAGAACTTTAAGTTGTTGAATTGTAACTCAATCTAAATGTGCATGTCTTCTTGTTAAATCGAAACAAAGACATACAACATATAATAAGAACATAGATTGAGTGTTTAGAAAAGTAAGGTTGAGTTTAGCTTTGATCGAGAATGATTGAGCTTGAGTAGTGGCGGACTCAGAAAAATTTCTCAGTGGGGGCACTAGAACAAATGTTGGAACTTTATAGTGTTTTAGCTCCGAAATGGTTTAAGTATAAATGACGAACAATCAACTTCATGCCCAGATTTGAATGAGTTACGGAATGAATTTCTGGGATCTAAAAACAGTTTTGGAAACTACTAAGATAGTAATTGATGTTAGGCTTTTGAATCACTCGATTCCGATATCGGTGAATGAAAATTAATGGCTAAAGTTAGAGTAAAATGTGTGGAGTGTTAATGAACAATGTGTGTTCACTTGTCCCACACAGGAGATTTTGCTTTAACTTTCTCTACATTTAAGGTGGGGAGTTAGAGTAAGAGGCAAGCCCCAAGGGGCAAGAGAATTTTGTGAAGGAGGGAAGACGTTAATGCTTGTTGATTCAGAACCCCACACACGCGCGCCGCCGGCCGGCTTGGTTCGGGCTCGGCTCAACATTTAATTTTCTGAATCAAGAACAAAATGAACTGAAGCAACAGTTCATGAAGCATGTCGACTCTGAAACATTAGATGCATCAGTTCGGACATGGCATCACTTCGCATGCCTACTGTTCGAAAAAAGGGACTTGAACTGTATTCGAAATTCAGTTTCTTAACTTCCTAACTTCCAATTTTTTGAAAGGTTATTACTCCACCATTTTATGCATATATAAGGAACTATCTTGAATGAAAACTTAGACAGAAAATTTATATGCACTCTTCTACAAAAATTGCACAAACAATTTTCTGCACTTTTAAATTCTGAATAAGGCAAACAAACATTTCTACAAAAACTCATTTTGCATAGTCAAAGATATCGAGGCCGGATCAGTTCGCCGCTTGTTCGCATTGAAGTGCCGCAATCAGAACATGGAAAAGACTATTGTATCTTGGGAGACTTCTTGCCATAACCGTAGGTATTTAATCGGGGCAATAAAGGTTTAAGGACAACGTTTTACGCGTCTCAGTCTAACAAATAAGTTTCCATTTTACTCTTGTTTTTCTGCATTTCTATTTCAAATGTGTTGCAGTAATTATATGTGAATAAATGTGTTCATCTTGTTGCAATTCGTTTCTACAAATTTATGTTACTCATTTTCAGAAAATTGGAAACCGATACTATTTTTCCAACAACAAATTTAAAGATGAGTGTGGACATTATACAGTTGTATTTTTATATATTTTTAGTAACAAAACGACATTGGTTTTCGGATATGTTGCACTTGGGTCCGCCCATGAGCTTGAGTATGTAAAAATATTGGATGGAATATGTTTGAATATAACTTCTTAATGGTCTGAGGAATGCTTCTTTTATAGTTGAGCTTCTTCAATTTAGCTCAAATGATCGTTGAAGAAAATTTAGAGTTGTTGTAGTGGATTCGGGTTATGTTTGTCGTTAACTTCAGTTTTAGCAGCTCCGATCCATTCTAATTAAGTTGAATAAATCCCATAAGAGTCCCCAAGATTCCCTTAAATATTTGAAATGGTTTGGAGCTTGGTTAGCAACTTCACTTTCAAACTCAACGGCTACTTTTGGACGCAAAAACAGATTTCAACACATTGGTTTGTTTTTTCTCTGTTCCTCTCTTCTTTCTTTTGGTTTTTCCCATTTTTCTCCATGTAGCCTACTGGTTTAAGGTTAGAGTGGAATTCTTGGTATTAATTTTATAATTCTTGAAGCTGGAAACACTACTAATGATGAAATCCAATGTGTTCTTGATCAAGAACATATTACTGAATTTGAAAAATAAGGAAAGCGGGAAGAATGAAGAAGAGAGAAACAATGATTTCTTATTGATTAAACTGAATTAGAATTAGCTGTTACAACTTACAAGATGCAATTCATGATATATATACTAATAATCAACTCCTAATTGTAACTATAATCTGTTACAACTGCTGAATTTAAGTTAACTAACTTCAACTGCTTATTTGCCAAAGTGTTCGATGAAAGTCCACAGAGAAAGTTTGCTGTTGTATGTTGCTGCTCTATACTTGGCTGCTGTTCTGTGTATTGCAGAAACTTGAACAACTAATTTTATATGATACTAAAGCATTTCTTGGGATTTTCCACTCTAGAAAACTTTAAGTTCTTTATCACTCAATATTAATAGATCATTCTTGATTGTCATTCCCTTAACCATGGAAGCAACAAGAAATTAAACGTGGGCCAAACTGTGGCTACTCATAGCATGTCTAACCTATTGTTTCTTCATCATGGATAAAATCCTTCTCTTGTGTTTATTTGTTGGTCAAACTTGTTTTAACAGGTGATAACTTTCACAGTTGAAGGAGAGCCATGCGAATTAATGGCCTTATCTTCAAGAACAAATTGGGTTTTATTGACAGATCGAACTATTTTGAAAAGTGCAATCACATGATATTTTCTTGGATCATACATACATCTAAGTATATATCTCTTTAAATTGCACATTGTTTCTTGTGTTAGAACACCTCTGGCTATAAAGAGGTGTGGGATATATGATTTGTGTTAAAGTTTAATTTGGTTCATGAGATGCTTTCAAGTTAGCAGATGTTGTTGATTTGTTAGAAGATGCAATAATTAAATACTCAATGTGAAGAAGTAAATGAAGAAAAACGAGATTTTGATAATTCCTTGATTGGCATATGAGGCTAGGTTTTCAATTAGTCTAATAATAGACTGAAATTGATGCAATAGGTTTATCACACTGTGAAATGTTAAGAATTTTGTTTTGTGATACTTGTGAATTGTGATTTAGCAAAACAGAAAAGGAAAGAATGTTCATTTTGGTGTTACTTTTGAAGATTATTTGTTTGATCTTGTTCATGTGGATTATTGGGTCCTTATATAACTCTTACTATAGTACATATGGCTCGTTATATTTGATGAAACCTAAACCCGAAAGCCTGAATCTAGAAAAAGTGTTCAAAATGTTGGATCTAACCTTTTGAAGAAATGGGTTCGAAGAATTGGTCCATCCAAAAGACGTCAATAAGTCGGTTGGAGGTTTAATTTAAGAATTTGATACTCAGGATAGTTATATCAAACTATCAAGAATCTAAAACAAAGATGAAAACGGAAGCGTAACTGATTCTGCAGTGTTGCAGATCTCCCGTAGGATCCAGTTTTCTAGATCTACACACTTTCCGGAAGATTTTTTCAGAGAACTTTTAGAATTTCTCCGTAGTTCTATCTGATGATGGGAGACAGAATAAAATGGAAAAAAGTGTGTGACCGAGGAGTTGGATCCAAGGAAAAGTGAGAGGCTACAAGTAGAAAGAGTGTATAAATTCCTAAGTCTACCTTAAGGTAAAAAGTTTACATTATTCAAGATATATATTAAAATATAGCATATGGATCGGTGTTCATGTCTAAACCTACAACCGTCTTGTCTTCTGAGTTGAATGAGGCAATGAAAGTATAGAAGAGATACAAGCTCTTGGGGAACCAAAACATAAGAGTTAGTGTTCGTGTCTAAAGGTGAGAAACATATACTCCATCCGTTTTATAATAACTGAGGCAGTTGTCAAAATATTTTATTCCATGTGAGGCAGTATAATTTCTAATGCAACATTTATTGAGTTTTTACTTGATTTACCATTATTTATTACAGTAGGAGATATAAAAAACAAGGTCACATTAATTATATCTAAGGATATTCATTTCATTATAAAAGTTAATGCATTAACTTCAGGGTCGTTACGACATTTAAGTAGGCGAAGCGAAAATTACAACAAGGGCCCTTTTCTTTAACAAAACCAATATCCATACATAATTGAAATGAATCAAATCGCGTATAAGAAAATATTAAGGCGAAATAGAATCAATACAATAAAATCACTCATGGGGAAATCAACGAACTTATCGAATTCTAATTAACAAAAAAATCGTACCCGAACAAAAGTTAAGGAGAGATGAATTAAATTTTAACTTTTTTATAAATTTGCGCAGAATAAAAAAAAAATTTAAAAAATAGCACATAAGATTCGAACCTGCGTCTACAAGGAAGAGTAATCACTCTAACACCACTACGCCAACATGCAATAATGTGATATTATTGATTGTTGGACATCTTATATAGAAATAAAATTGTAAAAACTATGGGCCCCCTTGTATCGTGGGCCCGGGTCGGTCGCCCATCCCGCCCGTGCCGTGGTCGGCCCCGATTAACATAAATGCTTAATATGTGTGATTTTGGCAACTGTCTCAAATAAATTGGAACGAATGGAGTAAGTTGTAAGTGGGTATATATAGGACAAAAGAAAACGAGATCGTTCAATTGAATATTACAAAGTAAGTTTAGTAGCAAAATGCTATACACAACAATCTAATAAAGTGGATTATCTTGGATTTTCTTAATCTGTTGTGGTAACCACAACGACCAAATTAAATTGCTTTTAGCTTGCAGCTATTTAAGGGTGGCAGTTGCGTGGAGAATTGGATATATGACAAGGTTAAGAAGTTTAAAATACTATAATGATTTGTAGGCTCATGAAATCATTAGATGACCTAAAATCAAATCAACGTACAGACAATAGAATGTCAAATTGAATCAAGCCTTACTGTCTCAAGGGTTTAAAAAATCACAGAATGATCATAGTTTATTCATGAAAAGAACAAGACATGACATGATCGGTGGCGGAGCCACGTGACCCGACGTGGTTATCAATTTTTAACCTAATTACCCGTCCAACTCGGTTCTGATCCGAAAATTTTAATAAAACATCCCGTTTGTTTTCCATTTTTTTTTATTTAACACAAATAAACAAGTAATTACTGAGAGATTTTTTTTGGTTTTGAATTTAGCACTCAATTACCCAATTTCTTTTAGGGTTACTATATTTTTGCGACGAGTGACCCCACTGAGATGATAGTTTTATAATTGGTTTATTTAGATGATATACTAGTATCAATTTTCAAATTTACCGGTGATCTAGAAAGTTAATACTTTCGGGTCAATGAGGCACCGGCCTATTGGTTTCACTAGGCTATACATTGGCCAGAGACCAGAGTTCGAGCCCCCTTGGGGCAAGTGTGCGTATAAAACCTTTCGTATCCGAAAGATTTACTTTCGGTTCCTCAAAAAACACATTTACTTTCAAAGATATAGGACCATTAATGTTTTTCCTCGGTCTAGAGATTTCAAGGAAAACGTGTGGCATAATGTTAACCCAACGAGAAATCTTTTATATTTATTTAATCAATTATAATTACACTTCTTAGAAAAAGAGTGTGCAACGTTTCCGTCGTCCTCTTCGGTTTTGACCGGGCTCTCCGGTCACCCCCTCCGGCTATATGGCGGGGCAACTACCTGATCCTTCGGTCAGTCAACAACCCTCCTCTTCGAATCACCCTTCTGTAGCACCTTCAGCGCAGCCTTCCACTCCGCCGCTGAGTTATGCCCATATCGCCGGACATGGTTCGGCTTCTTCCTTCAAGGCCGGCATCTTTAGGGCAACAACTTTCAAGGGAGAGCCCTCCATTATCATCCTGGCTGAAGCAGAACAAGCATTGACAGCCGGTTTCCAACGTTCTCTTGTCGGAATTTTTTTTCAGGACCGG
Source organism: Gentiana straminea (assembly GCA_036785695.1). Classification (NCBI taxonomy): domain Eukaryota; kingdom Viridiplantae; phylum Streptophyta; class Magnoliopsida; order Gentianales; family Gentianaceae; genus Gentiana; species Gentiana straminea. Next base: position 1,539,163 of record JAVUPR010000046.1, read on the forward strand.
CCTCAACTTGACACCATAAAAAAATTTTTTTCTCACTGTTCAAAATTTTAAAGGTAACTATACTCTTGGCCTCCTTGATAATAAGCATGCTTTAATTTGGTTTCATCATGATGTGGAACCCTCCATCATCGCGGTATGGATCTCTCTTCCTAAACTGCCAGTTCACCTAATGAATAAGGATTTTATTTTTGACTTAATGCAATCGGTTGGTAAACCACTTCGGATTGATGCCGCTACGGCTGATCTTCGTAGACCTTCTCTAGCTCGTGTTTAGGTGGAAGTAGATGTTTTGAAAAATCTCCCTAATTGTATTTGGATCCAGAAAGAGAATGGAGACGGGTTCTGGCAAGCTATTCTTCCAGAAGGCTCTCGTCCGGCTTATTGTACTCATTATTGGCACAAGGGTCATAATCAAGACCAATGCCTAGTGAAACATCCGGAATTGGCTACTGCTAATAAATCTAACCACATTAAGCCTGCTCAAGTTTATGTTGCGAAAGCAATGGTTGAACAACAAAAACCCACGGAGAACAATGATATCATGGCAAAAAATTCTGAGGTTCAGGTTTCCACACCATCTAAGGAACCCACTCATTCTCAAGCGTTGTGAGGAGGAACCACATCTTCGGCTAATATAGCTGGAAAAGAGGCCCCAATGCATGCCCCCCCAAATTCGGGCACCATGCAAATTTTAGCTGAGAGTACGAAAGACAAGCTCAAAGGCTGATTACTCACTATTATGCTGATGGCTATGGTTTTGATTCTGATAAAAAGAGAGCAGCCCTTCTTCTTACACGCAATCGGCTGGACTGGCCTCCCGAGTCCAGACCACAAGAAAGTTCGGCATCTAAGGATGAACACGGCCAGGATGACAATATACATGACCCAAATGCAGAAAATCCTTCCATTTAAGTTACCAAAAGTAGTAAAAACAAGTTGTGGAAATACTATGGTTAATATTACATTATTATTACACTCATAACATGTTACAATGTAACGTGTTACTTTCTATCAAGGGACATATTAATTGCATTGAATAAACAATTAATATGTCCTAATAGTCATAAAGTAACTATCCTTTGTCCTATTATGTAATAGCATAGACATAGCCGACTACAGCATTTATTGTAGCCGGCTCTAGTTACTTTTACTTTACTAGCTAGGATCCTCTCTTGTAAGGATCCTCTCTTGTATCTATTTATACTCATTCTTTCAACATGAATAAACAAGTTGGAGTTTACTCAAGTATTATTTACTTTCTCAAACTCTCTTCCCTCACCCTCGGTCGAGTCCCAGTGCCTCGGCAGGTGGGGTCACCGACTCTTCATCTTACACAAATCATAGACTTGATGGCAACAACTACTTACCGTGGTCAAGATCTATGAAAATGTACATCTCCGGACAAGGTAAGATGGGATACCGTCCGGCTCTAAACCCGCCCCGCTTGAAGATGAACCAGGATTTGAAGCATGGGATACTACTAATAATCAAGTCATGACCATTCTCACAAGATCAATGACAAAAGATATTAGTGAGAACTTTATGATGTATGATACGCAAAGGAGATGCGGGATAATGCCGGGGATCTTTACTCCAAGAAAGACAATACATCCGAAGTGTATGAACTTGAAGCTCGGATTCAAAATTGCGGACAAGGAGATATGTACGTAACTCAATACTTCAATCAACTATCTAGGGCATGGCAACACCTGGATATGTTGGAAACTCACCCCCGGAATGATGTCAAGGATCGCCCTTTATAAGGACATTATTGAGAAAAAGAGAGTATTCAAGTTTCTTACCGGGATTTGAATCCTACTCTTGATGATGTTAGGGGAAGAATCCTTGCCACAAAACCTCTCCCCAATCTCAAATCCATGTTTGCCGAAGTCAAACATGAGGAAAGCGAGGAGGAAAGTGATGCCGCTTGAACTCCCTACCGACAACCCTACCGAAAGTGCTACCCGCTCGGCGTCGGGAAGCCCGCCGAGGTTGCGAGGAGCGTCGGGAAGCCTGCGATCGAGCGGAAAGTTGTTCGTGAGCACCGCAAACGCACAAATCACACCAAGGACACTTGCCGGAAGCTACATGGCATGCCCAAATCCTCCAAGCCTACCGGGGAAAGTCGGGCGGGCACGTCAATGAAGGGGAGAATGATAACAAGTTGAATGCTCGGTTTGCGCATTCAAAGCTTTCCTTACTCAACAAAAAAAAGGTAGTCCCTCTACCGACATGGCTACACGAGCCGGTACGGGTAAATTCTACTCTTCTATTAGTAATGAAACGTGGATTGTTGATTCGGGGCCTCCTCTCATATGACCGGCAATAAAAACCTCATAACTCACCTTATGCCATGTCATCAAATTCATAAAATTAAGGCTCGCGATGGATCTATCTCTCATGCAAAAGGTTTTGGAAATGTTAAACTCACTAATAAGATATGCCTAAAGGATGTCCTATTTGTTCCAAAATTAGATTGCAATCTCATATCGTCGGTAAAATTGCAAAAGATTTGAATTGGATTTGTGGTGTTTAATAAGAATCGAGTGCACTTTCCGGGACCCTTCTTCACGGGAAGTGATTGGGAGGGCTAAACCCCGCTCGGGATTGTATGTGGTCAACCCCGCGAAGACGGAAGACGACGACCGAATCGCCTCGGAACTGCACTCAAACCTTAGATAATATCATGTTATGGCATTATAGACTAGGACATCCAAGTTTTGGTTATTTAAAGTCGTAATTCTGAATTATTTAAAGGATGTAATGTCAATGATCTTCAATGTGATATTTGTCAATTTGCCAAACTTACCAAATCTGTGTATACCAAACTACCTTATTTGCCTTCAAAACCTTTCACTTTAATTCATAGTGATGTATGGGGACCTTCAAGAGTAAAAAGTATAACGGGGAAAAGGTGGTTTGTCACTTTCATTGATGATCATACCGAAACACATGGTCGTTTTTAATGAAGGATAAATGCGAAGTTGGAACAGTTTTTCAGAATTTTACAACATGATCTCTACTCAATTTGACACTAAGATCAAGATCTTAAAGGCTGATAATGCACTTGAATACTATGAGTCTAACCTCGGTAATTTCTTGATGGATAAGGGGATTGTCCATACCGGTAGTTGTGTGGAAACACCTCAACAAAATGGGGTTCTTTGAGAGAAAGAACAGGCACTTCTTGGAAATGGCTAGATCACTCATGTTCACAACACATGTTCCAAAATATATGTGGGGTGAAGCTATATTCTTCGCCACATACTTAATCAACGAGACTTCCCACAGAGTGTTAGGCTTCAAAACTCCTATCCAAACCCTTTTGACCACTCACTCCCGTCCTCATCTTATTTCCCAATTACCTCCAAAAATCTTTGGTTGCACTTGTGTTTGTTTATATCCATGCCCAACACGAAGCAAACTTGATCCCAAAGCTCACAAGTGCATTTTCCTAGGATATGCAAAGGACGGGAAAGGTTACAAGTGCTATTCTCCTTCGAAAAGAGATTTTACAATTCTATGGATGTAAAATTCTTTGAAAGGACTTCCTACTACTGACAAGTCCACCGAGGCGGTCACGATGGAAACCCGATTGAACTTGACCTAAATCCTTTCCCTCGGCAAACTCTTGAACCTCGGCACCCCACCGACTCTCGGCATCCTAATGATCCTCGCAACAACCTCCGAACCGAGACTACCGACCCGAGCCTGCGAACCGAGACTGCGACACTCGGCAACCTGCGAGTCACGGCGGACCGAACCTCGGCACCCCACCGACTCTCGGCGGCGGCCCGCGACGTTGATGACGGACCTATTGCTATCGGGAAGGGAAAGAGATCTTGCACTACCGATCACTCTATTCATAATTATCTATCCTATGATCGGTTATCACTGTTTTTGCCATGTTTACACGGGACTTGGATTCTCACTCTATTCCTAAGAATATACGGGAAGCTCTCCAACATGATAAGTGGAAGGCAAGCTGTCAAAACCGAAATGATCGCTCTCCTTGACAACCATACTTGGGATCTCACCACTCTCCCACATGGAAAGAAGACGATCCGCAAATGGTCGTTCACTATCAAGTACAATGCGATGGTACTATTGACAAATACAAAGCTAGGCGGTTGCAAGGGGATTCACTCAAACATATGGCCTTGACTACAAGGAAACCTTTGCACACGTGGCAAAACTAAACACTTGTCGAGTACCGATCTCAATTCTTGTCCAACTTGATCGGCCTCTACACCAATTGGATATCAAGAATGCTTTCCTAAATGGTGACCTTCGAGGAAGTCTATATGAATGTGCCTCCGGTTTTTCCAACACTCACACTCAAGGGAAAGTTTACAAATTGAGGAAATCTCTATATGGCCTAAAGCGAGTCCCCTAGAGCCTGGTTTGGCAAACTCACTACCGTGGTTAAAGCGCTTTGGATACCATCAATGCAACTCGGATCACACAATGTTTATCAAAACAACAAACCGAGAAAAGGTCCATTCTTATTGTCTATGTGGATGATATCATCCTTACCGGTGATGACCTGTGAGATCCAACACTTGAAGACCCCGCCGGCAAAAGTATTTCAAGTTAAAGATTTGGGCTACCTCAAGTACTTTCTTGGTATGGAAATAGCTAGGAACGACGGGGTATATCGTTTCATAGAGGAAGTATGTCTTGGACCTCTTTGAAGGAAACCGGCATCTTGGGATGCAAACCCGCCGTATCCCCGAGTAGACCCCGTAATACCTGTTGCATGGTGACATTCTTGTCGTCGGAAAGGATCAATATCAAAGACTTGTAGGGAAACTCATTTATATCGTCCCATACAAGACCCGATATTGCATATGGCGTCGTCCGGTTAGCTTGATTCATGCATTGCCCTACCGAGCAACATTGGGATGCCGTGAACGGGATGCGAGGTACACGAAGTCCACTCTGGCCGGGGCTTACATTTCACCAAGTCTCACGATAGATCAATCAAGGTCTACACCGATGCGATTGGGGTGGATGTCACATTGACGAGAAGATCTACCACGAGGCTATTGCTCATATGTATGGGGAAACCTAGTTACTTGGAGAAGCAAGAAACGACCTCTCGTGTCAAGAAGCGATCTTGTTGAACTCGGGGCACTTGTACTTGGCATTTGTGAAGCTCGTGGCTAAAAAGGGTACTCACCGAACTTGACAACCTCTTGACAACCTATCACACTCTGCTTTGTGACAATAATTCAGCCTTATGCATGGCGAGAGGATCCAGTCCATCATGATAAAACCAAACATGTGGACATTGACGGACACTTCCTAAAGGAGAAGATTGATGCCAAGATTATTCAACTCAAAGTATGTTCCCTCGGCGGATCGAATGCGATATTCTCACCAAGGCCATACCACCACTTATGTTCGGCGGACTAAGTAGCAAACTCGGTGTATAAACATATACAACCCGGTTTGAGGGGGTGTGGAAATACTATGGTTAATATTACATTATTATTACACTCATAACATGTTACAATGTAACGTGTTACTTTCTATCAAGGGACATATTAATTGCATTGAATAAACAATTAATATGTCCTAATAGTCATAAAGTAACTATCCTTTGTCCTATTATGTAATAGCATAGACATAGCCGACTCTAGCATTTATTGTAGCCGGCTCTAGTTACTTTTACTTTACTAGCTAGGATCCTCTCTTGTAAGGATCCTCTCTTGTATCTATTTATACTCATTCTTTCAACATGAATAAACAAGTTGGAGTTTACTCAAGTATTATTTACTTTCTCAAACTCTCTTCACAAGTCTAAAGCTCCGGCAGTTAAAGGGGTACAAACCCGCTCTACAAAGCATCCCAAAAAAAAGGTTTCCCAATGAATAACATCATTTTTGGAATATTAGAGGTATCGGCAACTCGGCCTCCATGAATCGTTTAAAGAAGCTTGTTCGTACTTATCACATGATTTCTTAGCTATTTCTAAACCTATGTTGATTGATGACAAAAACGACTTTTTATTGCACACCGTCTCTACTTTATGTACTCGGTTGCCACTCCAAATGGTAAGTTATTGCTATTCTGGAATTGTACTTTGTTTTGGGATTTATTACTCGCAACAGAACAATGGCTTCATATTAAGTTCAACGACACAATTCCATATATCATCTCGGCTGTCTATGCTAAGTGTAATACAATGGACCGTATGACTCTTTGGCAAGACCTTTGGTCTATTCATGCTCTCGATTTTCCTTGGTTAGTTGGGGGGGCTTTAATAAAATACGTTTTCATGATGAGTATAAGGGTAATGGGGCCCCGGATCGACGTTCTATGCAAGACTTTAATGACTTTATTTCTGCATGCTCCCTCATTGATCAACCAATCCAAAATGGGGATTATACTTGGTCGGGAACTAGGCCGAATGGCATTGTTCATGTTCGGATTGATCGTATTTTGCAAAATGCTAAGTGGCTGGACATTCACTCCACTTTCACAATTAAAGCGCTTCCTAAATGTTGCTCGGATCATAAAATTCTGCTTTATGGTTCGGCTCGGTTGGCGAGTGGGCTTAAATATTTCCGGTTTCAAAGTATGTGGCTTCGTCGAGAAGGTCTTAAGAAACTAGTCCAGGACAATTGGGACCTACCGCTTCACGGTTTGGGTATGGATGTGCTCATGCGATAACTGAAGCGGCTTAAAACTGGTTTGAAATAGTGGAATAATAATACTTTCGGAGATGTTCATCTTAACGCTAAACTGGTTGAACAAGATATGGCTTTTAAGGAGAAAGCTCTCGAAATCTCTCCTACTGAGGTTAATCGTTCTGCTCTGAATCAAGCTAATGCTCTTTCTATACGGTCTATGCACGGAGATCGTAATACCAAATATTTTCATGCTTATGTTAAAGCCAATGGAGCTAGAGGCCATATCCAGCGTATTCGCAACGCGGTTGGTGATTGGATAACGATTGAGAGTGATATTAAACATGAGGCTGTTCAGTTTTTCAGCTCGCTTCTCTCTCAAGGGGACCCGCAAGATGATTCTGCTATGCACGACCTCCTTTCTCACATCCCCACGATCATCACTGATGAAGATAATGTTCTACTGGGGGCCATAGTCTCTCTTGAAGAAATCAAACGGGCTGTTTTTTTACCTCGAATAGTGCTCCGGGTTCGGATGGTTTTTCTAGCCTTTTTTTCCAAACTTTTTGGGGTGTGGTTCAAACGGATATACATAATGCGGTTAATGATTTTTTTTCAAGTCGTCCGCTGCCCCGTTCTGTTGGTTCCACTTTCATTACCTTGCTTCCTAAAAAAGATGCTCCTACGAGTTTTGGTGATTTCCAACCCATCTCTCTTTCTTCGGTTGTCAACAAGATCTTCACCAAAATTTTAACTCACAAACTTCAGCCCCTGCTTGTGAAGCTCATCTTAGATGAGCAATCTGCTTTCGTCAAAGGCAAAGATATTGCAGATAATATTTTATTCGTGCAGGAGGTCATACAACATTTGCATAAAAAGGATCGGGGGCACAATATATCCTTCAAACTAGATATTGTTAAAGCTTTCGACAGAGTCTCATGGCCTTTATTATCTCAACTCCTCCGCGCCTTTGGGTTTAATCAAGCCGGCCTTCATCAACCTTATCATGGACAACCTTTGCGGCTGCTGGTCCTCTATATTTCTTAATGGTACCTCCACAGGCTTCTTCCAATCTTCTCGAAGCATCAAGCAGGGAGACCCTCTCTCTCCGTGTCTCTTTATTTTGGTCAGTGAAGCCTTCACCCGTGGTCTTAAGGCTCTTTTTAATGACCCATATATGAAGCATTACTCCCTGCCACGCAATTTCCCTCAGGTTACTCACTGTCTTTACGCGGATGATATACTTTTCTTTTATAGAGGCCTCAAACGGAACATCCAGAAGCTTATAGCTTTCATCCAGACTTATGAGAGAGCTACGGGGGAGAAAGTCAACTTAGCTAAGAGTTTTTTCGTAATTTCGAAGCACTGCCCTACTGGTTCGATTAGACGCCTCACAGTCATGACATGAATTCGTCGGACAGAATGCCGTTCACTTACCTGGGGTGCCCTATCTTTGTTGGTCATCCTAAACGAGCTCACTTCGACTACCTTATTGAAAAATTTCAGAAAAGGCTCGAAGCCTGGCAGGCGAAATTTCTTAATTTGACTCACCATCTTGCACGGTGTTTCTTGTGTTAGAACACATATGGCTATAAAGAGGTGTGAGATATATGATTTGTGTTAAAGTTTTGATTCATGAGATGCTTTCAAGTTAGCAGATGTTGTTGATTTGTTAGAAGATGCAATAATTAAATACTCAATGTGAAGAAGTAAATGAAGAAAAACGAGATTTTGATAATTCCTTGGTTGGCATATGAGGCTAGGTTTTCTCAATTAGTCTAATAATAGACTGAAATTGATGCAATAGGTTTATCACACTATGAAATGTTAAGAATTTTGTTTTGTGATACTTGTGAATTGTGATTTAGCAAAACAGAAAAGGAAAGAATGTTCATTTTGGTGTTACTTTTGAAGAAAATTTGTTTGATCTTGTGCATGTGGATTATTAGGGTCCTTATATAACTCTTATTGTTCATGATCAACATTACTTTTTTAGTGTCATACATGACACTAGTAAATATGGCTCGTTATATTTGATGAAATCAAAAGCCAAAAGCCTGAAAACTACAAAAAGTGTTCAAAATGTTGGATCTAACCTTTTGAAGAAAAGGGTTAGAAGAATTGGTCCATCCAAAAGACATCAATAAGTCGGTTGGAGGTTTAATTTATGAATTTGATACTCAGGATAGTTATATCAAACCATCAAGAATCTAAAATAAAGATGAAAACAGAAGCGTAACTGAATCCGCAGTGTTGCAGATCTTCCGTAGAATCCTGCCTTCTAGATCTACACATTTCCTGGAAAAAAATTCAGAGAACATTTAGAATTTCTTAGTGGTTCTATCTGATGATGGGAGACAGAATAAAATGGAAAAAGGTGTGTGACCTAGGAGTTGGATCCAAGGGAAAGTGGGAGGCTACAAGTAGAAAGTGTGTATAAATTCCTAAGTCTACCTGAAGGTAAGAAGTTAACTTTATTCATGATATATATTAATATATAGCATATGGATTAGTGTTCGTGTCTAAACCTACAACCGGCTTGTCTTCTGAGTTGAATGAGGCAATGAAAGTCTAGAAATACAAGCTCTTGGGGAACCAAAACATAGGAGTTAGTGTTCGTGTCTAAAGGTGAGAAACATATAAGTTGTAAGTGGGTATATACGATAAAAGAAAAACCAGATCGTTTAGTTGAATATTACAAATTAAAACAAGTTTAGTAGCAAAATGCTATACACAACAACCTAATAAAGTAGATTATCTTGGATTTTCTAAATCTGTTGTGGTAACCACAACAACCACATTAAATTGCTTTTAGCTTGCAGCTATTTAAGGGTGGAAGTTGCGTGGAGAATTGGATGTATGACAAGGTTAAGATGTTTAAAATACTATAATGATTTGTAGGTTTTTTTTTTTAATGAAAAATCATTATATGACTTAAATCAAATCAGAAGACAATGGAATGTCAAATTGAATCAAGTCTTACTATCTCAAGGGTTTAAGAAATCACCGAATGATCATAGTTTATACATGAAAAGAACAAGATATAACATGATCAGTGACATGATCAGTGGCGTAGCCACGTGACCCCACTGGAATTTAAAAATAAAAATAAAAATTGCAAAACGACGTCGTTTTGGTTATAAAAAAATCAAATTTTAACCTAATTACCCGGTACCGACCCGGACATTTTAATAAATCATCCCCTCCGTTTTCCATTTTTTTGAATTTAACACTGATAACTAGTAATTACTAAGAGAATTTTTTTTTTTTTTTTGAATTTAACATTCTGTTACCCCATTTTTTGTTTTAGGTTTATTATATTTTTATGACGGGTGACCTATTGGATTTTTTCTCTAGATCCGACACTCGACATGATAGTTTTATAATTGATTTATTTTGATCATATACTAGTATCAATTTTCAATTTACCGGTGATCTAGAAAGTTAATGATTTTGTGCATCAAACATTTACTTTCAAAGATTTAGGACCATTATGTTTTTCCTCGGTCTACAGCTTTCAAGGAGAACGTGTGGCATAATCTTAACCCAACGGGCAATGATACACGAGTGTCCCGTGTGTGAAAACATTCAAGGATAGAATTTTCCATAACAACGAGGTGGAATACACGGTGTCCCGTGTGTGAAAATTGTGTGGTGACACAAGTCCCTAGGACCAACGGGCAATGATACAACAACATTCAAATGACACAACCAATTAACTAATGATTTATACTATTGATTATTGTAGACCTATATTGATTGATCCATGTTCCACAATAATCAATGATGTAGTTTATTATTGTATCAATTGGTTGTGGTTGTGTCATTGTCAACCGAGCCCAAATGAAGTGCTACATCCGTCCCAAAATGTAAGTCCATTTTGATTTTTCGTACAGATTAAGAAAATTGTTTAAATTGGTTATGTGTCATTAATTTTGATGAAAAAGTCAAAAAAAAAGTCTAAAATAATGGTGCAACGGTTGTAGCAAGATTTACCAAGTGACATACATTAGAGCCTCTCATTTTTATTAATACACTTTTAGTGTGTGAGAGGTTAGAAATGAGTGGTCATAATGTATAATGGTAAATGACGGTTGTATTTTAAAATTTCACGATGAAAAGTGGGTAGGTAAATAATAAATGATGGGTAAAAGAATAATGTAATAAATTCTTACTTGATTACCTAAATGGATTTACATTATAGGACAAAACGAGAAAGCTAAATGAATTTATATTTTGGGACGAAAGTAGTATCACTTAGATTTGCTTAAATATATTGGATAACTGGAGTGTAACAATTAAGGACGCCTCCAAAAAATACTATGGACACCTCCAAAAAAAACTTACGGTCAATGATTCACTGAAGTTGCAGAGCACTGCAATACATATGATGGAAGATTAGTAGGGAAGCATCTATATCTCAGCCTTTCAAGACTTGATATTTACAAATAGGGTTCAACAATTAAGAAAATATATATATTCTCAAAACAAAGTGTTGGAACCTTATGGTGTTTTAGCTTCGAAATGTGTTTAAGTGAAAGTGACAAACTGTCAACTTCAGGCCCGGGTTTTGATGAGTTACAGATTGAATTTCTAGGAGCTAAAAACGGTTTTAGAAACTACTAATATAGTAGTTGATTTTAGGCTTTTGAATCACTCGATTCCGATATCGGGTGAATGAGAAATTAATGTCTAAAGGCAGAGTAAAATGTGTGGAGTGTTAATAAACAATATGCGTTCATTTGTCCCACACGGAGACTTAGCTTTAATTTTCGCTACATATAAGGTGGAGAGTTAAAGTAACAGTCAAGCCCCAAGGGGCAAGAGAATTTTGTGAAGGAGGGAATATGTAGATGCTTGTTGATTTGTAACACCACACGCATGCGCCGCCGCCGCCCGGCTCGGGCTTGTGGCTTTGGGCTGGGCCGGCATTAATAATTTTGGGCCAGCTCAACAAAGGATTTTCTGAATGAAAGCGGCTCAGCCTCAGTTCGAAAATGAACTTGCATCAGTTCGAATTCTGACAGGTTGCAACCGAACAGAATTAACCACCCCTTGTAACCGAAATTCCGAAAAGGAGCCTCTCTAATGTTGCGCGAACAACAATACATGTTCAATTGCACCTCTACTCTACCTATAAATACATAGCATCCCTGAATAAAAACATACAGTTTTTCCATACAAAAACTTTGTGAAAACAGAAGCATATTTTCTACATTTTGAAATTTTGCAAAAGCAAAATAGACACATCTTTTTCTAAATAAACTCATTTGCATAATCAGAGATGTCAAGACCGGATCAGTTCGCCGCTTGTTCGCATTGAAGTGCCGCAACCAAAACAAGGAAAATAATACCGTATCTTGGGAGACTTCTTGCAATAACCGTGAGCATTTAATCGGGGCAATAAAATCTTAAGGACAGCGTTCTACGCGTCTCTGTCTAACGAATAAGTTTTCGTGTTTTACTCTTGCTTTTTGAATTTTTATTTCAAATTGGTTGCAGTAATTTTCTATGAATGAAATGTTCGTTCTTCTTATATGTTCATCATGCCTGCAATATGTTTCTGCAAATTTATGTTATTCGATTTTCAGAAAAATTAGTAAACCGATACTACACTACTAATTTTCCCAGCATAAAGTGCTCGAATACATTTGAGGATCACCTGGACTTGGTCTTTTCTTCTCATCCAAAAGTCAACTTCAACTAAAAGCCTTCTCAGACTTCTATTAAGCATGCTATAAAGATTCAAGACATTTTCGTAATGGATTCTTTGATAACATGGATGTCTAAAAAGCAAACAACTATTTCCAAAAGATATGCAAAAGCAAAGTACCGGGCAAACTACAATTGAATGTCTATCTAATTAAAGTTTTTCAATTCTATTTTCCAACAACTCCTCTTTTATGACAATCAAGCAGTGTATATGTAGTGGAAAACCGTGTTTTTCATGAGAAGTTGTGTGTCGAAGGCAACCACTGGTAGATCTAACGAGAGCACATAAAGATAGATCATTACTTTGTTAGAGAGATTCCATATTGAGTTGCAAAGGACTACAGTAAAACCTCTATAAATTAATACTCTTTAAATTAATAACCTCTCTAAAATAATATTTTTCTCTGGTCCTGACTTGGGCCAGTTCAAAAAATGACCAATTTCGATAAGATAATAAGATAATAATTTTTAGAAAATCCCTGTATAGATATACAGTCCTAATAATATCATAAATTAATAATTCTCCATAATCACAAAAATATATATGTTACAATTTTGTAAAATATGATTCTATTGTTGTACTATTTTTTTCTTAAAGTTTAAATCTGCTTGAAGCTCATCTCTAATCTTCCTTATTGCATCCAAAAGTTCGGGTGTGGTGCTTTCGAGCTGCATCAAAAAGTTGTTAAGTGCCTTTGATGCGTTAAGTGCTTCTTTACGTGTAACAGGTTCCAAAGGTGTTGTATCGTCTTCAACATCATCTTCAGCATTATTTTCGAGAATGGTATTTGCAATTTCTTCTAAGGTCTGGACCTCTGAACATGCGTCATTTTCACTCGGATAATCTAACAGGCTATTGACATCCATTTTATTGTGATAACCTAGATCATTAATCATGACCTCAAGGTAGTACATGCTATCACTTTTATACACTGAATATTTTTGTTGTAAAAATACAATGTATCAAATTAATGTATGTACACCGAATTATGTACAAGTACATTGAATTTGTAACTAATATACATTGAATTAAGTATAATACATAAATTAGTACGAGTTCATTCTATTTAAATTTATATAATTAAAATTTAATTTTGTTTGATATCAAAAACTCTCTATAAATTAATAATTATTAATTTATCGATAAATTAATACCTCTCTAAATTAATAAAATCTTCCGGTCCCAACTATATTAATTTATAGAAGTTTTACTGTATACGAGTACAATGAACTCATGGAATAAATCACTCGATCTGAAGTCATTCCAAACAATAGTATGTTCATATCATCTTTTCACCGTTTTCCAACCTCCCCCTCTCAGCCTGCAGAGGTAGGGGTGTTGCAGTTGAATCTTAGTCGGTTTTACAGGGTGATTCTAGAACCCCGATTCCCATACCATCTCGCAAAATACATATATAAAGATGATACGTGTATACGATTATCGAGTGGCCAATTCAATAACCATGATTAAGCACAAGTTCTAGTTAACAACACCGAGAATCAACAATCAACACCTCAAGAACACTTCAATCAACAAATTAGGGCTCAATTTCGGAGCTTTTCACATAACTCAGGTATATAATGGATTACCTACTCATTATTCTAACCAAAATACCATAAATCAACAACAAAAGTAACATACATTAAGATCGAAAGCAAGAAATCTAGATTACTAAAAGATGAAGTTGATGAATACCGGAAGAAAAACGAAATCCAAAGTAAAATTGCAATAGCCAGAAGCACCAATCTTCATATTACACAATACAAAATTAATCTAATCTAATCTAAGAAAAAAAGTGATGTGATACTTTTCCCAGGAAGGTACTAAGGGATCAATGGAGAGCTATGGAATACCTAGTCCTAGAGAATCCAATCTAGTATGTAGGCTAAGAACACACAAAGCTCGCTCACGAAATGGAAATAAAAAAACACAAAAAATGGATGATAGAGGTGAAGAACTCTGTTTTTTTATCTAAAAAAAAATCAATTTATAGTGCATTGAGGAAAGTGGAAATAACACCATAGACGGTGGCCTATGATTCATAGGCGGGCGCCTATGGTCGTCCCTAGTATTCCTTAAGTCCAAGTGCTTTGTAGGCGGTGGCCTACAGAATCATGGGCGAGCGCCTGCTGACACATCTTCAGTAAATCTGTTATAACTTTGTGTGTAGACCTCCAAATCCAGTGATCAAAATGCATTGGAAAGCTAACTCAATTGTCTACTGATGACGGTCAAATTGCTATCATATTTTACCATCAATTTACCCCAGATTTGTGTTCTCAATGTGTGTATTATGTATGAAATCATGGGTTAATTAGCTAAATGTCATTAAGGCACGTCCGGGGTGACTGTATTGGTATTAGCATATTAACCGTGTATTTTATGCGTTATTTGTGTGTTATGGTTTTATTGACAGATGAACAAGTGTTTGGAGCATCATTCGGGCTGAATATGAGAGTCAATTGATAAAGAACTGAACGGAGAGAATGTTGAAGTGTTTTGAGCGGATATTGGACCCGAGAATCTGATTGGTAATCTTGAAACTCTGTGTCAGGATAGTTACGGGACAAATAGGGCTTGGACTTCTATATGAAAGTTGTAGGTCTTGAAACGGGGATTCCAACTCACTTTGAATCATCCAAATCGGAGTTACGTAGGCCATGTTATGGTCCAAATACCGAATCTCTACGCCGGCGACTGCGAGCCCATCTCGCGCAACCGCGAGCCCAGAGCCTCCCAGAACCTTCCAGAAACGCGTTTTATTGTCCTCCAAGGATTAGGATTTACCTTAGGTCGGTTTACACACTATATAGGAGGCCATTGGGGCTACAAAATTTGTATTCTCTCATTCATTCAAGGATCTATTCATCAATTAGATACAATGTACTCTTTTGATTATAAATTCTTCTTTTCTTTTCTTTCTTGCAAATAAATCATGAGTCTTTCATTATTGAATTATGCTTGGTTTATATTCATCGCGGATCAATAATGATCACCGGAGAGAGAGAATTGAGGAGTGGATATATTCTTCGTTATGAGTAAGATCTATTCCAATATTTTATTTCGCATCTTAGATTCATGATTGTTCTTGTGGTAGATCGAAACTATGCTTGCATCTAATCAACTATGAATTAATTAAACGAACCTTAATGTTTATTATTCGATTCGTTAATATGAAAACGCAGAATTAATGGTTGCATTCTCTCGCAGTCGCGGCGGTCTTTACCGCAACCGCAAGATACCTAGTAAACCCTAATTCTGTGGTTTGGCGTCAGATATTGATAGCAATCTGATTGTAGGATCGTTGATTAAAGCTTCCTGAATGTATAAAGCGTGGAATATTTGGAAATAAAACGAAAGTAACAACAATAATCAATCTCTGATTATTGTCTCGTGGCAATCCTATCTCAGGAAAACCACCCAACTATTCTATCTCAGAATAATTGAAAGAAACTCCAATATCTGAAAAGCTTCTCGATTATAAACTAAGGTTTAATCTCCAAAATAATCTGAGTATTCAATTCAGCAAACAAAGGAATAAATAGCAGCAAAAAGACACGCCCTAGATGCTATTGGCGCCAACATGGGCCTATAAGGCCTTATTATGATTCTAGCTTAATTAAAATAAAGCCCAACTAAATAACATAATTAAAAGTCCATAAAACAATCTGAATTTAATAAGAATAGGCGTCCCACACTTGGGCTTCAGCTCATCAAGCCCAATCAGCAACGAATAGGCTTAAAGTAGTTGGATCATCAATCCTCAAAGCCTCATTCTCCTTTCCAACATCTTGGACCAGCTTTGCATAAGCTTCTCGAGCCTTCTTCTCTTGAAAACGTGTGATAGGTCCATCTCGAACAATAATAGGATCCTTGGGCTTGTAACGCGTGGCTGATCATCTTGGAGTGCATCAGCTATGTTGATCGACAAGTTTAATTCACGATAGGTTAGAGCTGGCCAGTCTTCTTTTCGTACATCATAAATTAACTTGAAGGACGATAAAAGTGAAGTGTTAATTAGGACATAGTCTAGATCAATCCCTAGGAACGTGTTAGTCAATCCACGATAGCTGCTTATGGAGGTTCTCTGTCTTGAACCGGCACTTTCTAGAACTTATTGCGTGTGGGTTAATACAACCAAGTAAGGAGGTTAACTGCACATAGACATCTACTGTCCTTTCAATAGAAGTAGGCAAGGTTAGAAGACAGCACCCGTAGCTCAATTACAAATATGGATCAGATAAGGATTAAGGGGAGATTAGTTGTGAATAGTTTGGTTAATGCCTCTTCAATATAATATTGACTATTGATTTATTTGCATATCTTTTATTTACTGTTCATTTATGTTGGTCGTAGACCACCCTTACGGTTGACCTATACATTCTGGTTGTGTTTAACATAATTAAATAATAGTCTCTGTGGGATCGACCTTGACTCGTCCTTGTTATACTACGATTGACCTAATACTTTTGGTAGTAGAAGCGACTTACACGCGATCATGTTTTTGGCTCCGTTTCCGGAGACTATTTATTTCATTTTTAGGCATAGCCATTAATTTATAGTTAACCTTTTTTTTTAATCTTTTTTTCTATTCCATAATTGAATAAAAGTGTGAAAGTTTTTTTTTAATCGCCATGTTCCTGAGGCTATTGAGCAAGGGATGTGCGGGAGTTTCTTTACTTCACATGATTATTTGATTATTATTTTGAGTCTTGAGTCTTTTTATTTTTATTTGGAGTCTTGTAATAGTTTTGTTGTGTTTAAGTAATTAAATTGTTATGTATTGATTTAAATTATTTATTGCACTTCTTATTTTTAGTTGTGCTATTTACTGCCACATGACATAATTATTTTGTTACTTATTCGCGTCTCGTGGTACTAATGGCCTTTGAGCAAGAATCGTTTGTATTAGTTGACCCAGTGGAGATTAGTCTTTGGGATGAGACAACTTTGGTTCCGGTTCACTAATATGATTCGCTTCCGACAGTTAGCCAAGTCCTTCTATTTTCCAAAGCTAAGTGGTCTTCTTCTTTCTACTTTTTTTTTTGCTTTACTTTCCATTTTGGGGACAATGTTGAGTTTTAAGGTGGGGGTAACACTTACTTTGAAATAAAAAAAATTGTGACACACTTACGTTTACTTTTGTGAATTTTGATGCAACGAATTAAATGAAATAGAGTCCTTAAACCGTTGAAACTGCTTAATTACATACTCAATTCATTAATGATGAATAAGGGGTTTGTCAACTATTTGAAGTAGTGGTTTATTAATCATCTATCTTGTTGTGGAATCGACTTTTTTAAGCACGTATAACTCACTTTCTTCAGTGTGCAGTTAGATGACGCATTATGTTAACCCGAGTTGACCTTAGTCATCTCAGTTTGTTCTACCTTTGGTCATTAGGTCAAGTTGTGGATCTTATAAGGGCAAAGGAAAAATTGATTCGGTAGTTTATCAAAGAGCGGACCGTGAGGATAGATAGATTTTTGAGTGTCCACCCGCCAATAAAAGAGAAAAAGAAAGAAAAAAATTATTATCTATATATGCTATGTCTTTCTCTTTGACAAGAGGGAAGCAAACTCGTAGCGTTAGACGCACGACCCTCGCATAATAAATAGACCGATAAACGCGAGCCTTGGAGTAGTACTTGGTTCCCGGTCCACCTTGTCGAGTTGACTTGACCTGTGCAATAAAACTAAAAATTCATTATAAAATCAATGGTGTAAAGGGAAGAGCATTCTCGTGATTTACTAGCTAGACTATGAGTTGATATAATGTGATTCTGGCTGCGTTACTATTGTTTGAGAGTTATTCACACACGCGTCGGTTCTACTACGAGATAGTGCTTAATGGATTACTGATGGATATGTGTTGACCCTTGTCTTATATAGATTTCTTGAAAGAGTTTGTTCTTAATTAGTTTGTAATTGTTTAGTGGGTTTTTTTTGATTTGGTTTTTGTTCGGGACGATCAAAAACTAAGTGGGGAAAGGGGGGTAGTTGATGACGGTCAACTTTGTATCATATTTTACCATCAATTTACCCCGGATTTATGTTCTCAATGGGTGTATTGTGTATGAAACCATGAGTTAATTAGCTAAATGTCATTAAGGCACGTCCGGGGTGATTAAATTGGTATTATGTGTATTAACCGGGTATTTTATGTGTTATTTGCCATAAATAGAAGCTACTATGTGTGTTATAATTTTATTGACAGATGAACAAGTGTTTGGAGCATCATTCGGGCTGAATATGGTCGATTGATAAAGAACTGAACGGAGATGAAGGTTGAAGTGTTTCGAGCGGATATTGGACCCGAGAATCTGATTGGTGATCTTCCAACGCTGTTTCAGGATACGTACAAGACGAATCGGGCTTGGACTTCTATATGAAAGTTGTAGGGATTGAAACGGGGATTCCAACGCATTTTGAATCACCCAAATCAGAGTTACATAGGCCATGTTATTGTCCAAATACCGAAGCTCTGCGTTGGCAACAACGAGCCCATCTCGCACAACCGCGAGCCCAGAGCCTCCCAGAACCTTCCGAAACGCGTTTTCTTGCCCTCCAAGGATTAGGATTTACCTTAGGTCGGTTTATACACTATATAAGAGGCCATTGGGGCAACGAATTTTGTATTCTCTCATTCATTCAAAGATCTATCCATCAATTAGATACAATGTAGTCTTTTGATTATAAATTCTTCTTTTATTTTCTTTCTTGCAAATAAATCATGAGTCTTTCATTATTGAATTGTGTTTGGTTTATATTCGTCGTGGATCAATTATGAACTCCGGAGAGAGAGAGAATTGAGGAGTGGATCTATTCTAATATTTTATTTCACATATTAGATTCATGATTGTTCTTGTGGTAGATCTAAACTATGCTTGCATCTAATCAACTATGAATTACTTAAACAAACTTTATTCTTTATTATTCGATCCGTTAATATGAAAACGCAGAATTAATGGTTGCGTTCTCCCGCAGTCGCGGCGGTCTTTACCGCAATCGCGAGATACCTAGTAAACCCTAATACTGTGGTTCGGCGTCAGCTACATTGATCGACATGTTTAATTCACGAGAGGTTAGATCTGGTCAATCTTCTTGTCATACATCGTAAATTAACATGAAGGACGATAAAGTGAAGTGTTAATTAGGACATAGTCTAGATCAATCCCTATGAACGTGCAAGTCAATCCACGGTAGATGCTTAAGGAGGTTCTCGGTTTTGAGCTGGCACTTTCTAGAACTTATTGCGTGTGGGTTAATAAAAACAAGTAAGGAGGTTAACTGCACATAGACATCTAATGTCCTTTCAATGGAAGTAGACAAGGTTAAAAGACAGCACACAAATATGGATCAGATAAGGATTAAGGGGAGATTAGTTGTGAATAGTTTGGTTAATGCCTTTTCAATATATGAATGACTATTGGTTTATTTGCATCTCTTTTATTTACTGTTTATTTATGTTGGTCGTATACCACCCTTAAAGTTGACCTATAAATTGTGGTTGTGTTTAACATAATTAAATAATAATCTTTGTGGGATCGACCTTGACTCGCCCTTGCTATACTACGATTGACCTAGCACTCTTGCTAGAAGAAGCGGCTTACACGCGATCATCTACAACTTTCATGAAGATGTATATCCTAGAAAATGCCTCTAATATGGACCAAAATGCTGATGAAGTGAAGCCAGGGTTGTAATACCAACAAATTTGATCCATTTGAATGTTTAAGCTTAGGGCACACGTTCCAACCCCCGTATCTCGCCTTCCGGACATCTAGAACACCTAATATTTGGACAACATCACAAAAAATGCCACGTATAACCCTTACAGGACATAGGGTGACCGAAAATGTATCGAAAACACCTAAAACATCGAGATTTACGGACATTCATCCTAGGACTCGTAAATACAAACCATGGTGTAAAATACATCAAAACACAACCAAATGTCTCTATAAACATATACAATTAAGTATAAATGGGGTATAATCACATAGTAAATGATAGCCAAGTAGACTCTCATCAATTCCTTTACTTAGTGATTGCTCGCCCTCGAGCAAAAATGAGCGATTCAAAATGAAAGATTGAGTCAACATTGCTATCATACATCAAGTCTATTAGCATTGCAAGTCTATAAGCATTGCAATGGTAAAACACAATAAACCACACAAATAAATATGATTTAAGTTCTACCTTGTATTGTGAAAAGAATGTGTGTGTGTGTGTATGTGTGTATAGCTTCTTCAATATTCATCACCTACGACCGGTTTAGATTAAAGACGTATAATGTACCGATGTTACACCATAGGATTATACTTCATAAACATCTCCACTAATCGAGGTCAATCGAAGTCTAGTAGGGTCCAGTAGGACTTGAAAGGTTGTAATGTTAGGCAAGGGTCACGGCTAACGAAAGGGATATTTACGATAAAATGGAAAGCAGAAAGTGCAAGTGATCTTTACCAAACCATATATATACAAACCATAGCTCTTCCTTTTGTAGTATCGGAAGATTCAACTCCTTATAAGGATGCTCGTCAAAATAGAAAAATAACAAGAAAGCCACGTATGGGTCCTCGAAACTCACGAGATTAAATCGCTGACCCGATATGTAGCGTACGAGACGACATTAGCTACTAAATTACAATAAGAACGAAGTTATAGCATACGAGAGAACCGACGAGTAAACGCTATAACATACATTGGATGAATCCCAACACCTTTAGACTAAAACGACAGCAAGGAACATCGCCAAGTCGTATTAGAATCACGTACGTACCTTCATGCAGAATTACTCGACATGGATTGCAATGAGATGGAAAGAAAACCGTAACGGTGAAAGCCCTCCTCGACATCGTTCGCATTTTGCACAACAGCCACGCGAGGCTCACAATAAAACATCCATGTCAATTAATGAAGCGTGTATACAAAGACTAATCAATTATTTAACATGGATTCGTAGATGGAAAGATGTAAACATGCAAATTCGAGAACATCTACGTAAAAATAATTAGCCACGAAGCTTCATGTAAAAGTATCCCCGTCAAATAAAGCATTAAAAATCAAATTCAAGAAAAATTACGCTAACACAGGTTGGCGTCCGTTATTCAGACATGGGCGTTCGAAATTGGAACACGTAGGCAGAGCGAGCGTTCAATCACGTTCGAGGCAGCACAAATGCCTCGTAAGAAAGCGGGCGGACGGGCGTTCGGTGAAGACGGACGCCCGTGCGGTTCTTGGCTTCGAGAGCGAGAGTTGATGCTTTGGACCGGACGAACGTCATACAAACCGGACGTGCGTTCACTGGCGTATTATGACACTGGGACGGGCGTTCACTTACCTTGAACGCTCGTCCAACATCGAAGTGTACAACGAAACGCATGAAAAACACGATAAACCTTTAATTCAACTTAACGGATCATCAAATCACACGCACAGCTGACCACGAATAAATTTAAGCACGAGCACACTGGGTACAGTTAAGTTTGCTTCACGTTTCACAAATCGAGTAAAAAACTTTTGCACATTAGCAGCAACGATTAGGCGAAACATGGCAAAAATAAAAACTCTCAATTTGTGTGACGCTACTTTTATTGTAAGAAAAGGAAATCGTAACGACGAGAGGAAACCTACCTACGAAAAATTTAAGCGAAAAACAACGAGACGGAGGGAAAAAACGTGTTGAAATCTTACAGGGGCCAAAATGGAAGGGAAAACATCAGATTTTGACCTCGAAAACGGTGTCGAACGGCCATAGGCAGTTCACCACGTCGTCGGCGTCGGAACGAGCTTTCCGAATTGGGGTCCCGCGCGCCAAACGGACGCTCGAGCCGAAAGTTATGGTCAAAATACTACCATGTGCCTAACGACCCACTTTTATCCCAAAAAATTAAATCGTAACAAAATAGAAGAATTAACTCAATTAGATTCAACAAAACAACGATTCCCCGGCAACGGCGCCACTTTTATTCGGATGGTTTTGCATCACTAAATAAAAAAGAAAAATTTATAAACCACAACATATACCAAAACTAACTCCTAACCGGCCGAATACCCGGGTTGTTGATAGTAGAGCGAGATAAGTAAAATAGTACGAACCATCAATCGAGCTTCAACTTATAATTCATCCAACCTTCCACTTCTATCGGAAGATTTTATGTGCAAGTTGAAGAGGTCTTTGTATGGACTGAAACAAGCTCCAAGGCAGTGGTATTAAAGGTTTGACAGTTACATGATCCATTTGGGATATAACAAAAGTCCGATGACTGTTGTGTGTACCACAGTCATCTGAGAGATGGATCACATATATATCTTGTCATGTATGTGGATGATATGTTGATAGCTGCTAAAAAGAAGTCTGATGTTCAGAATCTGAAGAATCTTCTCAATGCTGAATTTGAAATGAAGGATATGAGTGCAACCAAGAAGATTTAGGGATCGAGATCTGGAGAGATAGGAGTCAGAAGAATATGTTCTTGTCTCAACAGGTTTATATACAGAAGATATTGGCCAGGTTTGGCATGTCTACTGCAAAGCCAATAGAAACTCCAATGGCATCAAATGTTCATTTGTCGGTTTATACTTCACAGTCAGTAGAAGAGAAGGAGTATATGTCAAAATTTCCCTATGCTAGTGCAGTTGGCAGTTTGATGAATGTCATGGTGTGCACTAGGCCTGATCTGGCTCGGGTAGTCAGTGTTGTTGGCAGGTTTATGGCTCAACCTAGAAAGGAACACTGGAAATCCGTGTAAAAAATGTTCAGGTACCTTAGGGGTACAACCAATGTTGGTCCCCATCAACTAGCTAATCAGACGCGAGCCCCTTCTCGAGCAGATTCCTCCTTATAGAGATGATACTCAAGGTTTGGTCACATAGTACTGTGATGCTGATTATGCAGGTGACGTGGACATCAGGAAATCTATGACTGGTTATATTTTCAAAATGGGGAATTCAGTTGTCAGGTGGAAAGCAACTATTCAGGCCACAGTGGCTTTATCAACTACTGAGGCAGAATACATGGCTCTTAATAAAGCAGACAAGGAGGGTATCTGGTTGAAGAGACTAGTCAGTGATTTGGGGCTATATCAGGATCAAGCTGAGATTTACTGTGACAGTTTGAGTGCAGTTTGTCTGCTAAGGATCTGGTTCATCATAAGAGAACCAAACATATAGATGTGAGGTATCATTTTTTGAGAAATAATTAGAGGGTTACAGTAAATAAGATCAGCACCAATGAGAATATTGTTGATATGTTTACTAAACCAGTTAAGCAGAGAAAGTTTCAGTTGTGTCTGGACTAGCTGAATATTCAAAGCTTATAATCTGGAAATCTGGAAGCTCAGTTGAGGGCAGGTCAGCTGAGTGGATTCTTTGGAGAAGTCCGGTACAAGTACATCTGGCATTGACGAATGCATCTGGTACAAGTACATCTATTTATGCAATCTGGTTGACTGTGAATGAGAGTTCAAGTCAATGTGGAGATTTGTCATCAAAGTGACTTTATCTCTAATTTGGTGGAACTAATCTGTTAAGTCAATTGAATGATGGTCAGCTGAGTAAGCGTGTTCAAGTCTGTGGTAGTCAGCTGGTGAAGTCAGTTGAGTCCTTCTGAAGTCAGCAGCCTGTTGTGGTCTGCTGAGATTTCTTGAATACTGTTGTGTTCTACATGTGAGCTGGTTGATAACAAGTCCGGAAGGTCTGCTGCTGCTGAGTTTCATATGGTGGTGTCAGCTGATGTTGGGCCCACGTCTGCGGCATTTATGGTAATTCCGACATAGATCCTTTGGCGGTCAGGGTTTAGGGATTTGTGCCTATAAATACCAACTATTGTAATCAATGTAAAGTGTGTAATCCATCTGAAATTTAGTGCATAATAAAATATCTTTTTTCTGTCCGTGGAGTAGTAGTCACAACTCCGAAAACCCCGTTAAATCTTGTATTCTTCTTATTTCTGTTATTTTCTGTGATTGTTTACATTAGATTGAATCTGTGTTTATCTTATTGCATCTGGATTTCTTGGTCCTTGGTTTTAACAACAATCACCAAATTCTCAGCTCAAGCTCAGCTTCAACTTAGTCTGTTTCAACTTATACTTATAGTGCTTAAAGATTCATAATACTGACGTATAATCTCAACATGCACAACGCTTAAGCTCAAGAGCACTCCGTTCTATTCTACTCTCAACATAAATAACTATTCTTGAAGCTTGAAACATCGAAAAATTTCATTAAGTTAATGTTATAAACACAGATAGGAATATGCAGTTTTTGAAACAAACAAACACGAAGCAATGCAAACGTAAAGAATGGTGGAATTGATAAAACACAGAAACAAGAAGAACACAGTGATTTAACGTGGTTTCCGGCGTTGTGCCGACTACTCCACGGACAGAAAATAAGATATTTATTATGCACAGAATTACAAGTTTTTCACAAGTGTGTGAATAACACTTTGAATGACACACATTGCATTGATTACAACATTGGTATTTATAGACACAAGTCCCAAACCCTAACCGCCATAGATCTTTGTCGGAACTACCATAAATACCCCAGATGTGGACCCCAGCTCTAGCTGTTATCCATTAGACGAAACCCGGTTCAAAAGGATGACTTCCCAGACTTGTAATCAGTTGCCGAGATGTAGAACTCAGCTATACTCAGCATAATGCGACGGACCGACCGCCGTCGACTTCAGAAGAAACTCAGTTGCACTTCATCAAACTGACTTTCACAGAACCGAATATACTTAACTGAACTGACCATCAATCTCAGTCTCAGTTTTCCCAGATTAGTTCCACCAGATATTTCTCAATTTAGAGATCAAGTCACCAAAACTGACAAATCTCCACCTTGACTTGAACTCTCATTCAACGTCACCAGACTGCATAATCAGATGTACTTGTACCAGATGCATTCGTCAATGCCAGGATGTACAATACCAGACTTCTCCTCATAATCCACTCAAGTTGATCTATCCTCAACTGAGTATCCAGATTTCAGTTTACAAGCTTTGAATATTCAGCAAGTTCAGACACAACTGAAACTTGCTCTGCTGAACTGGCTTAGTGAACATATCAGCGGGATTTTCTTTGTTGCCGATCTTCTTCACTACAACCCTCTTCTCATTTCTCAGAAAATGATACCTCACATCAATACGCTTGGTTCTCTCATGATGAACCTGATCCTTAGCTAGACAAATTGCACTTAAACCGTCATAATAAATCTAAGCTTGATCCTGATGTAGCCCTAAATCACTGACTAGTCCCTTCAACCAGACACCCTCCTTGGCTGCTTCAGTAAGAGCCATATACTCATCTTCAATAGTTGATAAAGCCATTGTTTCCTGAAGAGTTGCTTTCCAGCTGACAACTGAATTCCTCAATGTGAAAACATAACCAGTCATAGATTTTCTACTTTCCACATCACCTGCATAATCAGCATCACAGTATCCTGTGATCAGTTTCTCAGTATCACCTCCATAAATGAGACCAACATCAGTTGTACCTCTAAGGTACCTGAACATTATTTTCACAGCTCTTCAGTGTTCCTTTCCAGGTTGAGCCATAAACTGCCGACAACACCGACCGCCCGAGCGGATCGAGGCCTAGTGCACACCATGGCATACATCAGACTGCCAACTGCACTAGCGTAGGGAACTCTTGACATATACTCCTTCTCCTCTGCTGATTGTGAAGCAAAAACTAACAAATGAACATTTGATGCCATAGGAGTATCTATTGGCTTAGCAAACCGACATGCCAAAATTTGACAAAATCTTCGTATATAGCCTATTTGAGATAAAAACGAGCTTTCTTCGATTTCTATCTCTCCGGATCTCCATCCCCAAAATTTTCTTGGCTGCACCCAAATCTTTCATTTCAAACTCAGCACTGAGAATGTCTTTCAGATACTGAACATCAGACTTCTTCTTTGAAGCTATCAGCATGTCATCCACATATAACACAAGATAGATATAAGATCCATCTTCCAACTGACTGTTGTAGACACAGCAATCATAAGGACTTCTGTTGTAACCCAACTAGATCATATAACTGGCAAACATTTTATACCACTGTCTAGGAGCTTGCTTCAGTCCATACAAGGACTTCTTCAACTTACACACAAGATCTTCCTTACCAGGAACTTGGAAACCCTCTGGCTGAGTCATGTATATCTCTTTGTCTACCTCACCATGTAGAAAAGCTGTCTTCACATCTAACTGCTCAAGTTCTAAGTCTTGTTGTTCCACCATTGCTAGTAAAACTCTGATTGAAGTATGTCTGACTACTGGTGAGAATATCTCATCAAAGTCTACCCTTTCTTTCTGACTGAACCCTCTTGCAACCAAACGTGCCTTGTACCTAACTCATTCTGCCTTAGTTATCCCTTCCTTCTTCTTGAAAATCCATTTGCAACAAACAACTCTCATTTCAATTGGATGTTTAACTAGATCCCAAGTCTGATTCTTTAGTAATGACTCCATTTCATCTCCCATGGCAGCAAGCCATTGAGATGCTTCATAACATGTCACTGCTTCCCTGTAAGTAGAAGGTTCAAAACCATCCACTTCTTCTACAACTTGAAGTGCGTATCCAACCATATCATCAAACCCATACCTTCTAGGAGGTATCCCAACATTGGATCTTCTAGCTCTGTTGACAGCTATACTCTACTGACCCACATTCTCAGTTTGACGCTCAACTGACATTTGCTAAGTTGATTGGCTTGGATTCAGCTCTGGTTCAGCAACCAGATCAGATGAAAACTGACTTGGATCAGTTGATTGTTGCATTCCAACTGACTCCACCTGATGCTCCACCTTACTTGTCGGTTTTCCAGGTTTCATCACGGGTTTCGGTTTCGTTATTCTCCCCACTGATGAACTGAGTATAGAATTTTCATCGAAAACTGTATCTCTGCTGAGAATGACTCTGTTTTCTGCTGATGACCAAATTTTGTACCCCTTTACTCCATCACCATACCCCACAAACACTGCTTTCTTGGCCCTTGGTTCCAGTTTCCCTTCACTGACATGATAGTAGACTGTGCTTCCAAATACCCTTATGAAGAGAGTTTGAGAAAGTAAATAATACTTGAGTAAACTTCAACTTAGTTTATTCATTGATATGAGAGGTGTATAAATAGATACAATTGAGAGAGACTAGCAAGCTAGCTTGGGCGGCCACTTGAGTATGTAGATGTGGGCGGCAAGCATGCAAAAGTAAAAGTAAAAGCTATGTCTATGACATAAAGTAAACTAGAGTTTGACATATTAATTGTTTATATGTATCACAATTAATATGTCTTTTACAATTAAATAAAGTGTACAAAATATCTTGTACGAACTCCGAAATTTCTTGGGCACCTGTTGAACTTCGACGGACTCGGCGTCTCTTTGAAGTAATCTTGTAATATTTCCACACCCCCCTCAAGCAATTTGTATATGTTGATGCGCCAAGTTTGCTACTAAGTCCGCCGAACATAAGAGGTGGAATAGCCTTGGTAAGAATATCGGCATTCGATCCGCCGAGGGAACATCGGAGTTGAATAATCTTGGCATCAATCTTTTCCTTCGAGAAAGTGTCCGTCAATGTCCACATGCTTGGTTTTATCATGATGGACGGGATCTTCGACCATGCATAAGGTGAATTATTATCACGACGAGAGTGTGATAGGTTTGAGGAGGTTCTTTGAAGTTCGGTCGGTACCACTTTTTAGCCATAGAGCTTCACAAATGCCAAGTACAAGTGCCACGAGTTCGGCTTCGGCCGCTTCTTGACACGGTGAGGTTGTTTCTTGCTTCTCCAAGTAACCGGGTTCCCCCATACATATGAGCAATAGCACTGTGGTAGATCGTCGTCAATGTGACATCCGGCCCAATCGGCATCGGTGTAGACCTTGATTGATCTATCAGTAGACTTGGTGAAGTGCAGGCCTTGGCCAGGAGTGGACTTTAAATATCTCAGTATCCTATTCACAGCATCCCAATGTTGCTCAGTAGGGCAGTGCATGAATTGACTGACCAGACTAACCCCATATGCAATATCAGGCCTTGTGTGAGAAAGGTAGATGAGTTTACCTACAAGCCTTTGATATTGTTCTTTTCGACGACAATGTCACCATGCGATTGGGTGTTCTTGGGGTCTGCGGGGATACGACGGGTTTGCATCCCGGCATGCCGTTTCCTTCGGTAGATCCAATACATACTTCCTTTGGGAGGCGAAATGCCTTTGGTGTTTCTAGCCACTTCCATACCAAGAAAGTACTTGAGGTAGCCCGGATCCTTAACTTGGAACACCTTTGCCGGTAGAGTCTTTAAATTTTGAATCTCGGTAGAGTCATCTCCGGTAAGGATGATATCATCCACATATACAATAAGAATAGACCTTCTCGGTTGGTTGTCTTGATGAACATAGTGTGATCCGAGTTGCATTGATGATATCCGGCGGCTTTGACCACGGTAGTAAGTTTCCCAAACCAGGCTCTTGGGGATTGCTTCGGGCCATATAGAGATTTTCGAGTTTGCATACCTTGCCACGAGTGTGAGGATTGACAAAACCGGGAGGTACATTCATATAGACTTCCTCGGTGAGATCACCATTGAGAAAAGCATTTTTAATATCCAATTGGTGTAGAGGCCGGTCCGGTTGGACAACTAGAGAGATCGAACCACGACGGTGTTGAGTTTTGCCTTTGGTGCAAAAGTTTCCTTATAGTCAATACCATAAGTTTGAGTGAATCCCCTTGCTACCAATCGGCTTTGTACTTGTCAATTGTACCATCAACATTGTATTTGATAGTGAATAACCATCTCGCTACTAGCTTGTCTTTTTGCCTTTTGGAAGAGTTGTGAGATCCCAAGTATGATTATCCGGGAGGGCGTCATCTGTTTTTAACAAGCTGACCTTCCACTTATCATTTTGAAGAGCCTCCCGAATATTTTTAGGAATAGAGTGAGAGTCCAAGTCCTGTGTAAACATGGCAAAGACAGGAGACAAGCGATCATAAGATAAATAAGTATGAATAGAGTGATCGGTGCAAGATCTCTTTCCCACTACGAGAGAAATAGGCCTATCATCAATGTCGCGACCGCTGGCGGGGATCCGTAGAATCGAGTGTCAGTAGGCTCAGGGTCTGCAGGCTCTGGGTCAGTAGTATCAGGTTCAGTAGTATCAGGTACAGGGGTTTGCTAAGGATCAGTAGGCTGAGTATCAGCAGTCTGCTGAGGGTTAAGAGTTTGTTGAGGGAAAGGGTTTAGGTCAATTTCAATTAGGTTTCCATCAGTGACTGCCTCATCGGACTTGCTGTAGTAGGGAGTCCTTTCAAAAAAATTTACATCCATAGAATTGTAAAATCTCTTTTCAGAAGGAGAGTAACACTTGTAGCCTTTCCTGTCCTTTGCATATCCTAAGAAAATGCACTTGTGAGCCTTGGGATCAAGTTTGCTTCTGTGTTGGGCATGGATATAGACAAACACAGTACAACCAAAGATTTTTGGAGGTAACTGGGAAATAAGATGGGGGCAGGAGTGTGTGGTTAGTAGGGTTTTGATTGGAGTTTTGAAGCCTAGTACCCTGTTGGGAAGTCTGTTGATTAAGTATGTGGAGGTCAATATAGCTTCACCCCACATATATTTTGGAACATTAGTGGTAAACATGATAGACCTAGCCATTTCTAGCGGATACTGTTCTTTCTCTCGGCAACCCCATTTTTTGAGGAGTTTCAACACGGCCTCGATATGGACAATCCCTTTATCCATCAAGAAATTGCGAGATGAGACTCATAATATTCAAGGGCATTGTCGGTCTTCAAAATTTTGATCTTAGTGTCAAGGCGAGTGGAGACCATGTTGTAAAACTCTTGAAAGATGGATCCAACTTGATTTATCCTTCATTAAAAATAACCAAGTGGTTACGGTGTGGTCATCTATGAAGGTAACAAACCACCTCTTCCCTGTTATGCTTTTTACTCTTGAGGGTCCCCATACATCACCTTGTGAATTAAGGTGAATGGTGTGGAAGGTAAGTGAGGTAATTTTGCATACACGGATTTGGTGAGTTTGGCAAATTGACAAATATCACATTGAAGATCATTCAAATTACAACCTTTAAACAATTCAGGATCTATACACTTTAAATAACTAAAACTGGGATGTCCTAGTCTATAATGCCATAACATGATATTGTCTAGGTTTTGAGTGCAGGCTGCTGAGGCAGATTCAGTCTTCAGTCTTCAGCAGGGTTGACCACAAACAATCCTGAGCAAGGTTTAGCAGTCCCAATCACTGCCTTTGAGGAATGATCCTGGAAAGTGCACCGATTCTCATTAAAAACAACGAGTCCATTTCAAATCTTTAGTAAGTTTGTGAGATATGAGATTGCAATCTAATTTTGGAACAAATAGGACATCCTGAGGCATATCTTATTAGTAAGTTGCACCTTACCAAAACCTTTTGCACTAGAAATAGATCCATCGGCGGTCTTAATATTGTGAATTTGGGGACATGGCATAAGTTGAGTAATGAGATTTTTATTACCGGTCATATGGGATGAGGCCCCGAGTCAACAATCCGGGTTTCATTACTAATAGATGAGTAGAATTTACTGTGCGGCATGAGAGGCTATGTCGGTAGAGTGACTACCTTCCTTTTGTTGAGTTAGGAAGGCTTTGAATGCGCAAAGCCGTGCATTCAACTTTGTTGTCATCTTCTTCCTCACTTATGTGTACGCACGACTTTTCTTGGCAGGTCTTGAGGTCTTGGAGGAGTTAGGCTTGCCAT
Source organism: Gentiana straminea (assembly GCA_036785695.1). Lineage (NCBI taxonomy): Eukaryota > Viridiplantae > Streptophyta > Magnoliopsida > Gentianales > Gentianaceae > Gentiana > Gentiana straminea. The sequence goes on from JAVUPR010000046.1 coordinate 1,570,299, forward strand.
GTAGTTTCCAGCAAGTGTCCTTGGTGTGATTTGTGCGTTTGCAGTGGTCACAGAACAGCTTCCCAGTTTTATCAGTAGGCTTCCTGTAAGCTTCAGTAGGGTTCCTGACAGTCAGCAGGGTGGCACTCTCAGTAGGGTTGTCAGCAGGGGAGTTCAGTAGCATCACTTTCCTCCTGCTTTCCTCATGTTTGACCTCAGCAAACATGGATTTGAGATTTGGGAGAGGTTTAGTAGCTAGAATTCTACCTCTAACATCATCAAGAGTAGGATTCAGCCCAGTGAGGAACTTGAATACTCTCTTCTTTTTTATGATGTCTTTATATAGAGCAGCATCCTTGACATCATTCCAGGTGTGAGTTTCCAACATATCTAGGTGTTGCCATGCCTTAGATAGTTGATTGAAATATTGAGTTACAGACATATCTCCTTGTCTGCAGTTTTGAATCTGAGCTTCGAGTTCATAGACTTCGGATGTATTGTCCTTTTTTGAGTAAAGGTCTACGGCATTATCCCTGATTTCCTTAGCGAGTGTCATACATCATGAAGTTCTCAGCGATCTCTTTTGTCATAGACCTCGTGAGGATGGTCATGACTTGGTTATTTTTCGTGTCCCATGCTTCAAACTTGGGGTCGGTTTCGAGCGGGGCGGGTTTGGAACCGGACGGATATCCCATCTTGCCCGGCCGGAGATATACATTTTCATAGACCTTGACCATAGCAAGTAATTGTTACCATCAAGTTTATGATTTGTAAAAGAAGAGTGTTCGGTTATCCCGATCTGGCGAGGCGTGTGAGTCTGCGAAGAAGATGAAACTTCAGATAATGTTGACATTTTTCTGAAAAGGAACTGAGTTTTGCAGCGGATTTTAGAACTCAGTAAGGCTCTGCTACCATGAAGAGAGTTTGAGAAAGTAAATAATACTTGAGTAAACTTCAACTTAGTTTATTCATTGATATGAGAGGTGTATAAATAGATACAATTGAGAGAGACTAGCAAGCTAGCTTGGGCGGCCACTTGAGTATGTAGATGTGGGCGGCAAGCATGCAAAAGTAAAAGTAAAAGCTATGTCTATGACATAAAGTAAACTAGAGTTTGACATATTAATTGTTTATATGTATCACAATTAATATGTCTTTTACAATTAAATAAAGTGTACAAAATATCCATGTACGAACTCCCCGAGGCCGCCGGGCACCTGTCGAACTTCGACAGACTCGGCGGTCTCTCGTCGAAGTAATCTTTGTAATATTTCCACACCTTAGAACTGAATAATCTGCAGGCTTACCTGACCACATCTCAACTAGTCTTTTGAGACTGATCCCTGTGTGAGGACTCCTGTTGATTTAGTAGCAAGCTGTGGTAACATCCTCTGCCCAAAATCTTCTTGACAAACCAGCATGAGAAAGCATGCATCTTGCTCTCTCCATGAGAGTTTGATTCATTCTCTCAGCTACACCATTTGCTGAGGAGTATTCCTGACTGTATGATGTCTGGAAATACCCTCAGTTTTGCACAATGTATCAAACTCAGTCTAGTAGAATTCCAGACCATTATATGTACGAAGCCTCTTGATCTTCTTCCCCAACTGATTCTCAACTAGAGCCTTCCATTGCATGAAGCTCTTGAATGCCTCACTTTTGTGTTTCATCAGCACCACCCAAGTCATCCTTGAATAGTCATTTATGAATGACACAAAATATCTGTGACCACCCAATGACTCCACCTTTGATGGCCCCCAACAATCAGAATGAATGTAATCAAGTGATGACTTTGTATTGTGTATCCCTTTTTTGAACTTGCTCCTATGTAGCTTCTCAAACACAATGCTCACAAAAGTCCAGATTCTTGACCTTACATCCCCAAGAAGATCTTTCTGAGAAAGAACCTGCATCCCCTTTTCACCCATGTGACCCAGTCTCATGTGCCACAGTTTTGTAAGCTGTGACTGATGAATCTCAGATGATGCCACAACAACAGAACAAGCAACAACTGACCCTTGTAATATATACAGAGTCCCTTTCTTGATTCCCTTGAGAACCTCAACTGAGTTTTTATAGACACTCGGCACACCACTTTCCCCTATAAAACTGAATCCCATGTTGTCCAAAGAATTGAGAGATACCAAGTATTTGGTCATTTGTGGAACTTGTCTAACTTCACTCAGTTTACAGAATCTTCCATCCTCTGTCCTCAACTGAACTGAGCCAATTCCAACTACCTTGCAGACCTTGTTGTTTGCCATAGATATATGAACACCATCTATCTGCTGATAACTTGAGAACCACTCTCTGTGAGGGCAAATATGAAAAGATGCCCCAGAGTCCAGAATCCACACATCAGTTTGATGTGCTGACTCACCTGCCACTAGGACCGTGTCCTCATCTGAATCATTCTTAGCTGCTATAGCAGCTGTGCCAGAACTATTCTCCTGATGTTTCTTCCTCTTTGGATAATTGGACTTCCAATGTCCCTGCTCCTTACAATAATTACAGACATCTGTGGATTTAGGGCCTTTGGACCTTGTCTTCTTGGAACTTTCCTTCCTAGACTGACCATGCTCTTTTCCACTGCTACAACTGACTATTAGTCCTGCATCCTGACTGTCTGCTCCAGCTGCCTTATGTCTCAGCTCCCTGGCATGTAAAGATGACCTTACATCCTCTAAAGAAACTGTATCCTTCCCAACTATGAAAGACCGCACAAAGTTCTCATAGGAAGCTGGTAACGAAACCAGCAAAATCAAAGCAACATCTTCATCCTCAATGTTAACATCAATATTCCTGAGATCAAGTAATATTGTGTTCAGCTGATCAAAATGATCTCTCAACTGAGCCCCCTCATGCATCCTCAGGCTGAACAACCTCTGCTTCAGTAGCAACTTGTTGGTCAATGACTTAGTCATATAGAGGCTTTCAAGCTTTAACCATAACTTGGCAGCGGTGTCTTCGTCAGAAACTTCTGTGATAACATCATCAGACAAGCACAACATGATGGTTGAATGAGTTTTATCCTTCAGACTGGCATAATCTGCAGAACTGGCATCCCCTCTACCTGATAAAGGAGTCCACAATCCTTGTTGCTTTAACAAGGCCCGCGCGCATCTTGATTTGCCACAGACTGAAAATGTTCCTCCCTGTAAATTTATCAATCTTCATTCATTGCTGACATCCTTCTAATTAAAGAACAAACCTTTGATCACAAAATCCTAGCACCGGTCACCGGTCTTGGTGAAGATCAACTATGTTCACCTACAACTCCTGAATCTTGAACCTTGCGCTCCGATACCAGTTTGTTATAAACACAGATAGGAATATGCAGTTTTAGAAAGAAACAAACACAGAAGCAATGCAAACGTAAAGAATGGCGGAATTGATAAAACACAGAAACAAGAAGAACACAGTGATTTAACGTGGTTTACGGCGTTGTGTCGACTACTCCACGGACAGAAAATGAGACATTTATTATGCACAGAATTATAAGGTTTTCACAAGTGTGTGGATAACACTTTGAATGACACACATTGCATTGATTACAACATTGGTATTTATAGACACAAGTCCCAAACCCTAACCGCCATAGATCTTTGTCGGAACTACCATAAATACCCCAGATGTGGACCCCAGCTCCAGCTGTTATCCACCAGCCGAAACCCAGTTCAAAAGGCTGACTTCCCAGACTTGTAATCAGTTGCCCAGATGTAGAACTCGGCCTATACTCAAGATAACGCAGACGGACCGTAAACCGATCGCTCGACTTCGAAGAAACTCAGTTGCACTTCATCAAACTGACTTTCACAGAAGTGAATATACTTAACTGAACTGACCATCAATCACAGTCTCAGTTTTCCCATATTAGTTCCACCAGATATTTCTCAGTTTAGAGATCAAGTCACCAAAACGACAGTTAGTCAATTCCAATGTTCTTGTTAACCAATTTACTTCACCCAATTGACAGCTTAAGGAATGTTCTTGTTATCACATAATCTTTTAAATGATGTAATAGAATAAAATAAATTCACAAGATCTTATGAACATGTTAATATGTCTGAATTGGGATATCTTGTTACATAAAAATAGAAATAGTGACGTGTCTAGAAGTTTAGAAATGCCGACATGGATTGTGATGGTATATATATCACCAATATTTTTCAAAGTTTAATTAGGTCTGTAAATAAACATGTGACTTGTTTCGATGACGTTCAATTATACCACAGACAAGGATAGGGTAAGACTTGGAAGAATGAGAACCAAAAGAAATGGGTCGGTTTCAGCTGTACCTTTTTTAAGCTTAAGTTGTTGCAGTGAGATATTCTCGAAGAATCTATATATGTATCCAAATCAAGTACTTTTTTTAATTAAAAAAAAATACTCAAATCAAGTAGTTGATATGATTGAATTGCATGACTTTAATGTGTTCTCTACCCACACTTGATACAAAAAATAAAAAAAAAAAAGTAAAAAGTCGGCACTGCTGCTTCACATGCTAAAAATGGGAACCAATTTTTGACTGTGAAAACACAATTAGGACCCAACAATGACCATGATATGTAGGACCTAATCATAATTGTATGGATGATCAAAATATAATACAAATCAAACAATATATTTGGATTATACAAGATGAAATTAATTCACTCTAACTATATTAAATGCAGTATAATTTTGTCAGTTCCTAGTGCTACTAATCGTTTTATTGCAGAATCGTATACCTGGTTGTTTGGTTTTTATTACCAATTGGTTTAATTCTTATTTAAGCACTGTTTTAATTGGTTGAGGCTAATTTGAAAACTCTAACTCTACTCATTCTTTTTAAGTTTGTGTGAGAATGAACTGAATTTGACTTTTGTCGATCTTATGCATATACAGAAATTGATTCAATTACGTAAGCGAATACCTTTGATGTGCTTGCAGCTGCACAAACTGCTCTTGTGCATGTTCCAAACAGTCCGAAACCCCAAGGTAAGGAACTGCAAAAGTTGGTGATTTGAACTTCAAGAGATGGCAACATAAGATGTTGTTATATTTGATCACTTTTGATCTAGCTCGGATGTTGAACTTCAAGAGATGGCAACATAAGAATAACTATGCTTCTATCACGGCTTTGGATGCATGGAAATGATCCGTCGCGTGCAACGCTGATACTAGCAAGATAACTAGGTCAAGTGTAGTATAGAAAAGGCGAATCAATGTCGATCCAAAAGAGAAAATACAACATCGCTAATAAACGTATTAAATCTAATTAAGAACACACAAAAGCAGTCTACGACCAACATAGAAACAGAAAAGAAAGTGGTCTTCCTCCCCTTTTAATCATCATGTTTACTTTCCCTGCAATTCCCGAATTTATCATAACATATGTTTTTAATTCATCATTAGCTACGGGTGCAATCTCCTAAACTTGTCTACTTTCGTTGTAAGGACAGTAAACGTCCATGTGTCATTAATATTAACCTACCTTAGGCTGTATTAACTCACACGCATTAAGTTCTAGAAAGTGCCGGCTTAAGCCCGAGAACCTCCTTAAACAGCTATCGATAATGACTAGCATGTTCCTAAGTATTGATCCAGAGTATGACCAAACTAACACTTCATTATAAGTCCTTCATGTTAATTTACGAAAATGAAAAGTAGATTGGCCAGATCTAACTAAACGTGAATTAAACCTGTTGATCAACGTAGCTGACGCTGAGTCTCCAGTCTTATGGTAACCTAAGGATGCCTCGCTTGGTCGATATAGACCGTCGTCCAGCGAGTGCGGCGGCTCCTACTTCTAGAATTTCATATTATCATTCTGATTAATTCTGTCAAATTGCAGGTTCGTTATGCATGCAGATTAATTACATCACGCAGAAACAAACTAATCTACCATATTGAAGACATTAAGGAACGTTCAAGGCTTCATATCTTCGTCAATGGTGGACTAGCTTGATCAACTCAAGCTAGTTGATGGCTCGGGGAGAATGAAACCAAAAGAAACTCAATGCAAAACCAAGAAGAGCTTTATTTCATATAAAACAAAAAAGATTGAAAAGTATATGTTACAATGGACTGCTACAGTCTTTATATAGAGCTTGTAGTCGACTTAAGACTTTACAAAACCCTAGACGACTTAAGGAAACATTGTAATGTCGGTTTCGTGTCCTCCAAGTACCCGTTTGAGCGGCTGGGCCTCTGATTAAGCTAGCCCAGCTTCATATTCTTTTCTCAGTAGATCTATTTTTGGACTTCCCCTTCGTCCCATTAACTTTTCTAGCCCAGATTCACTCTTTCATTGCTCCTGGAAAAGGATACTCTTGTTAAGCATGCAAAACAAGACAAAATAGTACCGAATGGGATAATCATGTAAACAGAACTGATAACCAAGGAACATACATTAAGCACTTGACATGTATTTCACACAATATCCGGACTATATTTCCTTGATTGAGCATAATTCGGGGTAAATAAATGTAAAATATATGGTACTAAATAGAGTGTTATCAGGAAACACTATGCAAGAATTACATTCTCAGCTTCTTGGAGAACTCTATCTATGGAGCGGTGGCAAACGCAAAGGAGCCTCATATTCAAAAGTGAGCGAATCATATTGAGAGAAAATACCATCTGATCAAAGAGATCATGTGGATGAGTGACATGATGATCCTAAATATCACATTGGCCGACAACCTAGCCAATCAATTTACCAAGACGCTAGCATCAAATGTGTTTGATAAGCACACGGATGACATGAGCTTGAGAGATATGACTCATTTGCTTTAAAGCAAATAGGTGTAATGCATGTCCCATATATTGATCTTTATCCGAAAAAGAGACGTTCAGCACATGACATTTAGCGTAAACCTTAAATTTCACGTAAGCCTCGTGTCTTATCAGAGAAATAAAAGATTCACGTGGAAGAATCAAGAGCAAGACTCGAGAATTAGACATTGGGTTTTTTCAAAACAACCATCAACAAGAATACACTGTAGTCAAACAAGATCATAAATAATTGAAAGTAAACACTATTATCCATTACAATTGACATGACAGAAAATAAGGAACAACTACAAAGGGAATACTATAACATTGTCAACTCCCAAGCTCCAATCATAAGCTCACACTCCAGGCTCATCATCAAACTCAGCATGTACCTGCAACCTTCTTATTCAAAATAAAATAGTTAGCTCGTGCATGAAGCTTAGTAAGGAGAAAGAAGAACAAAAGAAAGATTCATGGTCTGCATAAGCACGGAGACATGCAATGAATCCATTTTATCCACTTTCAAAAACAGTTTAAAGAACAATACTTGAAGCATAAAGAAAGCCACTTTGAAGACATGGTTAATGCATAGAAAACATGCCTACTTACTATGTCGGTTTACCGTGCACGTACTTGTTAAGTTACATTAATTACTTACTTAACATGTTCTTGTCTTGTCTCTTACTTACGTAACATAACATAAGGTTCTGGTGTAACACGGATAATTTGACTAACCATTCCTCCAACTTGGAACTTAAAGTACCCAAGGTACTCCGTACAACACGTCGTCTTAAGAATGACATGGCTAATATGGCAAGACATACCTCGGACACAAGACTTGAGTACCCATGGTACTCCATACAGCACATTGCTAGGTCCACTAACTATGAACGAATAAGAGCACATAAAGCACATAGATTCAAGTTAAATTCTACATCTAACCTACGTGAACGTATAAAGGCCGTAACGACACCATACTCCCAACCTATCTCCGTTATTAACACAAAAACAGAACCAAAAACATGACCAGAACTTGAAATAACTTTTTGAAAACATTGTAGACAACACAGAACGACATGAAGGCCAATCTGGGAGTTTCTGGGTCGCTTAATCGAGAGAGGCTCTCGGTTCAGCGAGCCAATGATGCCCAGATCTTTCTGGTTTGTAACTAGTCCGGCAGCCAGTCCTAAGACACATAGCATGTCCAGTTTTGTGCAAATTTACAGTGAAACAAATTGAAAACATAACCTTTAAACCAAATACGAAACCTTCTGATAAGAAGAACTTACCTTTTAGACGAGCCTAAACCAATAACAATGGAAATACGATTAACCGTTGAAACCTCATACTTACGAACAGCCGAAAACCCTATCAAGGCCAAGAACCCTATATTTAACAAAATCAATTTACAAATGAATGAAGGGTTACAATAATTACCTTCCTGAGATGAAACAAGACTCAAAATTGCTCCTTGATCAGGATCTACTTTGAAACCGAGGGTCTAGTCTATAGACACGCTCTGGACAATGTCAGACGCGTCCTGACACAAAACTGGCCGCTTTACCGAGGGCACTACTCGGTTCAGCAAGCCAGCAATCCTGGATTTCCCAGAATCAGTCCTGGGTTGCCCAGAACTCGTCTTGGACAAGGATGGTGCGCTTGACCAAGAGCACAACTCGATTTAGCGAGCCATGGAAGACAAAAATGCAAAATTTATGTATTTTTGGATGTCCGAAAGCCTATTTATAGGCCCTGGACAATCATAAGTCGGTTTCCGCTGACTTGGAGGAAAAGAAAACTTAAGAAGAAAATAAATAGAAAAAGTAAATTCAGACTCTGCTTGAACTAAGCCTATCTCAATACTGAGAAAATCATACATTACGTCCACATTCGAAGATTCAAACAGTAATGGGACCTGTGTGCTTTTGCAATTGAATGTATCCAGATTTTTTTCTTGATCTTTTATTTTCTCTGAATACTTTTTGAGAAGCGTGGTCTTCTACTTAACATGAATTCCACAAATCTCTGTCCTATTGCCTCATCATCATACTACTGTACGTACCACAAATATCACGGAGAATTTTTTATGTTACATACCATCTACGATGCGGATATGCTAATTTGAACTTTAAAATACACATGTTTTCGATTTTAAATGAAAAATATACTGAAAAACATCCACGTTTTACAGTTATTGTAAGCGTAATACGGAGGAATTAACATCAGCGCCTTTTCCCGGTTAGTACAAGCATATTCACATCGTACGGATGTATATATTATAAAATAAAATATTAATAAAAAATGACCCTCCGAATAGTGCTATAAAATACTCCAATTTCTTCCGTTTTCTCATGGGCTCATTTTCTAGCTTTCAACACCGAAGTTTTCTCCCAAATCTACTTGTAGTACTGACTACTGACTAGTGAGTTGTTCTTTTTTTTTTTTTTTCCCTTCTTATTATTTTATTTTCCATTGATCAATTTTCTTAAGAATTCATGCTGATATATTAATTCATTTTGCATATATATATAATTGTTTAATTTAGACAAAAGTATTTGAGCTTTTTGGAGGTTTCACCTCCAAGCCTTTACCTTGAGCCTTCAAATCTAAGTAGGAAATAAGAAAATAGGGAAGAAGTATATATCTTTGTTTCTTATTTATTTATTTTTAGATTTCAGTAAAGAAATATTCATGTACAAATCTGGTTTTATTCACGTGAAAGTTTATGAGATTGATAAGTTACTGTCAATGCATCTTTATTTACTTTTTGATGTGTACAATAATAATAATTTTATACAAGTGGAATCATGGGTCATATAAGCAGACTCATTACTTTATCATGTGATACATACTAATAAGTTCCTCACAAATAGATATATATTAATTAATCAAATATCTTCGTCTTAAAACTTGCCTCACATACTCTTAACAAAAAAAAATATATTTTTTAGTTTACAGAATTACTATTCATTATCAAATTAATCTGACTATCCATTTTGTAGAATTTGGATGAATGTACGTAATTTTCTTTTAAAGAACATGGATGCATCCTATATATGTGAAAAAATAATATACGTTGGATTGTTTTTTCCCTCTAAAATCTAAAAGTTGACAAGCGCTCTTGCTCCGTTAAATAAATTGTTATTAATTGACGAAGTAAATAGTTCCTTTCGACTGATGGAATGCCTAAGGGGATGGGAATGCAATCAAGGTCTTTAAAAGACCATGCATGTAATGTCATGTTTTCTCTATATATTAATATTAAACTCTTTATTTTTGATAAAGTTTTTGTTAATATATATATATATATATATATATTATATATATATATATATATATATATATATATATATATATATATATATTTTATTTATTTATTTATTTTTTTTTTTTGTATGCAGAAATTACATATCCAACCGCAAGACAACCCTGAGCAGTAATGACATGTTTGTTACGTAGGAATTAAATGAATGGAATAAAGTAATATGAATGGAATAGAATGAAATAGAATAAATTCATTCAATTAATGCGTTTGAGATGTGAAAGAATTGAATAAAAAGTAAGATATGGTGGAAGTGGTGGGCGGGGTAGCCCTACCCCACACCCACTGCATCCTACCTCTCTACTCACTCTATCTTACCTACCACCCCTACCACTTACCCACCACCCTACCCTACCCTACCTTACTCATCTCTACCATTCCCACCACCCCATCCTATCCTACCCTACCCTATTTCACCCTATCTAACCTTACGCATCTTACCTACCTTACCCCACCACCTACTCTACCCTGCCCCTACCCTACCCTACATACCCTACTTCATCACCTACCGTAACCTACCCTACCACCCATCCAATCTTACCCATCATCCACGTATTTTATCGATTTTTATTTTATTTCATCGCATTCCATCCATTTTTTGGAAGGAATGAAAATGAACATTTTTCATTCAATTGGAATAAAATTGCATTCCTTTCCATTTCCTCCTAACTCATAATCATACACAAATATTGGCATGGAACGTACCATAAAATCCTTCCGTTTAGCCTCAGTGTCTCTTTAGAAAAAAACCACAAATGCATCTCTCAATCTCCTGAACTAGCGAGGCGTAAAAGATGAGAGACATTATACTCAAAACCTAAATAATGAGGTGATGATTATATTTTATACTAATGTAGTGACTGAAATACTTACAAAGTCTAATTTGATACATTAACAACGTAACACCATGATGTAAGGTAAAAGATGAAAAGTGATTATGTGCACATGTCATTATCATACTGGTCAACTAGATTCTTTGCAAGTCGAATGTTTTAAACTTTCATTTTTCTTCTAGAACTTCTTTTTTACTATGAAACAAATTGAAATGTAAAAACTGAGCTAAATACACACAATATGTAGAGAGACACACTTCATAATATTTACTGAGATCTATAAAAGGCAGTCTTTAAATGTTTGGACTACCTGTAATATACAAATTAAAATACAATATTTATTTTGAAATCTATATATAAAGAAAAGCATTGTCTGATTTTTATAAAATAAATAATTTTAAAAGAACATAAGTAATACTTATTGGTAAAATATTTTATAAAGAAATAATAACAACTACTCGTTATAACATCCGGTTGTTAGAGCACTTGCACTACATACTCTGAATGCTTCAAAATCTATATTTTATATTAGAAATTTCAATAAACAGATTAGAGAAGAAAAAAAAGCACGGCACAAAATACTATATTTTTTATTGTAAAATACATATTATTTATTCATCATGATTTTGTAAATTTTCCTTTATATCAATTCTATAAAACAGTTAATCGGATGTATTTCGTCTTAGATAGAGATTTTATAAACTTAAAAATATTATTTAAAATTGTAGAATAAAGAATCGTCTAAATATATGTCATTTAATTTAGGGGGAATGAGGGAGAAGGACAAAAATATTTCATCAATTAAGTAGAAGGACAGTCTTTTGAAACTTTTGCATAAAGGACAAAACTATTTATCCACTATCGAAATTCACTTGTGTTCGAAATTCACTGCCGAAATTCACTGTCGAAATTCACTAATTTTCAAAATTCATTGTCGGGATTCACTGATTTTCGGGATTCACTGTCAAAATTCACTATCGAAATTCACCGATTTCGGGATTCACTAGAGGAGATTCACCGATTTTCGGGATTCACCTGTTTGTCCTTCTCGCTATAAAAATTATGCAGTTGTCCTTCTCCCTATAAAAAATATGTAGTTGTCCTGTTGCTTAATAATATTTCAGATTGTGTCCTTATACCTAATTTTCCATTTAATTTAATTGCTCTAAGATACATACAAGATATATACGTGAAGGACAGATAATCTTTTGAAGGATTTTAGTGGTAATTGTATTGTTTTAATTAATGCTGGGTATCATATTAATTACTATTGTAGTGAGTAATGAAGTGATCCATACTAAAAAATGATGATATAATTTTTTTTTTTAAATCTAATTCGTGGAATGAGCAAATTTTATTTGTATCTTGTACAGTGAATATATATGACCATACAATTTATTGGAAAATATCTTGGATGGGAGATAATTTCCGACAACATTCTAGCAATCTCTGGTACTTCTTCACCCACATTTTTAAATTCAATAAAGGCTGGGCGGTGATATGGTACACTCGTGGGATTTTTTTCTCCAGATATTCTTAGTGCACATTAACAGTCCATTGGATATTTATTTCCTAGTTACTTTATTTACACCGTAGATTCACGTGAATGAATCGGAACATAGTGTTTTAAATTGAATTCAAACATTATGATTCAGATTCATACATATAGATTTACGATGCAAATGAAGTAATCACATTGCTCTTTGTGGGAAAAAAAAATTGTATTAAAAGGATCCGAAACTTTTTTTTCTGTCATATATCATAAATAACGGTGTAAAATATGTATATCTGTTTTTTATTTTTATCTTTTTACTGTGGGTATAGCATTTTACTTTATTGATCCGATGCAGGGGCAAAACTTTTGTACAAAACGTTGCATGTTTGCACGCTTTTTTTAGACAGAAAATTAAAACTTTTGTACATAATGGTGCATGTATCATGTATGCTATCTCGATCTATTTAAACACCAAATTTGTATAATTTGTTAATTTAACCCCATAATAAAAAGAACATGAAAACACAAAATATATGTATTTAAGATTTCCTTCCTCTTTTAGACATAACAAAATGGGAACATCTATTTCCATAAATTAGACAGCATTTTAACGTGTCTCTTTTAATTTCTTCATTGTGTAAGTATTATGCATGCTGCTTGTCTATCTCCTCTTATTTAGCACCTTCGTTTTCTTCTTTAATTTACAGAGCACAAAAGATTTCAGCTCAAAAAAAAAAGACATGGAATTAGAATCATCACCTGAGCCACCATTTCAAGAAACATTCAAATCCCTTTTGAAAAACTTGAATAAATCATCACCGGCGGCGCCGAAGAGTAGTACTACTTTCAATGAGCTTTTTATAGTTGAAGACTGTGAGCTGCCATTGATAGACCTTAACAAGCTTAATGAAGGTGATATGGAAAGGGAAAAATGCAAGAAGGAAATAGCGAAAGCTTCGAGAGAATGGGGTTTTTTCCAAGTGGTGAATCATGGAGTTTCACGTGAGATATTGGAGAAGATGAGATCAGAACAAATGAAGTTGTTTAAGAAGCCATTTTATCAGAAGGTGATTGATGATAAGAAGAATGATGACGACTATTTCTTGGCCGGAAGTTACCGGTTGGGGATGCAGCCGACGGCGACGTGTTTGGAACAGTTGTCGTGGTCCGAAGCTTTTCATGTTCTGCTTAATGCTATCTCCGGTTCCGGTAGTTCCAACGATGTTCTCAGGTAATTAATTAATTACTCATTCTTTTTTTTTTTATATAAAAATTGGTTTTTGCAATTGCATAAAAGGGTGTGACACGATTACTCTTTCAAAATTACACTATTTTTACATCATAATCATCTAATTATATATTTTTCGCTTATGAAAAACTTAAAAAATTTGAAAAAATCACATCCACAAGATTATCTTGGATATAAACATTGTGTAGATTTGAAGGAGTAACTCTATTATAAAATAAAAAAGGTTGTTACAAGGGAGCTTTATTTGTGCCACCAAACCGGTGTACCAATTCAGAATCGACTTTAAGAAAAGTCGATTCTTGACTTTAAAACCGATTTTTCACGATATATGCCGACTGATTGCCGATCCAACTATGGCGCATATGTAGTGTGTGTGCATTCGTCGAGTCGTCTTTATTGTAAATAAATGACCCATCCCAATGAGAGAAGTTATTGGATAGGTTTGCTATATGGGGACTACAAGCATATGACAAACTGCATAATCTAGATTTGTTTACCGATCAATTAGATGAATGTGCGTACACAAAAACTTCCTTCCCGATGAATGTTGGTAGCAAGTTGGAAAAAGGGCTGGCTTTCCAGTAGTCCCAAACCATAGCTCTCTGCAGTGTTGGATTACACCATGAGACATGTGATCGATCCAACGGTATCTTGAGTGAATGTGGCACATATTTGACCGTATAATTTTCCTTTGGAAAATGGCTTTGTCCTTATGATGATGGGTCGGCCGTTCTTCTAAATCGTAATTTTGGAAATTATTAGTTGATAGTACTATATGAGAGTAATTAATGGTAACAATTTTATGTTTAATTAAGTTGAGGTTGTTATTTTCCCCTAGTAATTAACTTCAAATCATTTAATTAATAGGCTAAGTTTAGAGGTTGATTATATATCCTAATTAATTACTAGTAACTTTATTAGTACTCCACTCTTTTTTTATTTTTTATTTTTTTTTTTTTGAGGGGATATATAGTACTCCACTTTAATTTAAACACAAAAAAAGTAAATTAGTCCCGTATCCATTGCAAATGTTATGTCTCTCTATGTTTGAACAAACACGTTCAGACAGTATAATAAACATGTGGAAAATTTTACTGCCGGCCGGTCGAATGTTAGACAGCTTCACACGTCTACTTTAATGTTTAGTATAATTGCTTTTTGTTGATTTCTGATGTGCAATGGATGAACGTGCCCAATAGCTTTTGCCATTTATTTTCTTTGAGTCCAAAATAAAATTAAAAATTATTCATATCACTATTCGAAATCAATATAATTCAAACAATATTCAATCAAAATTAATTCATTACATACGATTTATCTTTTTTAAATTCATGTTTAAATGGATACTTTATATGTCATCCCTTTCAATTCGATCCAACTGCCAATCGAATATATATCTCGTACAATTTGACAAGTCGATGAGAATATGCGAATTTTATCCTTGTCCTGGACCAAATATGATTTTGTAATTTATGAGCAATAGGATACATATTAGATAATGCGATGAGCTCCCTATTTTATGCATGTCATTTACATTTTTACCTCTGTTTTAGAAGATGTTATTGCTGGAACCGGTATGACATGGGGTATCTGACCACCATAAAACTACTGATGAGGATAAACCCGTGGTTTGAAATGACGTTTTTATTCTTAAATAAAAAAAAGAAAGCAAACCTTGAAAAAATATGCCTTAAAAGGCCCAAAAAAAAAAATTTGAAAGTATATGCATCAAAAGTAAGAGATTATAAAATATGCTAAAAAATATATTTCGCTGCGGATTTGTGCCGAATCTTCACAAAATACTTTTGAGCTTATTTTTCAAATGTTTGTTTAAGGAACATATTTTTTCAACTATTTGCCTTTTTAAGGCATATTTTTTCAAGTTTTCCTAATAAAAAAATAGTGAGAGTGGGACAACAAAATACCCACAACATTGTACATTACACACTTTATGATTATTGATTATAACGTGAGATCTATTGAATAATATGGATTCCATAAAAATCAATAGGCTAATTAAAATGTTTTGTAGCATTTGTTGTGTATATTTTGTTGTGGCACAAACATTTCTTAAAAGAATTTGGTTCATACCACTATATCGTTTGAATTGTATTAAACTTTTATGGGGAAAAAAAAAACAATATTATGCATGGTGCAAGAAAATTAGGGTTGACAAAATTTATTTTATTCAAGAAATGAATTCATTTATTTGTAACGAGTAACATATATAGGAGAGTAAATGGTTTTCGTACACATCATAAATTATTGTTAAGCCAATAATCTGGCTAACGGTATCGTCGGGGCGTTTTTTGTTTCTGCCGGAACACCTACATAATAAAACAAATTTTAAATGCACATGAATTGCCCTGGCATTACCGAAATGTGCTTTGGCAATACCAGGCACCAATAATCTGGGTGCCATCTTTCAAATGCATACACTACAACTCCCCACTACAACTCCCCACAACTCATACATCCCACCACCAGCCACTCACAACTACTCTTTCACTTATCATCCACCTCACCATGGGTTGAGATCACATATCCAATATTGATGTCTAATTTTAGTGTCCAAATAAAAATTATGTCGTTTCAGATGTGTTACTGTGTTTTATTTTTTTTTTCAAATTAAGAAGAAAAAAAAACACCAGCGGTTGAGCACGAGTTGATAAATTTGTTACTTGTACTCTTGCAGTTCAACTATGGAAAATTTTGCCAAACCGGTATCCGAGCTAGCACATAAGTTGGTAGAAATCTTGGCAGAAGAACTTGGACAAAAATCGAAATTCTTCAAAGAAACTTGTCTTCCAAGCACGTGCTACCTGCGAATGAATCGATATCCGCCATGTCCCATATCTCCTTCGGTTTTCGGGTTGATGCCTCACACAGACAGCGACTTCATTACCATCTTGCATCAAGATCAGATTGGGGGTTTGCAATTAGTGAAAGATTGCAAGTGGTTCGCGGTTAAACCTAGACCCGATGCTCTAATTATCAACATTGGAGATCTTTTCCAGGTAATTAATTAAACTAATTGTAAATCACTCATGCTAAGAAGCCAGTAATAGTACTTAATTAAGTAGTCAATATTACACGTGACTGGGCGAGTTTCTGATCTTGCGTAAGTACACTAAGTTCAGCTCTTGATTCGATAGTTTTGACCTGCGGGTAACTGACCTGCAGGAAAAATAAAAATATACCAACCGGGACGACCTAATCGTTGGTTTATACTTGTGGCTCTTATAATTAATGCAGGCTTGGAGCAATGGTGTATATAAAAGCGTGGAACATAGGGTTGTTACGAATATGCTCAACGAAAGGTTCTCGATTGCGTTTTTCATGTGCCCTTCGTATGATACCGAATTGAAGAGTTGCATTGAGCCTTCGGTGTACAAAAGTTTCACCTTCAAGGAATATAGAGACCAGGTCCAAGATGATGTCAAGAAGTTGGGTCGCAAAATCGGTCTAAGTAGATTTCTTCTATAGAGCAATTGAAGAGGAATTTTTATTTTTTTTATAAGAGAAAAATGAAATTACATATAAAAGAAAAAATATATGTAAACATTTAAAATGGCCATTATGATCGAGCCCCGATCGAAGGTAAGAATAGAACTCATTTTGAATGTCATACCTTGCTGTAGTAGGGAAATTTACAGAAGAGTTATTGTGCAGTAGTTATAGAGGAGTCATATATACCAAGTAAATGGATGTGATACATCCAGCTCACTCATACACACCTCTATTGTGTGAAAGTGGATGAGTTGGATGCATCTAATCACTCCACTTGGTATAATCCTCGTAATATTGATACACCATAATTTTTTTTGAAAATTTATTACATGTTATTGGATTACAATTTGGATCAAATATCATTAAATATTAAACAATTTATTTGTTTTATTAAGAGGGATTGTGGAAAGTTGATGCATCCATCACTCCATGCTCCTCATTGATTTGTATCCTAAAACAGAGGGTCACGTTTTTTTTTTTTCAAACGAAAGATTATTAAAAAATCGGACTAATGCCGGAAATACAACCAGACAGAGCCGGACAAAACCACCACCCGGTGGATCAAAAGGAAACAGAGCCAAGCAGAACAACAAGAGAAACTAAGCCACACACAATGAGTCGAAAGAGGCGGGCTGAGCGAAGGAAGATTTTTTTTGAAAAGATACAGACATGCAAATGTGCTCACAAAGGGCCTCGATAGCGACTCGTTGTTTGGCAATACAAAGAACAAATTAGAGATTATAGATAAAACTACACCCAACTACATAAAACAAAATATTTAATTAAATAAATTTTTTCTGCTCATCTAGGAGCACCACCGCCGCTGGGCAACTACTCCACCCACGCGCCGCGGAGAGCCACCACTGGAATAAAAAGAGTCCGTAAGAAAAGCTTTCATCTCCACCCGGAAAACGACTGATGGGAGGAAACATAGGCTGAAGGGAAATAACGGACTAACGCCGGTGACACCAAGCAAAATCCGAGGGTCTCACTCCAAATCCATACATGACAACTGATGTGATACATAATGACATTCCAGATCAACTACGGTTTTGAGCTATTTTGAAAATTATAACTTATCCGGATGAATTTATGCCCTTGATGAAAGTTGTAGATCTCTTTGTGAACTATAAAATCCATATATCACTCCAAATCATATATATATATACATTCTATGGTGCGCATGCAAATCACCAATTTGCATTAGTGCACACACACGCATGCATATGTATTACTCCCTCCGTTCCATAATATTTGATGTAGTTGCCAAAAAGATTCGTTCCAAAATAACTGAGGCAGTTCGCATTTCAATAGAATATTTAATGTATTTTTTCTACTTTACCCTTCATTAAATGCATATTTTTGCACTCCAAATGTCTTTTGTATTTCAAAGGTTTTTTTAGTTGAGGGCATTATACTATATTTCATATAAAAGTCAATGCAATAAATGGTTTCTTTAATCTGTGTGCATTTGACAACTGCATCAGTTATTTCGGAACGGAGGAAGTATTTATAGGGGGTTCTATTGGCACCCCCCTTATTACTACTTACACCCATTATTTGATTATTTTTGTTTTACTTCTACACACCCCAATTTTACTTATTACACCACACAAAAATAAAAAAAGGAAAAAAAATACACTTTACTCGCTAGACTTTTTTAAACTTAAATAACTACATCATCTTCTCTCTTCTACGCTTTTCACACCCCCACCCACAATTTTTCCGGCGACCCCGTTTTCCGGCGTGCCTCCCAAACCACCCATAACTACCACCATTTCCCTCTCCTCTGCTGCGTTTTCTCTTCCCTCACCCAGCTGCGCAAATTAAATCCGCCACCCAAACCACCCCGCCACCCAAAAAATCTGCTCCAGTCCTCTCTTTTTTTTTAACCTTTTTTTTTGTTCTTCTTCCACCATTTGAGCCCCCTCACGGATGTTAAAAAAAAAACGCAGTTGTACTCACATTTTCCCCTCCTTTGCTGCGTCCATCCGTCAGATGAAAATGATAATGCGAATTTGAAAATTGCAAAAGATGAAGCTTTAGATATTCTCTGTCACCTTGAACTTTCAGAATCAGATCTGGAAAAAATTGACAGAGGATGAAGGGGAATTCAGAGAGTCTTTAATGCAAATCTTGAAATGCGGCCATAATTCTTCAAAAAGCTAAGGTTGCACAAGGGAGATTTTGAAATGTTTGGGGAAGAAAAAGGTTCGTCTCTTCATAGTTGTATTTCTTCAATTGGTTGATGCAATTTGAAATGTTTGGAGAGAAAGAGGAAGTTACGGGGAGCTGATTGTTTTTTTTTTTTAAATGCAGTTTGATGTTTGTTTTTTGGGTGGTGTTGTGGCTGAGGAGATGGCGGAGGGAGGCTGAGGGAGATGGCGGCGGCTGTGGAGATGGAGATAGGGTTTAAGGTTTGAATTCCGCCGATTTTTGAGCAGGGAAGAAGATGAAGGCTTGAAGGTGGAGATGACTTTGCAGGTGGGGGAGGAGGGAAGGGGTGGCTGAGAGAGTTGGGGTGACTGGGAAGGAGGAAAGTGGTGGACGGTGGTGGCTGGAAAAAAGGGGGGGGGGTGAATTTTTTGGGGGACTAGTATGAATTTTTTATAAGTTGTGGTGAAAGTGTAGTAGTTTTTTATAATAATTGTGTAGTGTGAGAAGTATAAAAATAATCAAAATAATCTTGTGGTGCCAAAAGTAAAATTTTTGTGGTACAAGTAGTAAATAGAGGGTGCCAATAGAACCCCCTATTTATATATCAATATCTAATATTAATATTTGGTAATACTATTAATTAAATTTCACAATCTAAGTGTATCTTAATACAAAATTATATGCGCCCCATATGTATCAAAATACATATATTTAATTAATCAACATAATTAATATCTTGTATTATATTTATTCATAATAAACAAGTGCCACCATATTAATTCACCACTATAATACTTTATAGTCGAGATAAACTTTCCTTATTTGGTTATCACTATAACCGTATTTTAATCCGGCTAGATGTTCTTATGTGTGTGACCTGATAGGCTTCCGAATATGTTGGCCGTAGACACAAAGTGCAAATTACGAAAATGCCCTTCATGCCTAACGATCACGGGATATCTTCTAGCAACACACCGTGAAATCATCGGAAGAGTCAAATGCAATTACTACTACCTTTCATGTGAAACAGTTACCGTGTAAATAGAATCCTATCGCTGTAATAATATCAATACGGTCGTTCGTCGAGTGTCAAACATCAACGACCGTATCTTATAATCTGGATATTATGCTCTCTCGAAATAACACATTTACTCCCACTTTGCAAAGATTCACGAGAGTAAGACATTCCTTATAAGAAGGCCCTTTCGGATATTCACCCCTACTAATAGGGTACACAATTTCGGGACGACCAAACATGTATACTCCGTATGCTTCAGTATCACACCCAATCACTACCGCATGATCACTCTATGGCTAGGGGAAACTTCAATAGTGTCAAAGCATGACAATCCATACCGTGATGCCATGTAGACTCCGTTCCGAAGGATAATTACACAACCGCCACATAGTGTGACACTTAACGGTGTAAGTGGGTCAGTCTAACGTACGCATTCTCTAATACACGTCCACGTACAGTCCAAGTGTCTCTACACTTCGATAGACGAGATCTATCCATGCTCTTAAAGACAGAAGACATTTAATACGAGCTGGCATGTTTGTACTATCAATGCCCTGTTTAATAGTACATAAGCCTAGAGACATTTAAGTATCAAACTTATTAAAGTGATTAGAGATCTCATCAACCATAATCGCCTATCATGGTTTCTTTATCACAGTTTAATACTAAAGACGTTATCATATTCATAATTGGTTCTTTAAAAGAACAAATATATGACAACAGAAAAGCCATTTAATATGTGTATAATCATAAAGAAATAGTAGAAATGATCTGACCCGGTCGGATTCGGTCCAATCTGATTGGGTTTAGGACACTATTTCAACACCCGGAGGCGGCAGTTATCATCATCAGCGGGTGTTACTGGAGTTTCGGGGAAAAAATTGAAGAACCCTGGATTTGAATTTGTGCTAGCTGAAGGAAATATGGACTTACTAGTAGGATGCAGAGACTGATAATAAAACTCAAGCTCGTTATGGTAACATCCCTATAGATATAAACCCTTCATGTGGGATCCATACAATTGTGCCCTTTGTGCACATGACTGAGACCAATGTAAATGTACTTCTGAGTGTCATACTCAACTTTTGATTGTGATAGGGCTTAAGATAAGGGAAACAAGAACCACTAAAGGTTTTAATGAGATCATAATTGGGTTTTTTGTGAAAAAGAATATGATAAGGTGAGACATTGTCTAGAATAAGGGTAGGCAAGATGTTAATAAGGTTCACAGCATGAAGAAAGCTATCCGACCAACACTTCTGAGGTAAAGATGCATGAGCTAATAAGGTTAAACTTGTCTCTGCTATATGCCTATGTTTTCTCTTAGATCGTCCATTTTGAGGGTGAATATGAGGACAATGATAACTCTAGAGCTCTATACTCCTCTCCCCAGTCAGCTTGCACAGTTTTAATTCTTGTGTTAAACTGATTTTCTACAAATTCTTTGAACACAGTGAACATATTATAGGCTTCAGACTTTAGTTTTAAATGGTATATCCAAGTATATCTATTGAAATCATCATTAAAGTGAATGTAATAAAGATAGCCATATGTGGATCTAATTAGAGAAGGACCCCAAAGATCAGTATGGATTAATTCGAGAACATGAGAAGCTCTACTTTGGGAAGTAGGAAATAGAGAGGCATGTAATTTGCCATACTAACAAGCATCACAAAAGGGCATTTGTTCATTAACAGAAACATTACAATCATTTTGGATTTGATTCAATACTTTAACTGAGGGATGACCTAATCTCTTATGCCAAACAATGGCTTGACTACTTTGATTAGTAAGAGTGACAAGACAATGAGACATTCATCTGGATTGAGGGGAGAGTGACATATCTGAAGTGACCAGGCCATTGGCTTTGACCGGATGAATCTTGTATAGGCCATTTTCCAGTGTTCCTTCCAGTAACACCTTCCTTGATGCTTGATGTATTATTTTTATATGATTAAATATACGTTATATTATTATGTTTTATCAACGAATTCTATATAAAATATATGAAATTATGATATAATTGGTATAAAATGTTAATCTTTATAATTTAGAGTAGTTAGTAGTAATAATAATAAAAAGTTGTAATTTTGTACCGATTTTAGTAAATCGGAGTGTCGTGTCAGCTTTACGTGGGTATTGGTGGTATTTTATTGCAGATTTATAACCCGAGACCCCGAGAATCGACATATTGAAGTTCAATCATATCTCTGGAATGATTTAGAGAGTGCCAAGAGCTTAAATGGTCAATTGAATAGCTTAAGTGGTCAAGTGGCCACTCAATCTGGTTAAGTGGTAATAGAGAAATGTCTTCGACAAACGAATGGCTCATCAAAACGACATTTTCAGAAAAAGTGTTCTTCACGAAAGTTGTAGATTTTACCGAAAGCTTTCCAATGCAATTTAAATTATGAAGATTGGAGGTCTACAACTTAAACAAGTGATCAAGTGGCTAATCGATTTGGGTTAAGAAAAATCCCAAAATAGCTTCGGAGGAACACGAGGTAATCAAGAAGGCGTTATCTGAAGAAGAGTCCTTCATGAAAGTTGTAGAGTTTCTCGAGATCTTAATTTTGACATTTCGTTTGCAATTTTTGGAGGTCCAGAACTCGAGATATGAATTTTAGAAGTTTGATAATTATATATAAAAATAAATATCTTCACCGCACATGCTGATTGCAATCAAGTTAGTGGATGTAATCATTAGTCCGGACCGATCCGCCTTGATCCCGGACCGGTCCGGCCTTGGGACCTTTGTCTATATAAGGAGTTGATCAGAGAACAGACGAGGGGGTACCAAAAAATATATATACACAATATCATATACATATTCTCCTCTCTTCTCTTTTCTTTTTAATTTTTAGTTGTAGTTGTAAATAAGGCCTTACGCCGTAATAATGTAGTTTTAGTATCGTTATAATGCTCGGGAAAATCTCGGAAGTCGGTTTTGTTGAAGAAGTTGTAATGTCCGGAAAATACGATTTCTGAATCAACTGCCGTATTCGGGTAACTTTTCTTAAGTATTTATGTTTGTTTTTATAATTTTCGTTGTTATAATGTTTTTAGGCTAAATATAATACTGGCCAAAACTATGTAATCGGTTTTATTTCGATCTTTTCGTTAAAGAAATGTTGTTAAGTTAAAATTATTAAAATTGAGTTAATTGAATCTTTTTCTATTTTGATCGTATTCGTATTGACGTATTTAATCGATCTGAGGAATTCATAATCTAATTATGAATTGACGCCTCGTAGTTAGGATACGAGATAAAAGATAGAAAAACCGGAGGGTAAAATTGGCCGTGTGAATAACGTGATAACGGAATCCGATTTCCTACCCGGGGGTAGATTTGTTTTGGGAGAAATGAATCTTATTATAATTTGTACTCGAGATCGTAATAATGTTAAATCATCAGTTAATTGAAACTTAAACCGGAAAGTTAAATCGTCCGGCTTTGACAACCGGAGCCTTTTAAATAAAATTGACCGTTTGACGAACGGAATGACTCCTTTTTATCTAAAGGTAGATTTGTACTCGGGACGTTCGGAAAAACCGTAACGATTGTGGACCTTGGACTGATGCAATGGACATATGACAATTTCATACGCTCGTGTGAGGAGGAATTGTTTACCTCAGGAGTGCACCGTTTCATTTACTCAATTGGACCTAAAATAAAAGGAGAGATCAAACACATTTCATTTAATCGAAAAGATCGTATAAACCAATTATATAAGTTTTGGCCAGTTCTCTAAAATTATCTGTTTAATATTTTGGTATCTATATATACTTATATCTATATATATAAATTGCGGTTTATGCAGATCTATATATATTTATGTATTTATATATATCATGTTAGTATAGTTTTTAATTTTCGTATTTATTTTATGTTGACTAGAATAGTAGTGATCTGTATTATAAAATTGCGGTTTATATCGAGTTAATAATGACTCTTTGGTGTTTAACCACACGTAAAAGAAATTACCAAGTTCCCGAGGATTCGACACTCGACTCACCATACTATCACTACAAGTTTGACCCGGTACACGCCGGTTAGGATCGTATAGCCTAGGTAATGTCCGTCAGCTTTTTGGCGCCGTTTCCAAGGTTAGGTTTAGGTCTGTCAGCTTTCTGGCGCCGTTGCCGGGGATCGTCGCTAATTTCTTTTTTTGTGTCTATGGTTACTACTTGTATTAGCTCAAAATTCTCGAGAATAAGTCAACACTTTTCTTATCCCATTTCTATTTTATTTTTCGTTGATACTTACCTTATAGGTAAGTTACCATTTTTTTTTCTACTACTATCTATTTCGTGTTATTTTCTATTTTCGTTAGTTGATGACCAGAAGTGGTAAGGCCCCACTCACTCCTTATAAGCCTGACATAAACACTTACGAAAGGCAGTTAAGAGTAGAGAGTAAACGTGGTCATACTAGTCAGGGAAATCCTAACCAAGAATCATCTTCAAACAGAAATACGAGAATGGCTGAAACTAGTGATGAAACAAATGAACGAGAGGCTAGATCATGCTCTAGGGCATGGACAGAACCCTATTAACCCTAATAATAATAATAATAATAATAATAATAGAAATAATCGAATCGAACCGAATAATCGTAACAATCCGCCAAACCCAAGGCCTATCTCGTGATCAAACCGTGAGAAGAAACCGGACTAATAATCCCATACTTTTACCTAATGAAGGAGCGAATAATTTCGAAATTAAGTCTCATCTTTTTGGTTTAATTGACGCAAGAGCCCAATTCTAGGAGAGGATGATGAAGATCCACATCATCATCTCTATCTTTTGAAGAAGCGTGCAATACGGCCAAAAGTCAAGGTGCTCATAAGGAATTAACGAGGATGACTATGTTTCCTTTTTCTCTAAAAGGAAGAGCCCGAGATTGGTTTATGTCTCTTCCACACCACTCACTAACTAGTTGGGAGGAGATTCAAACTGAATTTCTGAAACAATATTTCACTCCTGGACGAAATTTGGAATTAAAAGTCGAGGTTGCTAATTTTAGACAAGGATCTGAGGAAACTCTTGGGAATGCGTGGGAAAGGTTTAAAAAACTGTTAAGAGCTTGTCCCGATCATGGTTATTCCTTAGATATGCAAATTCAACTCTTCTGTCGTAAATTGAGAAAAGATTCACGTGCAGATGTAGATCATGCATGTGGTGGTTCGTTAATGATGAGTAAAGCTCAAATAGTTTACGATGCTATAGAAAAGATTTCCAAAAATAACAGAATGTGGGAAACCGGTTCTAGCACCAGAAAAGTAGCTTTTGCAGGAGAATGTACATCTAATACTGAAGTTCTAGCACATTTAGAAAATTTGAGTAAGAAATTTGATGGCCTACAAAACAAGAACCAAAGTTCAGAAAATAGTACACCAACTGAATACTCAAGTCATGATAATGTGTCATTAGGGATAGAAGAACCAACAGGATACTCAAGGGAGGAGGTGAGTTTTCTTCAGCAGCATAGGAATTTGAACAATGCATATTCGAACTCGTTTAATGCTATTAGAAGAGATCACCCTACTTATCGATGGTCTGAAAACCCTAGTAAGCAAGGACAACCGCCATATCCAGTCCCATATAGGAATAATAACCAAGTTTATCAAGAAAACACATCTAATCAGAATTTACAATCATTACCTAGATCCTATCCTCAACATACCACTCAAAGTATACCAGTAACTCAGAGTTCAACTCAACCTGCAGAGGGAGTTGAAAAATGGGAAAAACTAGTGGAAAATATGATGGGTGTAGTATCTACTCAATCTAAGAATATGGAAACAATGATGACTTCTATTGGTACAGTCACTAAAGATATGAGTACAATGAAAACATCTATGAGTGGACATGATACCAGAATGAGAACGATAGAAGCCTCATTAAGGAATATGGAAGATCATTTGAGTAAGGAAGGTGAACGTAACAACAGTAGACCACCTGGAGGATTACCAAGTAACACTGAAAGAAACCCAAGAGAGGTAAATGTTGTAGTTACGAGAAGTAGGAAGCTCTGTGGTAGTAATGGAGTTGAAAACTTTGGGAATAATGAAGTAGAAAATGATTTAGATGGTAAGAATGATGAAACTAAAGATGAAATTGAATTCACTGATGAGGAAGAAGAAATTATAGAGAATTTCTTGAAAAGGAATAGAAGTTTGGAATCTGAAAATGAAGGTGAAAAATGGGTAAAAATCCCTAGGATTTTGAGAGACCCTATGGATAAAGATTTAAGGAATTTATTCAAGGAACATGTTAGAATAGATGAAACTGGTAATAAGGATGAGAAACAGGAATAACCGAAAGAGTCTGAAGTAGAGATTGATTCGGGGAATGTTTTAAAGGAAAAAATTCAAGAACCTGAAACATGGCGACTAAGTAATACTCAAAGGTTTAAGGAAAAAGGAAAAGAGAAATTGACTAAGGAGCCAAAGGTTATAGATTTAGAATCTTTACCTTACCCTCCTAAAGATCAAATCAAAAAGGCAAAAATTGATAAGAAGTATGCTCGTTTCCTTGACACTTTTCGTCATATTCATGTTAATATCCCTATTATTGAAGCTCTGATTAATATACCTGCCTATGGAAAGTTTCTGAAAAATATACTATCAAATAAGAAAAAATTAGAGGAATATGAGAATATATGCCTAAATGAAGAATGTTCTGCAATTCCGCAACATAAGTTACCACCTAAACTGAAAGATCCTGGAAGTTTTACGATTCCATGTGAAATTGGAGGATTTCTATTTAAGAAGGTCTTATGTGATCTAGGAGCTAGTATAAATCTCATGTCTTATGAGGATTATAAAAAGCTAGGCATAGGAAAGCTTACTAAGGCGAAATGACTCGCAAATGGCGAGATAGATCGATTAAATACCCTAAAGTAATCATTAAGGACGTATTGGTTAAAGTAGACAAATTCTATTTTCCAAGTAGACTTTGTAGTTATGGAAATGGAAGAAGGATATTCGGCGCCACTTATTCTAGGTCGTCCATTTCTAGCTACGGGAAGAACTTTAATCGATGTTCGAAAGGAGAATTAATTTTGAGAGTCAATGAAGATGAAGTTGCTTTCAATATTTTCAAAGCTATGAACCATCCATATACATCACCGAATCATGTTCTTTTATAGAAGATATTCATTTCGTCTATGATTATCGTTACCAACTTTTGAAGACAGATTAGAAGAATGCTTAACTCTCGTCTATCTATAAGAAGATGAGGAAGACATTGAAATGAAAGAAATAATCCTTTCTCTAGATAAAGGAAGCTTTACTTTTAAGCCACCATGGCATAAGTATTTGGAGTTAGAACTAGAAGGACCGAGTTCTTAAATCGTCAATAGAAGATCCGCCGAAGAATGCGGAATTGAAACCGTTACCTTTAAATCGAAATATGCTTTTCTTGAAAGCGATAATCTATTACCGATTATTATTTCATCAAATTTAAGCGAGCAACAAGAAGATCAATTACTTAGAATGTTAAGGAAGCATAAGAGAGCTTTTGGATGGACGGTTGCCGATATTCGAGGTATTAGCCACGAGATTTGTGTTCATAAGATAATTTTGAAAGAAGATGCTAAACCTTGTATTCAACCGCAACGCCGCCTCAACCCGAATTTACAGTTAATCGTTAAGAAAGAGGTGATTAAGCTATTAGAAATGGGAATAATCTTTCCTATATCAGATAGTGAATGGGTAAGTCCAACTCAAGTTGTACCAAAGAAAGGAGGTTTCACAGTGAAAGAGAATGATAAGAATGAATGGATTCCAACAAGGGAAATTACAGGTTATCGAATGTGCATTGATTTTAGAAAACTAAATGATCATACTAAGAAAGATCATCATCCACTTCCATTCATAGTTCAAATGTTGGAACGTTTAAGTGGACATAAGTATTACTGTTTCTTAGATGGTTATTCAGGATATTTACAGATTTTCATTGCAGCAGGAGATAGGGAAAAGACTACTTTCACTTGTCCTTATGGAACTTTTGCGTATAAAAGAATGCCGTTTGGTTTATGTAATGCTCTGCTACGTTTCAAAGATGTATGATGTCTATATTTTCTGATATGGTTGAGAAATTCTTAGAAATTTTTATGGACGACTTTAGTGTTTACGGAGATTCTTTTGGTAAATGTTTGTCGCACTTAGAAAGAGTGTTACAACGCTGTGAGGATACCAATTTAGTACTAAACTGGGAAAAATGTGTCATTTAATGGTATCAGAAGGAATTGTTCTAGGTCATAGAATCTCTGAAATAGGAATTGAAGTTGATAAAGCTAAAGTCGAAGTGATTGAAAAATTACCACCACCAGTTAATCTAAGGACTCTAAGAGGATTTCTCGGACATGCAGGATTTTATAGGAGATTTATTGCAGATTTTTCGAAGATAGCAAAGCCTCTAAGTCATTTGCTTGAAAAAGAAGTACCTTTTAAGTTTGATAGTAAATGTATGGAATCATTTAAGACCCGAAAGCGAAGTTGATTCTTGCACCGCATATTGGTAGCACAAGACCGGGATTTGCCTTTTGAGATTATGTGTGGTGCAAGCGATTTAGTTTGTAGGAGCGTTTTAGGTCAAAGGTATAACAAAATTCTCAAAGCTATCTACTATGCTTCTCACACATTAAACGCGACTCAACTTAATTATGCAACTACGAGAAAAAGAAGCGTTGGTTGTAATTTTTGCCTTAGATAAGTTTAGATCATATATTGTTGGTTCTAAGGCAATAATCTATACAGACCATTCAGCTCTGAAGTATTTACTGAGTAAGAAGGATGCGAAACCACGTCTTCTTAGATGGATTCTCCTACTTCAAGAATTTGATATTGAAATTAAAGAAAAAAAAGGAAGTGAGAATGTAGTAGCAGATCATCTAAGTAGAATGGAGACTGAGGAAGAGATAGGGAATGAAATTAAAGATTCATTTCCTGATGAACAATTATTTAGAATAGATACTCCTCCAACCATGCAGTTATTAAAAAATAGAATTCCTTCTAAGGAAATGTCACCCTGGTTTGGAGATATCATTAATTACTTAACCTGTGATTATATTCCGTCTCATTGGACTTGGCAACAAGAAAAAGAAATTCTTTTACGACTTAAAATTTTATTACGGGGAGGAACCGGACCTTTTCCGAAAATGTCGGATGGGATAATCAGAAAATGTGTGCCTGATAATGAAATTTTAAGTATTTTATCATTTTGTCATGATCGTGAGGCAGGAGGTCATCATGGAGGTTGGAAAACTGCTTTTAAAGTTTTACAATGTGGTTTTTATTGGCCTACGCTATATAGAGATGCTTATAAGTATGTTAAATCTTGTGAATCTTGTCAAAAGTGGGGAAATGTATCTAAAAAACATGAAATGCCTATGCAACCTATTTTAGAATGTGAACTTTTTGATGTTTGGGGCATAGATTTCATGGGACCTTTCCCTATATCGTTTGGAAAAGATTTATTCTTGTAATGGTAGATTATGTTTCAAAATGGGTAGAAGCTGAAGCTCTTCCCACTAATGATACCAAGGTTGTCATACGATTTCTTAAAAAGAATATATTTACAAGATATGGCATTCCGAGGGCAATCATTAGTGATAGAGGTTCACACTTTTGTAATAGACCATTTACTAAGATAGTTGAGAAATATGGTGTAACGCATAAGTTAGGAACGCCCTATCATCCGCAAACTAGTGGTCAGGTAGAGGTATCGAATAGAGAGATCAAAAGAATCGTGGAAAAAACAGTTGATTCAAATCGTAAAAACTGGGCAGTTAAATTAGATGATGCATTATGGGCGTACATAACAACTTTTAAAACACCAATTGGTTGTTCTCCCTATAAGCTAGTCTTTGGTAAATCATGTCATCTCCCGGTTGAGTTAGAACACCGAGCCTTCTGGGCTATTAGATTTCTAAATTTCGATCCTAAGGCTGTCGGTGATCATAGATTGCTTCAATTGACAGAACTAGAAGAATTTCGTCTCGATTCTTATGAAAACGCTCGAATCTACAAGGAACGCACGAAATCTTTCCATGATAAGAGAATCTTTAAGCGTGAGTTCCATGTAGGTGATCGAGTGCTTTTGTACAATTCACGTTTAAAGTTGTTTCCAAGTAAGCTTAAATCAAGATGGACAGGACCATTTAAAGTAACAAGGGTTTACAAAACTGGAGCTGTTGAACTAACTGATGGAAATACAACTTTTATAGCCAATGGCCACGAGTAAAGTTATTTGTGGAGGGAGAAGGAATCACACCGAAAGAAGAAATAATGCTATTGATTGATCCCCCAATAATTTGAAAAAGCGAGAGGAAAAATGAAAAGCGAAAAGCGAGAAACCGGAATCAACCGAATACCAGTGCTATCTATCTTTACTCTACTTTTCGTATTTTTAATTATGTTTAAACTCTTTTCGTCTTTTACCGGATAGACGTAAAGAACTGGATGCCTTTTTTAGATAGAATAGGAGTTTTTATTTTACTTTTAAAATTAGGCCTTGATAAAGATGTCGCGTTTTCTATAGAAGCTTTAGTTTTTGAACAAAACAAGAAATTGTTGAGAGAGATCAGATTGAGAGAAGTATGTAATGGAACATCAAGAAGTGCGATAAAAAGAAGGGCAAAGTTTCTAATGAGATGCAGAATCTGTGGAAAAAGTGAACATGTTGGACGCTGTGGGAAAAACACAACCAAATCCCAGGATGAGTGTTTGAATATTGTTAGGAAGGGAACGATTAGGTGGTTATCCGAAAATCCCGATGGAATTCCAAGAGATAATTCAAATACTTCGTTTTTAGGAGTTAGGTTGATCGAGCGTTATATCAGAACTTTGGAAAATTTAGAAATCGAAGAATCAGGAACCCCTTAAGTTTTGAGTCTTTTATTTTTATGTTATTTTATAAAGTTTTCACATAACTTCTGAAAATTTTATAAAAATGGATCTTTATGAAATTTGAGGAGTTTTATAAAAGTTTTATAAAAGTTTTTTAGTTGTAATTTAGATGTTTTATAAGAGTTGATATAAATTTATTAAATTTTTATAAGCTTTTTATTAAAGTGTTATAAAGATTTTATTAAATTTTTAGAAATTGTTATAAAATTATAAAATTTCCTTTAAATGTTAATTTTAGTAAGTTTTAAAAATTTTATAAACTTATTTTTTAAGATTTTAATTAAGTTTTATTAGAATTTGTATAAGTTTTCATTAAAAATCATAAAAAGTCAAAAAAATCGAAAAAGTAGAAAAAATTGGGCACGGACCGATCCGGCCTTAACCCGGACCGGTCCGGGGTCAAAAATTAGGTAAAAACGGGGACTCCTCTTTTCTTTCCCTCTTCTTCCCCAAATTTTTTTTTACAGCCGCAAAACACCAAACCCCACCATTACGAATTTTTTTTACTTTTCTACAACAAAACTTCATCTCACACTACACCATTACTTAATTTCTTCTCATTATCATCTCCTCTCTTCAACACAAATTGGAAAATTCAAAAAGGGTCAAAAACAAGCTCCATTTCATTCCGGCGACTTTTCAACTTTTCCGGCCTACTTTTCAACGTTTTCTACATATTAAGGTATAATTTAGTTTATTTAGTTATCAATTTCGTATTTTTCATAATTTTTTAGATTAATTTCAACTGTTTTGATTTTTGAGTGTGTTGTGACATTTTTATTTTTTGTTGTTTTTATTGTTGTTTTTGTTGTTGATTGGCATTACCAATATCGTAGAATGGCTGAGTCGAGTACTAGAGTCTCTAAAAAGAGAAAATCAAAAATTCATATATCAACTCCTGTCGTAGGCACAGTAATTTTATCATCTGAGGAAGAAACCGTAAGCTTTGAAAAAACCGCATCACATGAGGCTAAGAAAGCATATGAGAAAATTTATAGTAAATGTGATGTTCTGGTTGAAAAAGGATTAGACTTGGATGACTTAGGTGATGAAGTTAAGGATATCTTTCGAAGACGTCAGTGGTTAGATTTAGCAGCCAGAAGGGAAGGGGAGATTAACACGACTATAGTAGCTGAGTTTTATTCGGTTTTATCGACATTGTCAGAAGAGCAGCTTACGCAGTCGCAAACTGTACCCTTACGAGCCAGAAATATTCCTTTTAACCCTGCCGTCATTAATGCAATCCTAGGAGTTGAAGAATTTCCTGAGGAAGAGGATTACAGGGTAGTTTATAATCTAGATGATCCTGCAAGCTTTGAGCAGATTGCCCGAGAGCCCAGAATGTTTTTGACCCGACCGCTGTGTGGGTTGAAAATCGATTTAATTACGGGAACTGTTTTAGAGGTTTAAGGGCAATTAAAAGGTTTATTAGCCATAATCTCTATCCTTCTCGTAAACATACTGCTTTTGGAAAGGAAGATGTTTGTATCGCTTGGGCGATGGTAAACGATGTTAGAGTGGATGTTGGAAAGGTCATGTTTAAAAGAATTTTTGAAAGTATTGTCATCGCGGACAGGGAGTCATCTATACTTCCCTTGTTTTATCTACGATTTATGTCGTAGGCCGGGAGTACCATTCCCGCCTAATGACAAGTTATCCCCTGGTCGATGGAAATCGATTGGACCTAGTTTGACTAGTCTTCCGGATGGTAGTATTAGATCTTTAATTAGAAGACGTCAAACTCAGCCAGCTCCACCAGTTTTTACATCATCTTCCTCTTTTCCATCTTTTTCTAGTCAGCCTCAACAAACTCCTTTCTCCAACACTATCACATATGACATGTTTCAATCTTTAGTGACAGATGTTGCACGTGGTCAAGCCAATGTGGCTTTATATGCTGAGAGTACTAGGCAGTGGTGTGATGATATTCGTAGAGGTTTAAGAAGGAACGAGCAGTTGCTTCGTAATCCTACTTTTGATGATCCTGCCTATCCACCTTGTCGTCGATCCTTATACCTTACCGAGTGGGTAACACCTATTCCACCACCTTCGAGCTTTCATCCATCGTCATATCCTTTTGGAAGCCAATCTAGTGGGACGGTGTATTTTCGACAGTGTTCGAGAGACCAAAGCAATGTCGAGTTGGGGAGGATTCACTGAGTTTGCACATGTCACGACTGGCATGAGTTCGATGGGTCTTGATAGTTCAGTCAGGACCACGACTACAGTTCAGCCATCAGCTTCTCAGTCGTTTCCGAGTTCGAGTTTTCAAGTTGATCCTGAGGAAGACTACGATGAAGATTGAAGTTAATAATTTTGATTAAACATTTTTATTGCACTTTTTATTCGACATTTATCATTTAGATATTGGTTTGTTTTCATTTTTCGTTTAGTTTGATTTTACAATCGTTTTTATCAAAATTTGGTTTGCATTCTAGATCGTTTAGTTTTTATAAAAACTATAAAATATCACAAAAATAATTTTTGTAGTATTACTACGTCATTTTATAAAAATTATAATGTGTCATTTTATCCGTTAGTATTAATATATATGAATCTTTTGCAATATCTTCAAGGAGGTAGGAAGTATTAGGCACGTGAAGTAAAAAAACAAAACACAAGTTGTCTTTTACCTCTGTCCTCAGTAAAAGTAAGATGAGGCCGGACCGATCCGGCCTATTCTCGGACCGGGCCGTGAAGAAAAGAAGGCTGAGTCATTTTGAAGTCTGTCTAATGCAGCCACGTACGTATACTTTTACCATCTATTTAAAGAAGTAAAGGCAGGAGCAACAATTGCTCATTCTTTCACCGTCTATCTACCTTAAAGCGTATTTCTTTCACTTTTTATCAAGTTTTA
The DNA here is from genome assembly GCA_036785695.1 of Gentiana straminea. Taxonomy (NCBI): domain Eukaryota; kingdom Viridiplantae; phylum Streptophyta; class Magnoliopsida; order Gentianales; family Gentianaceae; genus Gentiana; species Gentiana straminea. The sequence goes on from JAVUPR010000046.1 coordinate 1,604,394, forward strand.
AAAATGTCGAACCACTCCTCACCGTCGGTTAATTCTTACGAGCCTAATACACCGGATCATCCGGAATCTCAAGCTTCTAATGAGAGTATCATTTTACACAATCATTTTGCAAATTCTCCAATCCTATTGGAGAAAGGTTTAAATTTCGACAAGATTGATCAATGGGGAAAAACTATCATTCGAAGTTTTGGTTGGAAAAAATTTGTCAGTACACCGAGAGGACGGATAAATGTCTCAATAGTGCGAGAATTTTATTCTGCACTTATGACGACATCTATGGTCGATATCACTCGATTGTTCTAGTAAGAGGAGTGGTGTTCCCTTCTCTTCATCTATTATCAACCAAATCTTTGAAATTCCACCGATTACGATGCCACATTTTGAAATGCATTGGGGACTACAAAATCCCTCTAATCATTTGAATAAAGTACACGAGTCGTTCCAATGTCGTTCCCGCTATTTGATACAAATCACGACATGTCAACACGAGCTCTACTTCCACATCTAAAGGCGTGGAAGCATTTTATAAATTCTCGAGTTTATCCCACGGGATTTTGGAAGTTTGGTGAGAATGAAATGCTTCTACTTTATGCTTTGGCATTCGGTGTATTTGTCGATTGGGGTATATTGATTCAAAGGACGGTGTTGGAGTTTGGGATCACGAGAGGTAGTAGGGGGAAACCTATGCCTAATTCATGGTTGATATCACGTTTGTGTATTCTTCGAATGGAGTAGAAGAGTTTGGAGACGGATGAAATTTTTCCGTCTAGAGATAGTCGGTTTGGGTTGCTACCGGTTGATACACCGGGTTGTTCGTCTACCATCTAGAGAGTTGTTGGTGGTTTGTTGGTGATATTTAAGTTTTAATAAGTTAAATTAAGTTAAGTTTGAAGTTTCTTTAGTTAAGTTTGTAATAATGTATCTTGTTTAATATATATGTCTTAGTTTTTTAAGTTTGTTTGTTTTTTTTTAAAAAATCATATAATTAGTATACGCTATAAATAAAATCAGAAAAATAACGTTAATAGATAATTTTAATTTTATTTTCGAACCTACTTCTTTACTACTCATTGAACATCGGGACGATGCCACTTCGTAAGTGGGGAGTAGAGTTAGGTTAGAAAATTCATTAAAATTTTCGAAAAATAGTCAAAAATAATTATATTATATGTCTAATTTAGATTTTAATAAGATTTTAAGTTTATATAATTGAGAAATTAATATTAGATATTGTTTTTATGAAATTATATAAGTATGTTGATATTTATAAGTAAAATTTTTAGAATCATTTTCAATATGAATTATGAGTTTGGAATTGGACTAAGTATGTTGATTTTTGGCACCACAAAAATATAACTATAGCCAAATAACCTACCTCAGCCTTGATTAGAGTAATCAAGACCTCACTCGAAATTGTCAATTGTAATTAATTAACCAAGCTTTAGCTAATTTTGGTCTACATTTCCTTGAAATTCCGCAAGTTTGTACGTACTTATAAAAAGAAATGAAGACATAAAAGCTAAGTTTTGGTATATGCTGAGATTGGAAAGATTAGATAAGTAGTAGTATATTCGATCTTACCTCATGACACTTGCAAGATAGTCGATTTTGGTAATAAGTTCGGATATATTAATATTCTAAATTAAGAACAAAGCACCATATTTACACAGAATTAATTAAATATCGTGTATCTTCCTTATACGTGATTAACAACTTAAAAATAAAAAGAAGCGATCGGTTGTAGCTACCAATGATTGGAGTGAGTAGGGTATTATCACGAAATGTCCTATATCACTATGAGGTAATTAAGCTCCCGATTGCACGATGATAGTAGTCCGGCTAGGGTATTATCTCGAAATGTCCTATTTTGGGAATGAAGGCACAAGATAAAATGAAAAAGAAAAAGTTGAATCATAAGATCTCAGGAATTATTACAAGTTTAAGGAAACCGGACTTGTAATTTTCGATCGAAAGAGTAGTACTCCGATCAATCTTGATGAAGCAATGCCTGTAAGTTTGATTTTCTACACACACTCACGCTTTTAGTTCTTAATTAAAAAAAAAAGAAAAAAAAGAAAAAAAGAGAAGATAGAAAATCTGAAAAATAGTTGGAATAAGAGGATGTTACTAATCGAGATTACGTTTTTTTTCAAGAATATGAAGATGTAGGTACGTACGACTTGCCTCTTTCTCTTTTTGATTTCCTTTTTTCCGATTAACCAACATCTTGAGCCTAAACTTTATAAGCCATTTTTGTCAACTACCTGACCGAAGTTTCCGATTCCGAGAATTTCATAATAGTTGCGATTAAAAATAATTCTAATATTTTATTTATACTTATTAAGTGTTACATGTACAATTTTATCTAAATAATATTTGATTATTAAGTTATTTAATTTATATACTCATTCTGTCTTCTTATAATTTTAAATTAGCATAAGTAATATATTTGACAATATAAATTACATTAAAAAATTATAATATTATCTTTTATTACCGCTTATTTTTGCTCGAGGACGATCAAAAGCTAAGTGGGGAGTAATTTGATGTATTATTTTTATATGATTAAATATACGTTATATTATTATGTTTTATCAACGAATTCTATATAAAATATATGAAATTATGATATAATTGGTATAAAATGTTAATCTTTATAATTTAGAGTAGTTAGTAGTAATAATAATAAAAAGTTGTAATTTTGTACCGATTTTAGTAAATCGGAGTGTCGTGTCAGATTTACGTGGGTATTTGTGTATTTTATTGCAGATTTATAACCCGAGACCCCGAGAATCGACATATTGAAGTTCAATCATATCTCTGGAATGATTTAGAGAGTGCCAAGAGCTTAAATGGTCAATTGAATAGCTTAAGTGGTCAAGTGGCCACTCAATCTGGTTAAGTGGTAATAGAGAAATGTCTTCGACAAACGAATGGCTCATCAAAACGACATTTTCAGAAAAAGTGTTCTTCACGAAAGTTGTAGATTTTACCGAAAGCTTTCCAATGCAATTTAAATTATGAAGATTGGAGGTCTACAACTTAAACAGTGATCAAGTGGCTAATCGATTTGGGTTAAGAAAAATCCCGAAATAGCTTCGGAGGAACACGAGGTAATCAAGAAGGCGTTATCTGAAGAAGAGTCCTTCATGAAAGTTGTAGAGTTTCTCGAGATCTTAATTTTGGCATTTCGTTTGCAATTTTTGGAGGTCCAGAACTCGAGATATGAATTTTAGAAGTTTGATAATTATATATAAAAATAAATATCTTCACCGCACATGCTGATTGCAATCAAGTTAGTGGATGTAATCATTAGTCCGGACCGATCCGGCTTGATCCCGGACCGGTCCGGCCTTGAGACCTTTGTCTATATAAGGAGTTGATCAGAGAACAGACGAGGGGGTACCAAAAAATATATATACACAATATCATATATATATTCTCCTCTCTTCTCTTTTCTTTTTAATTTTTAGTTGTAGTTGTGAATAAGGCCTTACGCCGTAATAATGTAGTTTTAGTATCGTTATAATGCTCGGGAAAATCTCGGAAGTCGGTTTTGCTGAAGAAGTTGTAATGTCCGGAAAATACGATTTCTGAATCAACTGCCGTATTCGGGTAACTTTTCTTAAGTATTTATGTTTGTTTTTATAATTTTCGTTGTTATAATGTTTTTAGGCTAAATATAATACTGGCCAAAACTATGTAATCGGTTTTATTTCGATCTTTTCGTTAAAGAAATGTTGTTAAGTTAAAATTATTAAAATTGAGTTAATTGAATCTTTTTCTATTTTGATCGTATTCGTATTGACGTATTTAATCGATTCGAGGAATTCATAATCTAATTATGAATTGACGCCTCGTAGTTAGGATACGAGATAAAAGATAGAAAAACCGGAGGGTAAAATTGGCCGTGTGAATAACGTGATAACGGAATCCGATTTCTACCCGGGGGTAGATTTGTTTTGGGAGAAATGAATCTTATTATAATTTGTACTCGAGATCGTAATAATGTTAAATCATCAGTTAATTGAAACTTAAACCGGAAAGTTAAATCGTCCGGCTTTGACAACCGGAGCCTTTTAAATAAAATTGACCGTTTGACGAACGGAATGACTCCTTTTTATCTAAAGGTAGATTTGTACTCGGGACCCGTTCAGAAAAACCGTAACAGTTGTGGACCTTGGACTGATGCAATGGACATATGACAATTTCATACGCTCGTGTGAGGAGGAATTGTTTACCTCAGGAGTGCACCGTTTCATTTACTCAATTGGACCTAAAATAAAAGGAGAGATCGAACACATTTCATTTAATCGAAAAGATCGTATAAACCAATTATATAAGTTTTGGCCAGTTCTCTAAAATTATATGTTTAATATTTTGGTATCTATATATACTTATATATATATATATAAATTGCGGTTTATGCAGATCTATATATATTTATGTATTTATATATATCATGTTAGTATAGTTTTTAATTTTCGTATTTATTTTATGTTGACTAGAATAGTAGTGATCGTATTATAAAATTGCGGTTTAGATCGAGTTAATAATGTACTCTTTGGTGTTTAACCACACGTAAAAGAAATTACCAAGTTCCCTGAGGATTCGACACTCTGACTCACCATACTATCACTACAGTTTGACCCGGTACACTGCCGGTTAGGATCTGTATAGCCTAGGTAATGTCCGTCAGCTTTTTGGCGCCGTTTCCAAGGTTAGGTTTAGGTCTGTCAATGCTTGATCCTTCACAAAACTTTTAGAAGCAGAAAACTCAATAAGAATAAGGTTATCAGTAGTTAATTTTGAAACACATAGCAAACTTTTCTAAATTTTAGGAACATGAAGACTATTGGAAAAATGAAGATTAGGATGAAGTCTGTAACCTCTGTGAGCAATGTGCATATGATTACCATTTCCTATAAATATGTTAATTTCTATATGTTGAGATCATTATGTATTCTTGAATATTTAATCTCATTCTCTTTTGAGAATGATATTATCTTTGAGCTTGAATTAGCTCGTATTTGATGGCCAAAATAGTGACGGTCCAACCTTAACCGGCAGTGTACCGGGTTGGATGTACTATAGAGGTGAGCAATGCCGCATCCCTCGTGGAATCAATCGAGTATCAAACTCATTTTCGTACTTAGTTTAGGTTAATCAAGTTTATTCACAGTTTAACTATACTACAACGATAATTGAACAGGAGATAATAAGAGAGAAGAAGCATAACCAAATCATGATCCAATTGAATACTTTCCCCTCTAATCGATTATCGGGAATGAGCATTACCAACCAACCAACCTAACAACGATATCGACTCATTCGTGGGTGAAAACTCCTAAGATAGTACTAGACGCCATGCAATAACCTAATACCTTTTGCCCGGTTCAACAGCTCACCTTTAAGAATTTAATTGACTGAAACAAGATTAACGCTCTAGAGTTGCTCGATTAACAACCGACAAACCTCGTCACCTAATCGAATCTAAACAACTCACTCAATTATAAGCAACGATCTTAAAACCCTTTTTCCCACACCCTTTCGCAACATATATTTATAAAAGTGGTGTGTAAGATCATGAATTAGGTGTACAAACTAATTCAAGCATTAAGAATAAGTTTTAAGGCACGAATTCGTCGATACAACATCATTTAAGCACTACACATTCCCAATTTCATCAAATAGAGGGGGGATTTCTTCAACTTTCACATGACTTAGCTATGAAATGTTTAGCTATTCATTATAAAGCTAGAAATAACAATCAAAGAAGAGATTATATCCATAAAACAAGAAAAGAGATGATATAAGTTACCAAAATCGCAGAATATTGAGATTACATCAAGGTTCATCAACACCATGTAATTGGTGAAAAAGAAGGTCCAAAATGCAAAATTAATGATAGTTGAGCTACAATCCAAGCTAGAATATGCATAATCTAGGTAAATTCGGTGTAAAATTGAATCTAAGGATCAAAAAGGGTAAGGATCGACCTAGGAGAGCTCTATGTAAAAGTATGAGTATGAGCGTCTGTAAAATTATGTGCAAAAAGCTATTTATAAGTGCTCTAAAATGTGTAGAAAAATGTGTTTTGGCATGCGCAGTCACTTTGAAGCGTGCGCTTCGCGATCTGTTGCTCCTGGAGAAATCGATTATGCCTTTGAAATTGGCGTGCGCGTGCTAAAAAGGCTATATCCTCCAAACCGTACTTTTAAGATTTTGGCGCGCGCTTCCTCCTTGTTGCACGCGTTAAACAGGTTTTGAATCTGGCTGATGCTTCGGTGGTCACATAGCGCGCGCTGAACATGCTCGAACTCCAAAATCTTCCCTTTCTCTTCATTTCTCCCTTTCCCAAGCTTCGGTCTCACATTTCTAAGCCTCGTGCCTTGTCCTTCGGGTTCACGAGTCACCTATTTCCTGCATTTCTCATGCCCACAACATACCGAGCGTAATTCCACAAGAACGATAGGGCTCGAGAGGGTAAAAAAACACTGTAAAATGCCAATGTTTTCCATCTATGTGACGGTTTACCTCAACGTGAGTGCACAATGTGATTTTACCCTAAAAATGATCTAAATGTACCCAAAATGAGGTAAAAGTGTAGTAAACGGGGTTAATACATGTACCGGAGCATAGTAATGTTGACTATCATCAGTATTTTATTCGTTTATCGTAGATCTTATACATCATTTACCCGTCACTTTATAATAAATATTTGTTTTGAGATGTGAGATGAGTGTAATAAATAAAGGTGGGTTCTATTGGCATACCCCTTTTTACTATTGTCACCATTTTTTGATTATTTTTTTGGATGAAAAAAACGTCGGTGCCACTGGTGTTCGTTGTTGAACAACGTCAGTGAACACCAACGTCAGTGTCACTGACATTGTTCAAAAACAAACACCAATGGAAATTTAGTGGACTGACGTTTCAAAGTTGTGACACTTTTATAAAGGGAACGTCGGTGCCACTGGTGTTCGTTGTTCAACACCAACGTCATTGACACTGATGTTGATGTTCAACAACAAACACCAGTGGCACCGACGTTCCCTTTATAAAAAATCACCGGATGCCGAAGTAATTTTTTATGGTACCGGAATCAATGTGGTGCCGAAATTAATTAGGAGTGTGTGCTGATAGAACCCTATAAATAAATGTTGGACTAGAGATAACATTGCAAAAAGTATATTAAATAGAGAGATTGAGGGAAAAGGACAAAAAAAATTATAAAATGAATAAATAGGACACAATCATTTTTTTAGTTGCAAAAAGGACAAACAATTTCAGACGGATAAAATTACCCCTTTATAGTAGGGGCGCGTATATCTTCAAGCGCTTCATTTCTGTTTCAGGTATGTTTTTGTTTTTTTTTTTTTTTTCAAACATCCGTAAATTTTGATTTACAACTCCGATCATCGAAATTTTTTCACCAAAATTCATATTTTTTTTGCTCTTTAATTTGAGCCCAAATACGATACCCTTCCGACGTAAATTTTTGAAAGCCGAAAAAATATTTGTATTAACCGGAGCGTTTTTCTTATAAACGACCGTAACTTTTGATTTAGAACACCGATCATCAAAATTGTTTTACCAATGTTCATATTTTTTTATCTTCATTTTGAGACCTCATTTGATACCTTTTCGATGTAGTATTTGAAAGCCGAATTTAATCACAGCATTTACACTAAACAGTATAAGTATCGATAAGAAACGATATCGATCGATCGTATCGTGCTCATTTAAGGCTTAATTCAAGTGACTACTTCAATCTGGCTCATATAAGGCTCATTTAAGGCTTAATTCAAGTGATTAACTATTAAGCCCATGTCAAGTTTATGTGGTTTTGATTGATAAAAGGAATACCATAGATTGATTAAGGTGTGGTGTTTATAACATGCAGGTTCAGTAGTCAATCACTTGAATTAAGCCTAAAAGGTACATCAGACTAAAAGGTAATACATATAAGATCAATACAACAGACTATAGATTTAGTACAATAGGTACATCAGACTAAAATGTAATACATAGAAGATCAATACAAGTCTGAAACAGTCTGAACTATCAGCCAAATTATAAGAAGGATATTCAAGTTCAAAGAACTAAATTATCATGCCCGGAATTCACAAGGTAGTGAATTAAAAGTTCAATAAGATTATGAACTAGGCCTATCTATTACATGGTGATACAATGTAGATCAAAAACCTCAGCACGCCAAGACACACAGTAAGCCTATGAACTAGGCCTATCTATTGCATTAAGGCACACAGTATCAGTATCAGTATCAGTATCAGTATCAGCATCAGCATCAGTATCGGTACAGAGTATCAGGCTCAAAAGGACTCTCCTTTGGTTTTTTGTTGCAAGGTCTATGTCCCCCAAGTCCTTGATATGAACTGAATGTCTTCTTACAGTTCAAGCACTCATATTTACTTCTTTTCGGAGCATGTTTCGATACTACTTTTTCTTTAGGATCATTTCTTTTAGGCCTCTTCTTGTTCTTGGGTTCAATCACATTAGGCCACTTGTTCTTGGCTTCATAAATAGCTGCATTCTTGAAAAATCCTTCGAAAGACGTATCCGATTTGCCTTTTTCAACACATTCATCCAAATAGTAACCTGAATCAGAGATTTCTTGCTTATTAACCTCTGCTTTACTATCCATTTTATTCACTTCTGGAGTAACAACTTGAACAAAGACAGGATCTTATGTGCTTTATAATCTCTCGAGCAACATTCTCATCAATCTAGATTAAAACAAAGCATAATTGTGGCAAAAATCATAACATCTGCATCAAAATCAAATCGTGTAAGAGTCATTCATTCAAACAACTAAAAGTACAAAAGAAGAAAAAGGAAACACAAAAAAACTGCATCAAAATTGCTCAAAGGACAGGAATCAGCAAATGCAAAAAGTAACAGAGACATCAAAGCATAACAACAACAACAAAATGCTAAGAATATATATAAATCAAACATAAATTGAAGAGTGATGATAGTATAAACCTTGTGGCCCCTTTCAATATTTCATAGCAACAAGCTCTTTGGTCTCCTTGTTTCTCGTAAGCCTAGCCACCCCAAAATTCCCTGCCCCTTCTATTCTTTACCATCTCATACTTCTCCATTTTTTTTGTTCTCCACTTCTATTCTTTCAACCCACAAAAAGAAAAACCAAAATTGCAAGGCTGAGTATTAATTTTCTTGAGATTCATTCATCCGATTTGGATTTCAAAATGAGACAAGGTGAGCAACAAAAGCATTTGAGAAACAGCAGCAATGAATACAAGGATCATGTAACAATGGCGGCGCCGGCGACTGCCACCTGCCCTTCAAAACAACTAAGCCATCATCACAAAACTGCACTTTATATTCGGTATACATGGGAAACTTTTGAAGCCTCGATCTTGTGCGACCATCCTCCCACCATTTATCCAACAAAAAATGCTCAAATCGTTGGTCAATCATAGGAGGTAAATAAAAAAGAGAACATACATGCTTGCTTCTATTGTGTGGACGTGCCGCTTTGCTGAAGAATTTCGAGATCAACGGGGTTCAACGACATTACACACAACGTAAGACCGGACATTATACCGGCGGAGAGGACGAGGAAACAGCAAATTCCGGCGTAAACAAACCACGACGAGGCATTTTATCACAGACTCAGTGTAGTATATAAGGGTAAAATGGTACATGACAAAAAAATTATCTTTTTTGCAACTAAAAAATTGAATCTGGATTAACACTTAATTAATAGAGTAAAAATCGACTACAAACTAATTTTTTCTATTAAATAATGTATTAATATTGTAAACGATAGTTTTTTATTGGAACAAATTTTTTCTAAAATGTAAATATTTTTTATGGAACAAATGCAGTAAAATTTTTAATTTTTTTGAAACATTGTGCTCCACGTGTCCAATTGTAGCATCCACAACTGTAATCTGTCCTACATGTCAAAAACCTCATCATCCATTGGCTGGAAGCATATCCATAGTCAGATAAGATAGATATGAATAAGAAATCCGTCCACCCCACCTGAACAAAACAACAAAAAAAACTTGATGAATCTCAGCTACAAATTACATTCATTCACAACATATCTACAAAAGCGCTAATTGCACAGAAAATTATTTTATAATAGATATGGCTCAAGCTATTGCTTCGATTGCCGGCTTACGTGGCTCATCTCAGACTCAAGCTGTGTTGGAAGGCAGCCTCCAGCTCAGTGGCTCAACCCGCTTAAACACTTCCTGCATCAGCAAAATAGGCTTGGCTAGACCAGGAGGAGGAGGGTTTAGTGTCAGAGCCCAGCAAGCATCACATGAGCACGAAACTAGCCGCCGAGCTGTGTTGGGGCTCGTTGCAGCCGGTTTAGCATCAGGATCTTTGGTTCAAGCCGTTTTGGCTGAAGCTAAACCAATCAAGATTGGCCCCCCGCCACCACCCTCCGGTGGACTGGGTGAGTGCTTCTTCTCTGGTCTACTTTTTTTTCTACATTCTTGGCTAGCAGAATTGATATTTGTGACAATTTATACTGTAATTAATTCGAAAATGCTGGTGTGACGGTGTCACAACAAAATGAATACAGTTCGCCCTGATGCAACTCGTATGAATGAAAACGATAAGCACCTAATGTCTACACTTAAATGATTTTGTGAGTTTCTATTTTTGTTATATTATTTTGAAATGAAAAAACGTGAGGTGAGATGACATGAGTATTGATATATATTAAAACGATGTAGATTTGTATATCTATCATTATTAGTGTTCATGATGTGATTCATATATATTACGGTGTGATCCGTAAGTATCGCTTGTTGTGACCATTTTATGTAATCATTTTATTATTTCAGTAGCATTAATCTAATGAATTAAGCACCATCAAACTAGGTTTTTAACCGTAACACATTCTTATATTTTAAAAGAAAAGAGTGTCTTTTTAACACCTATATGTTATTCTGGTCGGTTTTGAGTCAGGATCGATGTTGGATATTTTTTACACTCAATACTGGTCAGAAAACACAATTGATACATCTTAACTTTCTAATCAAGCAACTGAATTAACGTAATTGGCATGCAGCTGGAACCTTAAACTCTGATGAAGCAAGAGATCTTGAGTTGCCATTGAATGAGAGGTTTTTCATTCAGCCACTGCCACCGGCTGAGGCGGCTAAGAGGGCAAAGGAATCTGCACAAGACATCCTTAACGTTAAACAACAGATTGACAAGAAAGCTTGGCCTTATGTTCAAAACGATCTTCGTCTAAAAGCAAGTTATTTGCGCTATGATCTCAAGACTTACATTTCAGCCAAACCAAAAGATGAAAAGAAACAACTGAAAGACCTCACTAAGAAGCTCTTTGACAATATCAGTGAGGTAATAAAGTTTTCGTCTCTCTTTAATCGAATTTTGTTATGTTTTTGTGATTAAATTAATTTTGATTGTTTTTTTTTTTTTTTTTAATTTTGGTGTTTTAGCTGGACCATGCAGCAAAGTTGAAGAGTAGTTCTGATGCAGAGAAGTACTATGCAGCAACTGTATCTAGCTTGAATGATGTTCTATCAAAGCTTGCTTAGGAGCAAATGTGTATACCATAAATTAATTAATAACAACTTGTTTGATGTTTCAGCAATGAGATATTTCTTGTTATATGTAAATCTAGTTTGATTAAAATAAAAAAATTTAATGGCGTGAAATAGCTATAAATGGAAGATATTAGAGTACTGAATTTTATTTTATTTTTGTTGCAATAATCAGTAGGATTCTAAACCCAGTCCTAAACAACATCCCCGAAACCAAACCCCGTTGAAGGTGGATGCGCATAATTGCAATTTACTCGTCCAGCATTACAACCACAGGAGCAAACTGCAAAAGTCAAATTCCCAAAACCCGTTTAAGAAAAAAAAAACACAATGAAGGTAATGGTAAGGGCGAGGGACAATTTTCCCTTTTAACTATTATTTTAAACACACCAATGCGTAGCTCTTATTTTTGTGAGTCCAACACGACAAACGGGCATATAATCAGATTTCAAAAACCTCGCCTCGAATCAAACTGTAAAACTGCAATATGATGATGACTACTTGACTGCACAATTGCAGATGGTTTTGAAGTTCATTTTTTACATGGTTTATTGTGTTGAGAACTCCTGAAAACAAGAGCTACGTAATGGTGTGGTAAAAAAACATACCCTAGGGACCGATACAGACACTTTTTTTGTCAATTAATGGGGATGTTGTTCTAGGACTTCTCTTTGGTTAAATGGTGGTGGTGGTTGCCTTCATTAATTATCCTCTCGTTGAATTGGAAATCTAATAAAACCAAGATAATGATATGTTTGATTTTATTATGTGTATCTTTGAGCAATTAGGAATTTTGTTCATGGCTCAGTTTGTCTTTGCAAAGCCTTTCCAAAAAGAGTGTGACACATTTAATTACTTTTTAAGCAATGCCCCCTGAGGAACCAACACTTAATTTCTTGAGGTTCAATGATATGAGTCATCAAGCAAAAAATAATAGCGATTTTGTTACGCTGGCATCAATAGTTGAGCTGCTTTGCTGAGTACATGCTGATCACTTGGGGATGTTTTTTTTGGTCTGATTGTATGCTGTTGCATTGCAACTTTCTTCTGGTTTTTTTTTTTTTTACTACAAAGATGTTGCTTTATTTGGACTTATCCTTGTCAATTTTTTTGTCAGCCCACACAACATTGTTATGTTACTTAACAGGTTCCTCATTCATGTTGTTTTTATATCTCTCTTGGATTCAGTTGTTTTGATGAATCCAGACACCACTGTGATACCGCGCAGGGTCAATGAGATTAGCAGTGGACAAATAGGGTTGTGTTACTATTACTGCGATACTATTAATGTTACTCTGATATTGTTACTCTTTACTGTGTCAAATGGGGTTCTCGTATTTAGCTGTGTTGAATCTGAAGTTGCATGTCTTTAGGTGGCTGAATCAATTTTAGTTTGAGTAGTAACTTTTTGTGTGAGTTGCAGCAGCAATTCAAAAAAGTTAATTTACACTCTTTGTTGTTTCTTATATTCAATGTTCCTTTGTAGTTTGTATGTTGACCCTTCATAGAAATATGTTGTTGTTTAAAAGGAGGGAAGTAAACCACCTCCTTCATTAGATAAGGTGTGTTATGGTATGTCCGAAAACACTAGGTTTTTGGGTATGATAGAAGGCGTTACTGTAAAAAACACTAGTTTTTTCGGGTGTCATTGTGATTACAAAGAAGCATCACAATTCACAACCATCACAAAAAGAAGTAGAAAATCGGTTTTCAGAGGATTGATTGTGTTGCTATTGTTGCATTTTTTTATTGTGTTACTGTTACCGTTACTGTGATACAGTTAATGTGATATTGTTATTGTTATTGTGTAAACGTTGCGATTAATTCAATTCAGATTTCAAAAACCACGTTGAAAGGCTATCATCTGAGATATCAAAATGAAGAGAAAAAAATATGAACTTTGGTGAAAGAATTATGAAGATCGGTGTTCTAAATCAAAAGTTACGATCGTTTATAAGAAAAACATTCCGATTAATGCAAATATTTTTTCGTATTTAAAAAATTACATCGAAAGGGTATCATCATATGAGATATCAAAATGAAGAGGGAAAAAATATGAATTTTGGTGATAGAATTTGATTATTTGAGTTCTAAATCAAAAGTTATGGTTTAAAATAAACGGAAGTGAAGAAGCAGCAGCATGCAAATAAAAAAACGTGCGTTCAGGTTTTAGAAAATGTGTTAGTGTCCAGCGAATCATATAAAAGGGTATTTTTGTCCGTCTGAATCTTTTTGTCTTTTTTGCAACTTTTTTAAATTGTGTGTCGTGTTTATTTATTTTGTATTAAAAATTGGATTTTAAGCTCTTCTCTCATACTTTAAAGCAACTACAAAGAAAACAAGAATTATTAAAAAGATGAAAACAAATGAAGTAGACCAGACTTCAAAAATTAAAACACTATTAAAGTCTCCACTCACTCTTTGATTTTTTTCCGATGCCCTCCCTCATTGATATGAGGGTACAATAATTTTGAGCATATATACATTGCGGGATTTGAAGTGTAAAAATTTTACTGTCCTGAATGAATATACATTTTACCAAGGCCGACCCAACCTATAGGCAAAGTAGGCGGCGGCCGAAGGCCCAACCGTCAGTGGAGGCCCGAAATTATATGTTTCGAAAAAATTCATGTAGATTCAATCCCAATCGACCTAATATAATATGTTAAACTTTTTATTTGAATTGATAAAAACCCAAATTATAGGCCTACTAATATAATGTGTTAAAAAAATTACATGAATTGAGAAAGAGCCAAATTATAGGTCCAAAATTATAATAACTCAGATACATCAATTCGAACCCCGTTTTGTTACGGCAACCCAAATGCAAACGATAACAATATATGAAAAAAATATGCAACGTCAATGAAATTAAATTGTATTTCTACAGATTTTAAAAGCGTGTTGTTGAAATAATCTTTTGTAAGTATGTTTTTGAAAAAAAAAAAAAATCGAACTAGAAGCCCCCCTTCGACGAAGTCGCCGAAGGCCCAAAAATATAGAGGGCCGGCCCTGCATTTTACAGAAATGACTCAAGGAATACTAAATCAACGGAGCAATTAATTAATTAGGAATATGCTAGTTTGAGTCTTACACATCAATCAGATAACAGCTCAACACGTATAAAATAATTGATAATTGTTTCACGGGTGTGAATTCAATCAGGAAAATACAGTACACAGAATTCAGTGACAAACAGAGAGGCTAATCGAGACTGCATGTTTTGTCTAATATTCAAGAGGATGATGAGCTCATGAAATGCAAGTGACAAAAGCATGACTCAAACCTAAGCAAAACCAAACTCGAATAAATGTAAAACCACAAGATTTTCGGGCGAGTATCACCTAAACGACCGATGAAAAATACTAATGGTATGTTTGTTAGGCAAAATTGAAACAATGTTTGTGTATGATTATGAGGTAATGGAATGTAATAAAATTTTATTCCAATTGAATGAAAAAATTCATTTTCATTCTTTCTAAAAATGTATGGAATGCGATGGAAATAAAATGAAATTCGACAAATACGTGGATGATGGGATAAGAGTGAGTGGGAGGGTGGTAGGGTAGGGTAGGTAGGATGAGTGATGGTGGGGTAGAGTAGGTAGGATGCGTAGGGTAGGTTAGGGTGAGATAGGATAGGATTGGGTGTGGTGGGTAAGGTAGGGTAGATAAGGTGGGATAGTGTAGGGTTGGGTAAGGTAGGATATGTTGGGTGATGGTGGAGTAGAGTAGGTGGTGGGGTAGGGTAGGTGTGATGCGTAAGGTAGGTTAGGGTGAAATAGGGTAGGATAGGGGTGGGGTGAAAGTGTGGTAGGGTTAGGTAGGTGAATGAAAAAGTAGGTTGGTGTGTTAGGGCAGGGTGAGTAAGGTGGTGTTGGAGTAGGGTAGGTTGGTAAGGTAAGGTACGTAGGGTAGGATATGGTAAGATAGGTAAGGTGGGTAGAGTGGTGGATCTGGTGGTAAAGGAAATGAGAAGATAGAAGATGATTTTGAAATGACATATTTACCCTTGAATGAATATTTAATTAATGTTAATTATTAAGGAAAAGGTAAATTAAAGGACATAATAGTTTAGGATAGTAAAAGCATTTTGAGGTTATAAATTGACCGTATAGTATATTTTAAGGTTGCAAATCGATTAAATAATAATTTAATGTTATAAATTTTGTGTTTAAAGTGGGAGGAGGGGGAGGGAGGGGATTTGCATTTTTCCTCATTATGTACTTGTCTTGACAAGTACTCGTTCGAACTTCGAAACACCATATTCACTTTAAGTACATTTTTGGCTAGATAATCACTTCAATTCCTTAGCGATAACTTAATCATTTGAGACGGGGTGTTATCCTCTCTCTAAAAACTCTCCACCTTCACAAAACTTCTTCCAAGGCCCTCTCCTTTTGGCGCCAGCGACGTAATGCTGCCGGCGTCCGATCTTGTTTGTTAATTTTCGTTCTTTGCTGTCTTTTCTTTTCTTGTTTGTGTGTCCCGGATTCCTCCTTGCTCTGGCAACATACTCTGGCCCTATTTCTCTCAAGCTTCCGGGACTTGCATGTAGACGGTGGTGTTAGATCGGAGTTTGTGTTGTTGGGGTCGGGTGTTAGCCAGTCGTCTGCGGATCTGGGTCATTTCCCTGCCCAGATCCAGATGTTTGGTGGCCGGAGGCAGTACTTATTAACACGCGACGGAGCTTTGGTGGGGTGGAAACGGTGGTTTGGCAGCGTTTGACTTACATTTTCCTTCTAAGACTCCGGGCTCTTAGTCGGCAATTATGGTAGTCGCTCTCTAGGCGGAGGTGTTAGTCACACTTCTGTGCTTCTTGATGTCGTGCGTGAGGTTGCTTATACTAGCAAGAGTACTAGGTCAATCATAGTATTGTAAAAGCGAATCAAGGTCGATCTCACAGAGACAATGCAACTTAGAATTAAACACACCCAATCTAATTAAGAACACACAGACGGTCTTTGACCAACATAAGAACGAAAAGAAACGGTGTCCCTTCCTGCCTCTCCTGCCTACTAGCTTGACGTAATTAATCATTATGCTTACCTTCCCCTGTAATTCCCCGATTTAATAACATGTTTTATAATTTAGTTTAGCTACGGGTGTAGTCTCCTAACCTTGTTTACTTCCATTGAAAGGACACTAAACGTCTATGTGTAGTTAATCTCCTTCGTTGGTTGTATTAACCCACACACAATAAGTTCTAGAAAGTGCTAGCTCAAGACCGAGAACCTCCAGATTGGCCAGATCTAACCGACGAAGCTAGATTTCGCCTAATAATTAAATCGGGGCGTGGGATGGGTATTTGGTGTATATTTTGGACCGAACTCTCAAGTAACTTCTAAGAGCCGCCTACGTATCCAATTTCTTAATTGGAATCAAGTCCCCTCGTAGTTCTTGGGACTCGATATTTATAAGGACTATCGACAATGATTAGCACTTCACGTGACATGGGAGTTTAGGGTGGACTATCGACAATGAAAGGACAATGAAAGGACACTAAACGAGAACCTCCTTCGACTTCCCGCATTAACTTTTTGCCGAGCCGGGCCGATTTTATCGGCCTATCGACAATGAAAGGACACTAAACGTCTATGTGTAGTTAAAGATTGATCCAGACTATGTCCTAACTAACACTTCACTAATAGTCCTTCATGTTAATTTACGGTATACGACAAGTCTGGTTTCTTTGAAATGGTCGAGCCGCGATAAA
Source organism: Gentiana straminea (assembly GCA_036785695.1). Lineage (NCBI taxonomy): Eukaryota > Viridiplantae > Streptophyta > Magnoliopsida > Gentianales > Gentianaceae > Gentiana > Gentiana straminea. The sequence continues at coordinate 1,621,694 of JAVUPR010000046.1, forward strand.
AAAGCATGAACGAATTGGCCAGATCTAACCAACCATGAATTAAATCAGTTGATCAATGTACCTGGCGCTGAATCTCCAGGATTAGGGAGACCTACAAGTTCCTCGATTAGTCGATATAGACCGTCGACTAATCGAGAGAGGCGGTTACTAATTATGGAATTACATTGATTCGTTCTGACTAATTCTGGTAAATTACAGGTTCGTTAAGCATTCAGATTAATTACATCGCGTAAGAAACAAGTAAATCTACCATATTTTAGATGCGAATGAACGTTTAAGCTTCATACATTTGGCTATGGAGATCTAGCTTGATCCATTCAAGCTAGAGAAAGTTTGGGAAGAATGAAACTGGAAACAAATCACGATGCAAAACTATAAAAGCACCCACAATGATCTACCCGATTACAATGTCATTTTACTGCAAAAGTGTCCAAAATGTCCTACATGGCATGCGCAAGACATTCCCATTCCTATCATCACCCACAATGGTCTTTATAAGAACATCTCCTTTCAACACCAAATTAAAATACATATTTTACTATTAAATTCAACGCTCTTACAATTAAAAACCCATGAAAAAAATCAAGTTCATTCAAACCAAAATTCTAACTTTCTCAACCGTCACCTGTTCTTGAAGGAAAAAAAAAACTTTGATGATCGATAACGTTGGAATTATCTAGGGTGTTCAGCGGATGATTATATCTGGTTGTGATTCGTGTATGTGAGTCGTGGTGTACGGCGGAACTAAAGAATTCCGGTGGTGGTGCAATGTAAGTAAAAAGAGATACAAAAGAGGCTGAGTTTTGCCTTATTTTTCATATATTCACCCCCTTTTTACGAATGATACATGGAGCCCTATTTATAGGGTAAGGACCTACTTATGTTCAACATAATTACAGCTAAGGACATAGTACAACCAAATCTGCGGCGGCGGCTTGGGTTGCATCCGAGTGTAGGCGGTGTGGATTCTTGAGTAGTCATCCCATATCCTTAGTTGGCTGGCATGGTCGTCAATCTGGTCTCCAGGTGTTTTGAGGTTGAGATCTTCGTACGGATCTATCACCCTTATGCTCATCATGGGCCTGTCGTCAAAGCTCGTTTCCGACGTGGTTGTGCTCGAAGGGCCAAGGCTGGCTGTTCCTTCTTTCCTCGGCCCCCAGACGCCGATATACGGCGGTCGGCGGCCCGGAATACGTAGCCGCCCATCAATGATTATGATCAAACACTCTTAAACGAGTTCTAATTAGAAAAAAAAATTGTTCCTCATCAAAATTGAAACTTTTGGAGGACACATAAATGGTTGAATCATTGGATGTTTTTATTTACCCACAAATTAGCGGGGAAGCAAACAAGCAAGAGTGAAAAAGGAGAAACATAGAAGGAAAACTGCATATGAAGAAGATCAAAAGAAGATGAGGAATTGGTAAATGAGATAGATTGTTAAAGAGAAAGAGAGATTTCCTAACTAAAATAAAATAAAAAAGGATAGAGAATGTATAGGATGTGAATGAGAAAGTGGACACAGTGACATTCATAATCCCATCCACCCCCATTACGAAGTCACTTTTTGTGTTACTGTCTTTTTTTTTGTAAGTCCCATTGTGAATATCCGACAAAAAGTCATTTTCACAGTGTGGATATTTAGATCATTGTGGGTGCTCTAAACTTTTATTTCATAAACTTGGTGAGTAAATTGAGCACATGTTTACAATAGGCTGTTGCAAGCTTTATATAGGCATTATAACCGACATAAGACTCAATAAAACCCTAGCTGACTTAGATAACCCGTGTAGGTCGGTTAACTTGTCCTCCAAGAACTCGATGAGTCGGTGGTGGGCCTCGACTAATCAAGCCCACTTTTTGGCTTCTTTCTCTGCAAGCTTCTTCCCGGACTCTTCTAATTCGGCCCACTAACTACTACTCGGACCAGATCCATTCCTTTATTGCCTATAACATAGTAATCCTGAAAAGCACATAAAACAAGGCAGAAAGTACCGAATCCACGGGTATAATCGTATAAATACAGAATCACTAGTCAAGGAACATGCACTACACATTTAACATGTACTTCACATAAAATTCAAACCATCTTTCCTCTCTCGAGTATAATTCAAGGTAAATAAATATATAATTTATAGTACTGAATAGCGTGTTATCACTTCTCTATTCGCTTGACAACGGCTGTTGGCGGTGGAGGATATCCTGTTTGCGGTTGCGTCTATCATTTGCCTTGGTTTCACGCTTGTTGAATGTCCTGTTGCTTGTCAGTTTTTCTTCAGTGTTGTGTCAATTTCTGGTGAAGTGATGAGCTATAAGGACTTCTTCATCCTTATTATGTCAAAACATTCTCATTGAGATCTAACACTTGACATGTCATTTGTGTTGTATGTATTTTTTAGTTTTTTATGTTGTTTTCGTTTTCTTTGTTTGTCCGGCGGAGCTCCGGCATTGTCTGACGGTTTGGGCTAAATTCGTTTGTGTTTTTGAACGTTAATTCGACTTATTAAAACCTTTTGTCTTCCCGTGAAAAAAAAAATCACTTCATTTCCTTCACATTTTTTTTTTGGAGAGTTCCTTTGCATATTCAATTCATAACAATCTAGGGAGACCTGGGTTCGATCCCCATCCCCGTAGTTTATAGGAATTTCGTTTCAGACCAAAAAAAAAAAAAAAAAAAAAAAAAAAAAAAAAACTCTGTAACAGTTTTGATATTGGTTTTATCAGAAAAAAAAAAAAAGTTTTCCTAGTGAATTGCTTCGACTTCAGTTTCTCTGTCTGAGACTGAGAGGCATCGTCTGGATAAACCCTAGTTGCGAAATTCTCTAATGGCCAAAGCCACCGTATCTGCTTCCGACCCTCCTGCAGAATCCGAGGAAGAGTCCGGAAAAGAAGAAACCTCGTCGGAAGAAGAAGTTAACGCTGCCGTATCCGAAACAGAATCCGAACCCGAGTCTAAGCAGACGGATAATGTCCAGTCTTTCAAAAAACCACCATCTGCGCCCGTTCCTGATGCAAAAAACCCCGAACCGCAGACTTCTGATTCTTCGTCAGAGGAAGAAGGTGAAGGTGAAGAGGAAGAGGAAGAGGAATCTGAATCCGAGTCTGAATCCGAGTCCGACCCTACTATCAAGCCTATTGTATCCAAGCCCTTGGACGGCGACGTGCAGAAGGCCTCTGCTCTGAAGAAACCGAAATCTAAGCCCAAAACCGCATCACTCTCTTCTACATCGAAGAAGCCCAACCATGCTGCCGGTGATAAACGGCCTGCCACATCAGAAATTGGTGGAGATGGTGAAGTGACGGAGGCAAAGAGGTCGAAGAAAGAAATTGAAGAATCGGCCAAGAAATCGAGTTCAAATAAAAAATCGAGGAAGTATTTTCAAAGGTTGTGGAGTGAAGAAGATGAAATTGCGATATTAGAGGGAATGGCTGATTTTTCTGCAAATAAAAAGGCTGATCCTTTCACGAATTTGGATGTTTTTCATGAATTCATCAAGAATTCTCTTCATGTTGATGTGAGGAAGACCCAATTGCAAGATAAAATTCGTAAGATGCGGAAGAAGTACTTGGACAATGCCGATAACGATAAACAGGGGCAGGGTAAGATTTTCATCAACGATCATGAGCGGAAGGCGTTTGAATTGTCCAAAAAAGTTTGGAGCAATGAGACATTTAGTGCTACTGGGAGAAAAACAGCAAGTCCAAAAATTAATGGAGATCCCGTTAAGAGGAGAGCAAGCAAGAATGTGAAATCAAAGAAGGCAGTAACTGATGTTGGAGAAGAGGGTGCTAAGGGAGGACACAATTTGGATGGCAGCAGTCAGGGCATGGAGAGGCTGAAAAGTGTGAATTGGGGTGCACAAAAGCTGGGGACCGAGGAATGGATTATGCAGAACAGCATTCAGTTGGTTGATAGGCATAGTAGGGCCGAAATGGACATCAAGTGGAGGAGGCTTCAGATGGAGGAGGCTGAATTACACTGCAAAAGAGTGGAGTTGTTGCTTGAGGAGGCTAAGCTTCTTGTAGATGCTCTGAGATCGTCCAGAGATTGATTATCATGCATATTTCTGTTTTCTAAGGTTAGTTGTGGACTGTGAGTTTAAGCCAAAGTTTCTGGACTAGAAACACAGCATTACTTTCTTACATTCTCTCTTGATTTCTTTCCTTTCTGTTTTTTTCCCCTAAATTTTAGGTCATTTACATTTCTCTTTTGGTTTCTTTCCTTTCTTACATTTTGTAATGTGGCTTTTTCGACGGGCTGTAGTACTTTGGGATATTATGAATATGAGTTTTCAAGCTAGAATTTACTCTTGTCCCTTCTTTATTTTTCTTTGAGCTGGGGTGCTGTAGTGTAGCCTTCTTTGAGCTGGGGTGTCGTAGTTGGATACTATGTATCAATTTCTCTTGGCAAAAGAAGGTGTCCAGACAACCTTTGTAAACTGCACCATTAAGGCATAATCCTCGATTTACATCGTACAAACTAAACCATAAATAATCCAACTACTATGTAGAGGGTATAAATGTAGAATCTTGCATGAACTAAAGAAATTTAAAACATAAATTTACTGAACATACCATGTACACATCTTCATTAATCAGACTTGCATTAATGAAAATTCCCATATCCACTGGTTGTGTGGTGGGGTATGAGTTTATGTAGCCTACTATGTTGAGTGAGTTAACAGTCAATCATACAATTAACTTCCAATAGTCTTCCATTTAAGGCTATAAAAAGGGGATTTGGTAAGCCTGCCCATGGTGGCTTATTTGGTAATCAAGCTTAAATTGTCATAGAACTAAAAGGTGAAGGTGTTTCCATAATATGCAGTCTTTCATAGATGTTAGACTGAGATATACCTCAACAAATTCAATTCCAAACGGGGTAACTTCATTAATACACAGTAAAGATACTAGTACATCTTTACTGTGTATTAATTATGCAGATAATGTTCACCAGCTCACTTGCTAATTACAAAAGCTACATGCATCTTCATAAGCAGCATTGAACTTCTCATTTGGTCTGCAGAAATCAAATTTTTCTGGGTAAACTTGTGTTATGTCCTTTTTTTTGTGGTTGTTGTTGTTGAGAATAATCGTTCTGTTTTTGAGAACGTCTGTTCTATCATTCATGATTGTTGTTACTTTGAATTGTTTCTTGATGTTCTTATGCCTCTCTACTGCATTTCCTCTCCATTCAACTTAGCTGGAATTCTTCATATTCCATTCCTTGTTCATGGTCTGGAATTCATTGCCACTATAAAACTCAATTCGTACATTCTTTGAATCTTTCCAGCTTCACCATTTTGGGTCAATATAGACCCGGAGTTCGTCTTTTTGATCGCTTGGAACTTACTCCAACAATTTTTCAGTTTGATTCATTCTTCTTTCGGATAGCCGATTGCCATACGAGGAGCACCTTGTGTGGCTTTCTTCTCCAATTATTGCATCAGTTATTCAAGTAAACTAAACTTGAAGATGAAAACAATGATCGTGATACATGGAGGACGAAAGATCCAGGAGATGTATATATTTGAATCAATTTTGATGGATTGTGGGTTGAATTAATGAGATGGGTTCATTATACTTAAGTCAGTTCAACTCCTTTTTTGGTTTTGTTTTTATGTTCTTTTAAGTGAAGTAAAATACGAGGTACGTTCTCGTAAGTATCTGTAGTGCGGAAGCCGTGCATCAGAATTACCCTTGATCTTGTGCTACAATCATCATGATATTGTTATTTTATCTTTTGCATTTCCTTCTGTTGAAAAGACATGTGGCACACATAGTTTAAGGTTTTGTTGCAACTATTTATTATAATCATCATTTTTGGATGGGAATGTTGGATTGTTAGTGTGGATGATTTAGAAGATATAATTGGAGGACATGTATGATTAGATTCTACGCGTATACTTGGAAGAATTTGACATATCTTAACTTAACTCTTTGCGTAGGGAATTGTAATGCTGAGATCCTAGATTGACACAAGCGATATCCAACTAGGTAAATTATGCCATAGGTTGCGGAAGAATCACAGTTAGTTTCATGGGCACTGAGGGCTTTAGTTCAAAATGGACCAAAGAAGTGGCGAAATGATGGTTGTGGAAGGTACTCATTTTGGTACATGGTCTCGTCGTTGAAAAATTTAAGAGTGACAGTAAAGATTATGAATCAGACCATTTGCTCCCATTAGACTCATCTGTCATCATAGCATTCATAAAGGATGGTTGATTCATTGGTTGACAGATAAGTATTTCGAAATCGTAAACAAGAATAGTCATCTGGACAATCCTAATGTAAAGCTAGGTTTGCTTTCTAGCTATATCAAGATTGGATAATATTGCTTGATTTGAGGAATAGTGATGTTAAGATTGAAGATGGTGATGTAACTCTAATTTTGTTGGTATAACTGCCAACATCATATGAGAATTTTATGCAGTCTTTTATTGTTGGGAAGGATTCTGTGTCCTTGGAGGATGTTAGGTCATCTCTCCATACTCGAGAGCTCAGGCATAAAGCAGCTGGTATAGGCACAGATAGTCAGGCTACTGGATTATTGGCCAGCAGCAATAACAAAGGGCATGGAAACCCTAGAAAGAAGAAGTTCAAGGAATGTGGTTTCAAAGGTCCTACGGCCAAGGATATCTGTAATTTCTGTAAAGAGCAGGAACATTGGAAGAATGAATGTCCAACGAAGAAGCAACAAGATGCTATTGCAGAACACCACTATGAGGAGGATATAACTCTAGTGGCTGGTGAATTAGCACACCACAATAATGGCTGGATTTTTGATTCTGGAGCTTCTTATCATATGTGTTCACGGATGGAATGGTTCACAATTTATGAGAAGATAGGTGAATGACATATTACTATGGCCAACATTAATGTCTGGGAAGTGGTTGGAATCGGTTCAATTTAAGTTAGGACTCATGATGTAAGTTTTGTACACTAAATGAGGTGAGTCATGTTGCACACATGACCAAGAATTTGATATCTCTTAGTCAATTGGACATCAAAGGGTTCGAATGTAGAGGTGAAGATGGTTTTCTGAATGTCTATAAGGGTTCAAGTGTAATTTTGAAAGGTGTCAAACAGAGGCCATTGTATATGATACAAAGGTCCACTATATCAGGCTCTGCTACCGTTGTATCATCAGGGGTTCATTAAAATGATATGACTAGGTTATGACATTTGAGACTTGGTCATATGGGTGAAAAAGGGATGCGGATTCGGTCTAACGCTGATCTGCTTAGGGACATAGGGTCAAAGAGTTAGGCTATTGTGGTCATTGTGTGTTTGAGAAGCTACACACAAGCATGTTCCCAGAAGCAATTCACAACATCAAAAGGACTCTTGATTATATCTATTTTGATTGTTGGGGGCCTTCAAGGGTGTAATAATTGGGTGGTCACATATATTTTGTGTCATTCGTAGATGATTATTCAAGAATGACTTTGGTTATTATGATGAAGAATAAAAGTGATTCATTCAAGAGTTTCAAGCAGTGGAAGACATTGGTTGAAAATAAAAAAGACAAGAAGATCAAAAAGGCGATGACAGATAACTGTCTGGAATTCTGCTGGTCTGAGTTTGATAAGCTTTGCAAAGATCGGTTGAGTCTTGAGCCCTTCAGCGGTATACCTATATCCACGAGTCTCAAGTGCGTCCAAAAATATGAGACTTTTCTTCAAATCTGGAACATGTCTGACGTGCGTAAGTGTTCTGACAACGCCATCATGGGTTTTGATTCTAACCGTACAAATACCAGCAACTTTACAAACTGCACCGTTGCCCTTCAAAACAACTTCATTTTGAACTGAATCATACGTGGAAAACCAGTCCCTATTGGGACACATATGATACGTGCGACTAGGGCTGTAAATGAGCTGGGCTACTCGTGAGCTACTCGTACTCGACTTGCAAGAGAGATCGACTCGATTCGGTTTTTTTCGAGTTCGAGCTCGAGTCGAGCTACTCGAATAATTAACCGAGCCGAGCTCGAGTTTTAAAATATATTAATCGAGTAGCTCGCGAGCTTGATTAAATAATTATTTAATTAATTAAATTTATTATATTGATAAAAAAAATTAATTTATTATAAAATATTATTTTTTTCATAGTTAAAAAATATTATTCGAGTCGAGTATTAGACGAGTCGAGCTCGATCTTTCCATATTTCATTAAAAATTAAATGAATTCGAGGAAAATAATCGAGCTTACGAGCCGAGTCGAGCTATATCGAGTACTTAGCGAGTCGAGTTCGATCTTGCTTTTTTAAGACTCGATCGAGCTCGAGCCGAGTTTCGAGCCTTAAAGAGTATCGACTCGACTCGGCTCGATTACACCCCTACGTGCGACCAGAATCCAAGATCCATTCATTAGCAGTTTAGCACACATTAATTTATCATCAGGAACGAAAATCTCTCCATCACTATCATCTTCTACGATACTGGTCTGAGGTGACTCTTCACCACGCTCTTTTTTTGTTCACGTTTTTCTTTGTTCTTTAGTCGAAGCAATCAGATTTAATATGCCTAATTTTTTTAGAATAATTGCACATCAAATTTTTATATATAGGATTCAAAAGAAAATTGTCACAATATGCATCCTTTTTATTTGATCTGCTCCGAACTACCAGCACGTCTGCATGACTACTAATTCTCCCAATTATATATTAATCAATCTGATCTTTCGATTTCATAGTCGACTTAACTTCATGTAAGAAATAGTATCCTAACCATAAGACATTGTTTCTCTAAAATGCTTAAACGACTGGGAAGCGAACACAATAACATGTCATGGTCCTCATCATCAATCTTAACATCTATATTACCAAATCCATAAGCAGGGAATAAATTTATCTAAGTGGTATAATATAGACGACCCTCCAGACATACGAGCATATACAAACTTTGTTTTTTAAATAAAGCCTATTTTCCATGATTTTCTTCATATATATGGATTTTAATTTTTCCCACAAATCCTTAGTAACCTCAGTGGCTACCTCTCTGAAAAACCTCATCATAAATACATAAGATGATACTTGACCTCACCTTCTTGTCCAGACCAGCAAACTCCTAATCGGACCCCCACGGGGACTTCATTGTACGATATAAGATCCATCTGTATAGATATCATCTACATCCAGAAAGCCGTATGCTTGTAAGAAGCTTGTACAGTTTGGGAAGGGGTTTTGATTGATCAAAAAGAAGACTGACTTTTTCTCCTTCCCAAGGCGCAATATAGAAGACTGCTTGAATCAACATGGCCTCCATCTTCAACTACCACATCCCAAAGTTGACATATCTGTTGCATTTCTCAAAATAATACTTAGTTACCGTAGTGATGACTAATTTTCAAACCTCGGAAAATCTCAGAAAACCTCGGCTCTGATACCAGTTTGTTTTGAATGGCAAACCGAGCAATAACTCTTAACGACGGTAACACAAAATAACAAACAGAAGAAAAAAAAGACAAAATACAAGATTTACGTGGTTCGCTGAATGTGACCTAGATCACCTAGTCATCACAGTCATCACTATGGAATTCTTCAAATCGAATTGGGATATCATTAAGGATGATTTGTTTAATTTTATCAAGCATTTCGAAAATGATGGTGTCTTTCCCAAAGGTTGTAACTCTTCTTTTTTCACCTTGATACCCAAGAATAATAATCCGGTTTGTCTTGGTGACTATAGGCCTATAAGCCTCATTAGCAGTATGCACAAAATCCTCTCTAAAATCCTGGCAGAAAGACTAAAAAAGGTGATGCATTTAGTCATTGGAGATGGACAGTCTGCCTACATCAAAGGTAGACAAATTCATGATGGTGTTTTGATTGCTAACGAGGTATTGGATTACCTTATAAAGAAGAAAAAGAAATGCTTTATCTTCCAGATTGATTTTGCCAAGGCTTTTGACTCGGTTAATTGGAATTTCCTTAATTCTATCATGCAACAAATGAATTTTGGAACTAAATGGAGAGCGTGGATAATGGCCTGTCTAAATTCTGCCAGGATATCTATTCTTGTTAATGGCTCTCCCACAAATGAATTTAGCCCCTCTAAAGGTGTTAGACAATGTGATCCTCTAGCACCCTTTCTTTTACTTTTCGTTGCGGAAGCCCTTAACGTTCTTCTTTTGGAGGCTATTGATAAAAACATTTTTGAAGGCGTTTCCTCTGGTTCTAACAACATGAACCTTGCTCTACTTCAATATGCGGATGATGCGCTTTTTTGGGGAAATTGGATGGGGAAAATGTCTCTAAGCTTAGAAATATTCTGCTTTGTTTTGAAATAATTTCTGGACTGAAGATTAATCTGCACAAAAGTAAGTTGTTTGGATTAATGTGGATATTGCCGAGGCATCCATCTATATGCTAATAATTTGCGTTGCATGGTTGGGCAATTGCCTTTCTGTTATTTGGGTCTCCCTCTTGGACAAAAGATGAATCTCTCATTGGCTCGGCAAACGGTTATTGGGAAAATAAAAGACAAACTTGCGTCGTGGAAACTTGCCTTGCTCTCGTTCGGTGGTCGACAAGTTCTTGTGAAAACAACCCTGGTAGCGTATCGTTGTACTATTTCTCGCTTTTTCAGGCTCCTAAATCCGTTATTAGTGAGATCGAGTCCTTGCGTCGAAATTTCTTTTGGGGTGGGGGAAATGGGCCGACAGAAAATTAGCTTGGATTGCTTGGAGTAAATTAACTAATAGTATTGGGCATATTCAAAATGTTGCGCTTTTGGGTAAATGGTTTTGGAGATTCTTCTTTGAACCAGGTGCCTTGTGGGTTCGAGTTATTAAGTCCCAGGAACTGAGTTTCTCTGAAACTCAAACTGATCTTCAGTTTGTTCCTGTCCCTTAAACTTGTACGGAGTTCAGTTAGCTCAACTGAATATAAGTTATTACTGACTTATATTTAGTCTCGTTAACTGGCTGCGGATAAAACTAGCCTTTAGTGCAATAGATGTGTAAATAGAAAACTAGACCTTCTATGTATCGGCTTTTTGTCTTTGTCTCGTTGTGTACGGTGTTTCCGAGAGATAATGCAATAAATAAAACAAACACGGATGCATAAAGTAAATCAACACGAGTTTGTTTATGGAAGTTCCGGATGGTGTAATCCCGTACGTCTCCCCCTCTCCCGTGGCGTAGGAGGTATCACTAGAATAATGAGATAACATTACAAAATCCTAGTCCGTGACGATCCTTCACGACACCCTAGTTTCACTTGTCTACACAAAATGAAGAAAGGTAAGATTGCTCCCTTCACTCGCACACCGATCCTTTGGAGGTGGAATTGCTCCTTCACCACCACCACTAATACCAACACACGGTCCTCGGCACAACAACATTTGTAGCAACACCGTATGAAGAAAGGTAGAATTGCTCTCTTCAAACTATGCACTGACCAACCCTTTTTCACAAATGTTAGGTATAGAATTAATCAAGGATTAATTCGGTGAAGTATCGATTCTTACGGATCGACTTTGTAGCTCCAAGATGCCTTCTTTCCCCCTTTATGGGTTACTGGATCTTTCTTTGAAGTCTTCAAGGCAATTTCGTTGGCTCCCCTTTTTCTGGATATATATGATCTGATTTTGATAGATCTGGATTTGGATCTTTGAATGTATGCTTGTAAAGCTCTTTTTCTGATCCTCCTCTCACTTCCTTGAGTGATTCTCTTGTGTATTTATAGGAGTGATGTGACGGTTACTAGCTCTTGTAGCCGTTACACTTGTCATTTAGCCAACGTTCATATGTACGATCTTTTGTCGTATTGATAGTTTAAATTCAATCAAGGCCTTAACTCAGTTTTCTACTCTTCTTCAAAACTGAGTACCTTGTTTACTTAATATCTGACTTTAATTGACTAAGTCAGAGTACACCATTCAGTTTCTTCTTTTCAGGTAGTTGATAATCTTTGTCCTTAAGATTATTCAGTTTTACATGATCTATAACTCAGTTTCAGGTCACCACAGACTTGCCCGAATCCCGATTTATAGTCACGACTTAATCATCTTCCGACCGAGTTTGCCACCTCGGTTCTTCAATCCTCAACAAGCGAGTCCGTGTCCCTCGTTCTTCGGTCTCTAGATAAGCCAACTGAGTCTGTGTCCCTCAGCGAACTTATCTTCTTCAGTTTTAGCATAGCTGAGTTTGAACCCTCAGTTCTTCAAGTGTATATACAGTTTTCTTGTTATAACTCAGTTTTCTTATTGTGACTCAGCTGTTCGCCTAGTTCCTATTCTATTACAATGCTTGTCTGAACCAACCTATACAAGGTTCAGACTCTAGATAGAACTTATACATTTATTTCTAGACCATTTCTTGCTTCTTCTTTTATTATGCACTATAACAGTTAGTTACGACTTCATCATCATGGGTTGTAAGTGATTTGTCTAATTTCGTGACGAATCATCATCAAAACATAAATAATATTTCCAACAAGTAGTCACTGGACCGGCTAAGTTAAAAAGCAACGGCTAAGTGAATGATCTGTCGGCTGACTAAAGACAGTGAAGTGAATCTCAATGGTGAAGCTACAGTCAGGACAGACATGATTCAGTATTTATGAATTCTGCAACGTGATTAAATAGAAGATCAAACAATTAATGTAGAATAAATCAAGAATGGAGTTTATGAAGAATGTTTGAAGAAAATCCCGATCACCAAAATCAAGGAGAATGAAATCAAGGAAGAATCAAGAATTATTCTGGGGATTAAATAGCCAACGGACCGAAATTCAAAATCAAGGAATCATGACTATAAATAGAAGGCATTGACAGACAAGAAAAAGAGGATTGACAATATTAAGAACTTTAAGTGTTGAAACTCTGTTAAATTCACAAGCCTTCATTCAGAACTTCAAAGATATAACCAGAAGATCAATCTCAGAAAACAAAGCATCAAATCCACATCAAGTACTGAGTTTGATCAAGCCTTTGTGAATCCAATTCACATCCAACTGAAGCAATTGAATCAGATTGTCTGAGAAGGAATTACAACTCAGTGTGATAGCTGCTGAAGGATTGTTCTCAATGAGCAGTGTTAAAGACTGGTAACTGAAGCTTTTGTAGCCGGGGAGTGATAGTTTTGAGATTGTGAAGCTTGTGTAGCTAAGGACAATCTTACTATTGTATTGGTGAAAGACAATAGTGAATTCCTCCAATCATCACAGGAGAAGAGTGGATTTAGGGATTACACCACCCTGAACCACTATAAACCTTATGTTATTTATTTACAGCATTTACTTTTCGCATTTACATTCAATATTTTATTTTATATGCTTGTGATTGCTTAACTGTTTTGAAAATACATTTAGAAGGGTTTTATTTTCCGCTACACAAAAGATTTTCATCAAGAAAAGTTTTTGAACTCCGAATATAGTCATTCACTCCCCCTCTGACTATATTTCACCCTTCTCTGGGACCAACATCATGACCTCCGTGCATCGAGGTAAGCTCCGGCCTCGACAGGAGTCAGGTTTGTAAAGAGTTTGCGTGTTTTCAGTCACCGCAGTATCGTCAAGGTTGCCGACCTTTCGGCTGGCCCGCCTCAACATGAGCTAGTACCGCTGCGGCGCGACCTTCGATTTTCGACATGATAATCTGTTTTCACATCGAGAATTATTTGCAGATGGAGAGGTGTCAAAGGGGCTTCTTATGATCTAACAGGGATGGGATTTATAGTCGAGAGTGTTCAAAAACTCTCTGCCATTGGAATTTTAGTTATCGTTGTTTCTATTTTCACAGATCAAAGTGCTCAGTATGAATCCAGTTATGATTCCGATGTAGTTTCGAATTTGGTTTTATCTTGTGAAGGTAATTATCATAGTTCTTCGTAAATCATAGTAATCATATATGTTAAGTTGGTATTCTTAGTTTATATAGTAAGGATAAACGAGTGTTGGATGCAAGCATGTTGGTCTTGTCGGATTTACGTTTTGTATTTTGGTGGTTCATTGCGGGATTATTCATTGACCAAGATTCCACGTAATGACATGTTTTGAGCCTAAGAAGATGTATTTTGATGGATGGAAGAATGTGCCATAAGCTAACAAGTTCAAACGGATCAATTGTCACGAATGCTTCTACAGTAAAATATCTTCGACAGACATTTGACCCAACTTAGAGGCATTTTCTGGGGAAGAGTTCTTCACAAAAGTTGTAGATATTCAAATGAGCTTTCCAACGCATTTTGAATCACGTCAATTGGAGGTCTACAACTCAAGTTATGGCTATTTTATCAATAAGCGCCGCTATAGAAACGCCGGGAAAAGTGGAGATATTTTCCCAACTTGATTATATTCTCCCATGTGCTTGATGATGGCTCCCATGTGCTATATATATATATATATATATATATATATATATATATATATATATATATATATATATATATATATATATATATATATATATATATATATATATATATATAGCACATGGGACTATCAAGTTGGGAAAATATCTCCACTTTTCCCGGCGTTTCTATAGCGGCGCTTATTGATAAAATAGCCATAACTTGAGTTGTAGACCTCCAATTGACGTGATTCAAAATGCGTTGGAAAGCTCATTTGAATATCTACAACTTTTATGAAGAACTCTTCCCCAGAAAATGCCTCTAAGTTGGGTCAAATGTCCGTCGAAGATATTTTACTGGTAGAAGATTCAGACAATTGATCCGTTTGAACTTGTTAGCTTATGGCACATTCTTCCATCCATCAAAATACATCTTCTTAGGCTCAAAACATGTCATTACGTGGAATCTTGGTCAATGAATAATCCCGCAATGAACCACCAAAATACCAAACGTAAATCCGATGAAGACACTCCGGTTACTAAACCGGTACAAAAACTAATAAAAAACTTATAAAAATACGATAATTTATATAATAACTACTACTTATAAATTTGAATAAAACTTAGTAATTTTGACTTGATTTGATACAATAATGCTCAAAATGGTATCAATATTGGGGTAAAATGTCGTAATAATGATCATAAATTTATCTCTCATCACAACCCCCTACTTAGCTTTTGGTCGTCCTCGATCAAAACAAGCGATAAAACAAAATGAATAAGAGATAAATTAATGAAGATATAAGGTATAAGGAACAACTAGATAATACAACCATTAGAATTACAACCAGGCTTTAACCTCAATATAAATGTATAACAGAGTGTGTGTGTGACAAGCCTTTTCTATTTCCACTATCCTCTCTTGAATAATTCAAGCAAACGCACAAATATCCATTCAGACTGTCCTAATGACTTTCCTAGGTATAGCGATAACGAGTTCCACACAAAGTTCTTCCGAGTACTTATTAGGATAATCCCTAAAGCATATCATTCGGTTTATACTGGGGATAGTCAGAAGATAGCTAAGTTTTCAACCACGCTTAAAATTTTTTATTTTTTTATTTTTATTTATTTTTATTTATTTTTATTTTTTTTTCTTTTGATGAACTTAATTTCACACGTGTAGCATATGCCTTCATTCCCAAAGCAATAGGACATTTCGTGATAACCCCTAATTTGGACTACTATCATCGTGCGATCGGGAGTTTGTAAACCTCATAGTGATATAGGACGTTTCGTGATAACGCCCTACTGCACTCAAATCATTGGTAGCTACAACCGACATATATATAGTTCATCTCTTTCTTTTTTTCTTTTTTTTTTTTTTTTTCTTTTCATAAACTTAACTTATATCCTTTCTATCACATTCAAACCTTCAGATATTCACAGTACACGTTCAAAAGTTAGGTACTAAGTTACTGCTATTATAGGATAAATCACTAGAATACTGAATGGATACAGTTTAAAATTTTCGCTTCAATATCAAAGGCTTACGTGAAGGAATTCATGTTACACAAATATATTTGGAATTACAATGCACTTACGGTTCATATTGGTTATACACATCCAAATTGATCATTATATCTTCAAATCCATGAAATATATACCTTATACAGTTTATTTTAATCAACTAAATAATGCTCGAAAAAAATCGAAAACTAAGAGATTTATTGATACAAAATAAACATTAATTCCATTGCTAGACCATCGACTCCTTTTTTTTAAAACAAAAAAACCGACCTAAACCTTGGAAACGGCGCCAGAAAGCTGACGGACATTACCTAGGCTATACAGATCCTAACCGGCAGTGTACCGGGTCAAATTGTAGCTCTAGTCTGGTGAGTCAGGTCGTATTCCTCAGGGAAAACATGGTAATTCTTTTAAGTGGGGTTAAACACCAAGAAGCTATTATTAACTCGATCTAAGTCGCAGTTTTTACTTTTCCTCGGGTTAGATAGTTAGATCAGTTAGATTAGTTAGTAATGTTAGAGTTAGATGTTAGTAAAACAGAAAATAAAACAAATAAATACTAATATAATATATATTTTTGGATCTAGCCAAGAATACGTTACCGAATCAATATCTTTTAGTAGAAATAAATGAGACAGATCTTCCTTTATTCAAGGTGTAAATTATATATGAATCGGTGTACTCCTAAGCTAGACAACTCCTCCTCACACGAGCGTATGAAATTGTCATATGTCAAATGTCATCGGTCCAAGGTCCACAAGCCTCGCCCAGGCTAAACTTAGTTAGTCAAAACAGTACCGAGTATAAATCTACCCCGGATAAAAGAGGTGATTCCATTTGTCAGATGGCCGATGTTATTCAAGAGGCTCCGGTTGTCAAGCGGATCGATTTAACACAAACGGTGTAGTTTCAATTAAAGCGTGATTTTAACATTATTAAGATCTCGAGTACAAATTTCAATAAGATTCATCTTTCCAGGACAAATCTGCCCCCGGGTAGGAAATCGGATTCCGTTGTCACGTTTTCACTCGGCCATTTTTACCCTCCGGTTTTTCTATTTTTTATCTCACATCCTAACTTCTCTGGTCAGTTCATCGTCAGGTTATATGTTGCGATTCATCTTGATTAATTACGTCAATCCGAATATATTATCAATACGTTGCAAAATAGAAAAAGATTCATTATAATTAGTTTTAATCATGATTACCATAGTCAATCATTCATTTTACCAAAAGATTAACTAATTCAGATTCATATCTTGGCTAGATATATTTTTAGTTTAACATAGTGATAGATACAACAAAAGTAATAACTTGATAAAATTACCCGTTAAGTGCAAATCAAAGCCGTATTCTCTGAAAATAACAACTTCTTCAATAACAACTTTCTCGGTAATTCTCTCAAGCATTACAACAGTACTACTTTTATTTATAAAAACATATATACATACATAGACATATGTATATACGGGCCCGAAAATAAAATAAAACGAGAAAAGAGATGAAGAACGAAGATGAAGAAGAAGGGAATGGAAGAAATGGGAGGAGGTGGAGAAGAGAGATCTTGGCCAAGAGTGGCCAAGATGGGGCAAGAAAGATGGAATGGAAATGGGGGAGTATATATAGGGAGAGATATATATATATATATATATATATATATATATATATATATATATATATATATATATATATATATATATATATATATATATATATATATATAGCACATGGGAGCCATCATCAAGCACATGGGAGAATATAATCAAGTTGGGAAAATATCTCCACTTTTCCCGGCGTTTCTATAGCGTCGCTTATTGATAAAATAGCCATAACTTGAGTTGTAGACCTCCAATTGACGTGATTCAAAATGCGTTGGAAAGCTCATTTGAATATCTACAACTTTTATGAAGAACTCTTCCCCAGAAAATGCCTCTAAGTTGGGTCAAATGTCTGTCGAAGATATTTTACGGTAGAAGCATTCAGGACAATTGATCCGTTTGAACTTGTTAGCTTATGGCACATTCTTCCATCCATCAAAATACATCTTCTTAGGCTCAAAACATGTCATTACGTGGAATCTTGGTCAATGAATAATCCTGCAATGAACCACCAAAATACCAAACGTAAATCCGACAAGACACTCCGGTTACTAAACCGGTACAAAAACTAATAAAAAACTTATAAAAATACGATAATTTATATAATAACTACTACTTATAAATTTGAATAAAACTTAGTAATTTTGACTTGATTTGATACAATAATGCTCAAAATGGTATCAATATTGGGGTAAAATGTCGTAATAATGATCATAAATTTATCTCTCATCACAACCCCCTACTTAGCTTTTGGTCGTCCTCGATCAAAACAAGCGATAAAACAAAATGAATAAGAGATAAATTAATGAAGATATAAGGTATAAGGAACAACTAGATAATACAACCATTAGAATTACAACCAGGCTTTAACCTCAATATAAATGTATAACGAGTGTGTGTGTGACAAGCCTTTTCTATTTCCACTATCCTCTCTTGAATAATTCAAGCAAACGCACAAATATCCATTCGGATCGTCCTAATGACTTTCCTAGGTATAGCGATAATGATTCCACACAAAGTTCTTCCGAGTACTTATTAGGATAATCCCTAAAGCATATCATTCAGTTTATACTGGGGATAGTCAGAAGATAGCTAAGTTTTCAACCACGCTTAAAATTTTTTATTTTTTTATTTTTATTTTATTTTTATTTTATTTTTATTTTTTTTTCTTTTGATGAACTTAATTTCACATGTGTAGCATATGCCTTCATTCCCAGCAATAGGACATTTCGTGATAACCCCCTACATTTGGACTACTATCATCGTGCGATCGGGGAGTCAGTAAACCTCATAGTGATATAGGACGTTTCGTGATAACGCCCTACTGCACTCAAATCATTGGTAGCTACAACCGACATATATATAGTTCATCTCAATCTTTTTTTCTTTTTTCTTTTTTTTTTCTTTTCATAAACTTAACTTATATCCTTTCTATCACATTCAAACCTTCAGATATTCACAGTACACGTTCAAAAGTTAGGTACTAAGTTCCGCTATTATAGGATAAATCACTAGAATACCGAATGGATACGAGTTTAAAATTTTCGCTTCAATATCAAAGGCTTACGTGAAGGAATTCATGTTACACAAATATATTTGGAATTACAATGCACTTACGGTTCATATTGGTTATACACATCCAAATTGATCATTATATCTTCAAATCCATGAAATATATACCTTATACAGTTTATTTTAATCAACTAAATAATGCTCGAAAAAAATCGAAAACTAAGAGATTTATTGATACAAAATAAACATTAATTCCATTGCTAGACCAACGACTCCACTCCCCACTTACGAACTTACATTGTCCTCAATGTAAAGTGAGTGTAAATAAGTTTTTGGGAAAGCAATGGTGCACTAAAACAAGTCAAAACAAATACTCGGATGATAAAAAGGGTGGGTGGGTGGGTCAAAGTTATGACCGTTGTGTGTGCAAATGAAATAAAAGTATGTGGAGTGTGTGAAGTGTAATGCAAAAGGGTAGATAAACACACCACATAAACTTTTATTGATTTAAAACACACAATATTCCACGTAGTTGAACTAATACATGTCACACATTATTTGAAATTTAAAAGACTAGATCATGATATGAAATGTGTGACAAAGTATTAACTCTGAGTCTTTTATACCCAGATCCTCAAGGGTTATTTCAAATCGTTCTAACAATCTAAGTCCAAGAAATGATGCATTTGAATTTTTTCTTTGATTTCCATCGGGATTTTCGGATAACCACCTAATCGTTCCCGTTTAATGTCATTCAAACATTCATCCTAAGACTTGGTGAAACAAAATGAAAATAAATCCTAAGTATTAGCAAAGTATCATCCAAAGTATGAGTAATTATTATATTTAACATTTTTACGGGCTGCCTCCCGGTAGCGCTTTTGGTTAACGTCGTTCGCTCGACCAAAATGATAATGATTAACTAATATAATATACTAAACAAAACGGGATACTTCTAACAATTACTCACAAAAGCACGTAACAATTAAGCACATAATCCACTAAAAATAAATGCTTAAGGAGTAAAAAGGAAGGATAGTACCCGTCATTGACTACATTTATAGTCTATAGCCAGACTTTACCGTGCTTCAGTTTTTAAGGCACTGGTGGTGGGTCATCCTCACGCACTGCATCCGTCTTTTTTATCAATATTGCTTTCCAACATATGTTAGACGAATGCCGTCGAATCCAACGGTTCTTGACCTTTTCCTTTGATTTTCGAGCTTTGAGTTTACGAGCTTTCACATTATTACTTGGAGTCATCTTCTTCGATTACTGCGTGTTAGTACGATCCACCACAAGAGAACACAAAGTGTCTACACAAGAACTAGATTCTAGTGTAATGTATGGATATTTCAATGAATTGTAAATGTTGAAGATAACGCGCTCATCATTCACTCCCAAACTAAGCTCTCCCTTACAAACATCTATGAAAGGGGTATTAATAGTTAAGTGCCGAAAAGTGTCAAGAAAATATGCATACTTATTATCCAACTTCATCTTTTTCATTTCATTTCTCGGGGAATGGGAAGTAATTCAAGATCAATAGGGTTAGAATGAATACCTCCCTTACCCTTGTCGTTAGATGAAGATGGTAAAGCCGCCTTGAATGATTGTGCCTTTTGAAGACATAGTGTGTCATCATTCGGTACCTTTTTCTTCAAAATATGCCGTGGATGTGGTGATGCCCTTCCGGGTTGAACCGATGTGAATTTAGGTTGAGCCGGATAAGGTTCGGTTTGAAATGGCCCTTTAGATTCCATATTCTTCTTATATTTACCATCTAAATCATCATCTACTTCATTATTCCCGAATTTTTCTAATCCATTACTTCCACGAGATCCTTCCACTTCGGTAATAACGACATTTACCCCACTCGATTTCTTTCGATATTACTTGGCAATCCTTCTGAGGGTTTACTGTTTTTACGTTCTACTTCTCTACTCAAGTGATATTCCAGATTCCTCAATGAAGCTTCTATAATTCTTATTCTGGTATCATGTCCACTCATAGATGTTTTCAACGTACTCATATCCTTAGTGATCGTACTATAGAAGTTATCATAATTTCCATATTCGAGCTTGAGTAGATATCATACCTATCGATTTTCCATTAATTTCTCCCATTTGTCAACTCCTTCAAAGTTGAGTTGAACTCGGGTTACCGGTATGCTTTGAGTGGTATGTTGTGGATATGGTTTAGGTAATGATTGTAGGTTCGATTCGTGGTATCTCCTTGATAACCTTGATCCGGATTCTTATATTGAACCGGATACGGCGGTTGTCCCTGGCTTACTAGGGGTTTCGGACCAACGAAAAGTAGGGTGATCTCTTTTAATAGCATCAAACGAGTTTGAATACGCGTCGTTCAAATTCCTATCTTTGTTTTAAAAAACTCACCTTTTCCCTTGAATAGCCTTACGGTTCTTCCATCCCTAATGACACATTATCATGACTTGAGTATTCATTTGGTAAGATATTTTCGAGTTTACATTTTTATCGGCTAATAAGCCGTCAAATTTCCTACTCAAATTCTCCAAGTGTGCTAGAACTTCCGTATTCGATGTATATTCTCCCGCAAATGCTACTTTTCTTGTGCTAGAACCGGTTTCCCACATTCTCGTTATTTTTGGAAATCTTTTCAATAGCATCGTAAACTATCCGAGCTTCACTCATCATTAACGAACCACCACATGCGTGATCTACATCCGCACGTGAGTCTCTCCTTAATTTACGACGTAAAAGTTGGATTTGCATATCTAAGGAATAACCATGATCGGGACAAGCTCTTAGTAGCTTTTTAAATCTTCCCCAAGCATTCCCAAGCGTTTCTTCAGATCCTTGTCTAAAGTTGGCAATTTCGACTATTAATTCCAATTTTCTACCAGGAGTAAAATATTGCTTCAAAAACTCGGTTTGAATATCCTCCCAACTAGTCAGTGAATGATGTGGAAGTGACAGAAACCAATCTCGTGCTCTTCATTTTAAAGAAAAAGGAAACAAAGACATCCTTGTTAATTCCCGATGAGCACCATGACTTTTGGCTGTATTACACAATTCTTCGAAAAGATAGAGATGATGATGTGGATCCTCATCATCTTCTCCTAGAAATTGGGCTCTTGTGTCAATTAAACCAAAAAGATGAGATTTTATTTCAAAATTATTTGCTCCTTTATTGGGTAAACGAATTGGATTATTAATCTGGTACCTTCTTACGGTCTGATCACAAATAAGTCTCGGGTTTGGTGGGTGATTATGCTTATTCCAATTCTGATTATTTCTATTCCCTTGGGCATGATCAAGCCCTTGTTCCGGTGTTTCATTACTGATTTCAGTCATTCTCGTATTTCGATTTGAAGATGATACTTGGTCAGGATTTCCCTGACTGATATGACCGCGTTTACACTCTACTCTTAACTGCCTTTCGTAAGTGTTTAAATCAGGCCTATAAGGAGTGAGTGGGGCCTTACCACTTCTGGTCATCAACTATCGAAAAATAGAAAAATAACTTGAAATAGATAAAACCTGAATCAGATGGTGTTTCATTACTGATTTCGGCCGTTTTCATAACTCGATTTGATGATTCTTGTGAAAAATATCGAATAGAAAAGATCACGAAATCGATAAAAAAAACACATTGATTATTATTTTTTTTCTCTCTCCCGGTAATTACCGACTCCTCTTGGTATTTACCGAAATTTTTGTTTTTTCTCTCTCTCTCTCTCTCTCTCTCTCTCTCTCTCTCTCTCTCTCTCTCTCTCTCTCTCTCTCTCTCTCTCTCTCGGTAATTACCGAAGCCACTCGGTATTTACCGAGTATTTTTATAAAAAAATTGGTATCTTACCAATAGGTAGGTACCAATGAAAATAAAAATAGAAATGAAATTGAGAAAAGTGTTGATTTATCCTCGGCTGTTATGACCACGTTTACTTTCTACTATCGAAAATAGAAAATAACTCGAATTTAATAGAAGAAGAAAATTGGTAACTAAAAGAAGGTAGATACCAACGGAAAAATAAAAAAGAAATGTGATAAGAAGAGTGTTGACTTATCCTCGAGAATTTTGAGCTAATACAAGTAGTAACCCTAGACACAAAGAAAGAAATTAGCGACGTTTTCCCCGGAAACGGCGCCAAAATACTGACAGACCTAAACCTAACCTTGGAAACGGCGCCAGAAAGCTGACGGACATTACCTAGGCTATACAGATCCTAACCGGCGTGTACCGGGTCAAATTGTAGCTCTAGTCCGGTGAGTCGAGTCGTATTCCTCGGGAAAACATGGTAATTCTTTTAAGTGGGGTTAAACACCAAGAAGCTATTATTAACTCGATCTAAGTCGCGAGCTTTTACTTTTCCTCGGGTTAGATAGTTAGATCGGTTAGATTAGTTAGTAATGTTAGAGTTAGATGTTAGTAAAACGAGAAAATAAAACAAATAAATACTAATATAATATATATTTTTGGATCTAGCCAAGAATACTTTACTGAATCAATATCTTTTAGTAGAAATAAATGAGACAGATCTTCCTTTATTCAAGGTGTAAATTATATATGAATCGGTGTACTCCTAAGCTAGACAACTCCTCCTCACACGAGCGTATGAAATTGTCATATGTCAAATGTCATCAGTCCAAGGTCCACAACTACCCCAGGCTAAACTTAGTTAGTCAAAACAGGTACCGAGTATAAATCTACCCCGGATAAAAGAGGTGATTCCATTTGTCAGATGGCCGATGTTATTCAAGAGGCTCCGGTTGTCAAGCGGATCGATTTAACACAAACGGTGTAGTTTCAATTAAACTTGTGATTTTAACATTATTAAGATCTCGAGTACAAATTTCAATAAGATTCATCTTTCCAGGACAAATCTGGCCCCGGGTAGGAAATCGGATTCCGTTGTCACGTTTTCACTCGGCCATTTTTACCCTCCGGTTTTTCTATTTTTTATCTCACATCCTAACTTCTCTGGTCAGTTCATCGTCAGGTTATATGTTGCGATTCATCTTGATTAATTACGTCAATCCGAATATATTATCAATACGTTGCAAAATAGAAAAAGATTCATTATAATTAGTTTTAATCATGATTACCATAGTCAATCATTCATTTTACCAAAAGATTAACTAATTCAGATTCATATCTTGGCTAGATATATTTTTAGTTTAACATAGTGATAGATACAACAAAAGTAATAACTTGATAAAATTACCCGTTAAGTGCAAATCAAAGCCGTATTCTCTGAAAATAACAACTTCTTCAATAACAACTTTCTCGGTAATTCTCTCAAGCATTACAACAGTACTACTTTTATTTATAAAAACATATATACATACATAGACATATGTATATACGGGCCCGAAAATAAAATAAAACGAGAAAAGAGATGAAGAACGAAGATGAAGAAGAAGGGAATGGAAGAAATGGGAGGAGGTGGAGAAGAGAGATCTTGGCCAAGAGTGGCCAAGATGGGGCAAGAAAGATGGAATGGAAATGGGGGAGTATATATAGGGATATATATATATATATATATATATATATATATATATATATATATATATATATATAGCACATGGGAGCCATCATCAAGCACATGGGAGAATATAATCAAGTTGGGAAAATATCTCCACTTTTCCCGGCGTTTCTATAGCGTCGCTTATTGATAAAATAGCCATAACTTGAGTTGTAGACCTCCAATTGACGTGATTCAAAATGCGTTGGAAAGCTCATTTGAATATCTACAACTTTTATGAAGAACTCTTCCCCAGAAAATGCCTCTAAGTTGGGTCAAATGTCTGTCGAAGATATTTTACGGTAGAAGCATTCAGACAATTGATCCGTTTGAACTTGTTAGCTTATGGCACATTCTTCCATCCATCAAAATACATATTCTTAGGCTCAAAACATGTCATTACGTGGAATCTTGGTCAATGAATAATCCCGCAATGAACCACCAAAATACCAAACGTAAATCCGACAAGACACTCCGGTTACTAAAACACACTTCGATATCAAAACGGTCCATTTGAAGTATCAAAGATGAAACAAACAGCTGAACTGATTCATAGCTGAAATAGCCAGCTGAGTGATGTATGTCAACTGGATGATGAATTTCCAAGATGTTTTACTCCAATTCTTTAAATATATAGTGACAATTGTTAGGTGTAGTGTCCGAAAGACAATTTGTGTAATTGTTTTTAATGGATGACAGAATTTATCTCACCTTATTACTTGCTTTGTGCTTGTAAGTAATACACCGTCGCAAACCCTAAGTATATCAAGATGTAACCGCTTAACTCGGTGCATGGCATGCACGTGAGGATTGAGTTATGGTGATATACTTAAATCGTTAGTCCGTGGTGAACTTAATCGTAGTTTAGTGGTCTCTTGATTAAAACACCAATAATGCGCCCAAAACACCTTAGGGTGTGATAGTCTTATCCGGACCGTCGGTAGAGGGTACCTACGTGGGGCATTTATATATGATGGCATTCATATAGGGCTGGACCGATTTAATCTGTATTTCTTGGTATAATTCCGTAATCGAGGAATCTTATTAAATTATTAGATGATCTTATATGGATCAACCTTAATCCTGAGGTGCTCACAAGATGCTGCTTGTCCCGGGGTAGTGTTTGATGTGTTAGTTACGGTTCACTTTAATATGTGTTCCAAGCCACTTCTCATTGGTACTATCTCCGATGAGTGAGTAGTTCGATTTTCACGTACATGGAATCCATTCCTTCCCGCGGGAAGTAGAGAGACAAGCCCCTTATTTGTTAGCCTTAAGAAAGTGATCGATCGGCCGAGTTCACATTTGACTAATTAGCTACTAGTCGATATGTGCACTAATTGATCATTAGGGGGTTAATGGTAAATAAGGATAAGATATTCGAGTCGGGTTCACGGAGACTTCCTACTCGAATGGACAACATGGAGGGTTAATCCGTATGTAGTGATTATATCGATGGACACTTATTCGCTCTATGGGTTGAGTATAAGTATACATCTATAATCGGTAGAGTTCGATTTTGGGTTTATGGTGGCGTAATCCCGGAATTAATAATTAATGTGCTTATTCGTGCGATGAATAATTAATTATTGGAGCTACCGGTTATAGGTCCATGGTCCCCGATGTGGCTTCTGTAATTCGGACAAATAATCTTGATATTTGGGCCTCAGAAATAATTAATTGGCTGGGCTAATTAATTGATATGCATGGATATTATTTAGTTGGACTAAATAATATTATACACATAAAAGACATTTTATGTGGGCTTTTATACCCTAAAAGTGGCGCCTCTAGGTATTTATTTATCACAAGAATTATTTTTGTGATGTGGAAAATAAAAGATATTCTTGTTATATGATTGGTTGGATGACTTGTTATTTGATTTCCTATTGGTCAATACATGTCACAATTAATCATTAAGGAAAATATCTTTTTATTTGGATTAATTAATTAATTATTTAATTAATTAAAACTTGGAGGCCAAGGATTTACTCTCCTATAAAAGGAGAGTTATTCCAAGGGAAATTGAACAAGCAAAATTTCGACCATCACAAAAAAGGGAGAAAAATTAGTTTTTCTTGTCTAGGTTTTGTAAAAGAAAAACTATAAGTTTTTCTTGAGTGTTGCATATCGAGGAGGTTCGAGTAACAAGAAGGGTGTCCACCAACCGTCGTTTGGAGAACACATCGGAAGATCTTGGCTTCTCTTCCTAATATTGGTAACATGATCATAACCCCCTTATAGTAGTTTAAGTCCTTTAACTATGTTTTATGATATGTAAATCGTGATCCGTCCGCTGCGTATAGATCTAACTTGGTTAGATCTAAGAACCTGCATCCTTCATGTGGTATCAGAGCAAGGTTCCACGATTTATATAATCATAATCGTAGTTAAACGATTTAAAGGAGTGGAATTGCATGTAGATGATATTTTACTTATTATTATGCATTAATAATTTTTAAATTGCTATGGTTGAAGAGATGGATTGGGGTTGGCACCGTTTTCCCGTTAGATCTTTTGTAAACTCATATAAACGATGAAAATTCGTTCATATGAGTATAGGAAATTATGTAATTTATTTATTATTGCAAGTTTAATTTCCTGTAAATAGATCTGTTTAGTAGCTGTATAGTGTTTTCGTTTTTTCCGTTGTTTGAGCCGTTAAAACAAAGATCCCTCCGGTCAGAATCAATATTGGAAGTTGATGAACAATCCCACAAATTTTGGTGTCGATCAGAGTCCGTTTGGGTTTCCGTTCGTTGCTGCGAAGTGGCTGCTGTAACAGAAAAACGCAGGATTCACAGAAACCCTAACTGTGACTTCTTCGATTTTCTGGGAATAATTGGACCGTTAAAATTAAAATCCGACCGGTCAGATATCATATCATGGAGTTTTTGACGTAGCATAAAAATTTCAGATCGATCGGGATTCATCTCGATCCCCGATCGGCCTCGGGAAGTCTCTGATGCGCTGTTGTAAAAGTCAGATTCAGCAGCAAGTTGGGCGGCTCACTGGAGAAGATTGACAAGTCAAAGCTCCGATCCAACCGTCCATAATGAAGCCCAAGGAGTGAGGAACAGATCTGGAAAGTTTCGTCCCGATCCAAGTTCGTTTGATATGCCGATCGTCGAAGATTCTCAACAGCTGCAGATTAGGGTTTTAATTTATTTTCGAATAGATTAGTTACGGGGGTGCCAACGGTCCATCTCGGTGTTTATTTTCCGCACTAGTATACATGTGTAGATTGTATGAGTAGAACCGGAAAATTGCCATGACATGCATCATATCATGAATTCCACTCCATATGCATACATGAGAAATTAATTCGAGGAATTAGTTAGGCATGTATAAAACACACGATTAGTTTTAATTAATTGTTTGATATTAATTAGAAACTAATTAGGGTAAAAACCGAGGAACACGGGTTTTTTCAATCGTCGAGGTTGGGTGATGGATTCTCGGTGAATCCCACTCGCGAAAGCATAAGGAGTAAAATCCCGAAACCTCGTGGTTAAGGTGTTGGATTCTCGGTGAATTCCACCTTACCTAAGACGAGATTACGTTTTTGTTCCGTAGTGTCTACGTGAAAGTTTGATGTTTAAGGATTGGATAATCACGGGCAAACAAAGTTCGAAAGTGGTTTAACCACGGTTGGGTGGTCAACAGTAGCTACAGCTCAATCGACTTCACCCTCCACGTGTTGCGTTTGCACGGGGGTCTGGCAATACTGAGCCATCCGAAGAGCTACTACGGCTCAACGGACCTCTCCTAGCCTTGACCCGTCCGACGGCCACATATGTTCTAACGAATAGGTCGGGTGGGCTACCCCACATAACCGACAACATTCGGGCCTATGATTTATTGTTCCTTAATGTAACATCAAGTCCAAAAACGTGATCAGTAAACCCACCACTTTTTCAAAATATTGAGTGGGAGCGGGAGAGGCGACAGCCGACCCCACGGCCTCTACTGTTGACACAAGCAACGTGAGAGAATGGTGACGCCTCGTGCCGGCTCGGGACCGGCCCCCTAAGGAAGGCCTTCACCGCTATCAAAATTCAAGGCTTGGTCTCCGAAAGGATAGGATTTTGGGTACTCGTCGGGTCACCGACCGACCCTAAGGCGGCACACTCGGGGTCTACCTAAAAATCCGAGACGTAGGTCACACTCATAAAGGGTATTTTGGTAATACCTTGGCTGAAAAAGGAAAGGTGATTGACGATCACAAATGAGATGTTCGATTCTCAAGTTGATCTTCAATATTAATCGAAACCTCTTTGACCTACCCTAAGGCGGCACTGAGGCATTAGATTAAATCCTTGGAACGGTAGGATAGACTATAAGTACTTAGTTTATGTTCCTAAAATTTATTAGTAGTGTATGATTTGGATTTATTTTTTCGTCAATTTTATTTACAACTATTTATATATCTCTCTAGTGGTACTTGACTCGCTAGTGTATATTTTATATTGACTAGTAACGACTTCGTTAAAAGTGGTAAGTAACTAGAACGTTGTGCTTATTAATCTTAAATGCAATTAATTTTTGGAAGAGATATTTCTCTGGAGCCTTCAAGACTTAAGTGACGTAAATAAGTATGTCACTGTTGTCAATCATGTTGAACGAGAGACGACTGTAGTCAGTTTGAAAGATGATTGGGACGATAAAATTCTTCTAGTGAATTTTAATGGTGTAGTGTCTACACAAGAAATTTTCTAATAGAAAAATTGGAGAATCATAAATTAAAGTGTCGCTAGTTAGACGGTATTTGGAACCGATAAACTAGTGGGAGCTTTTGTCTTATGTTTTTCTAATTTAGAAAATTAGTCCCACTGGGTAACGCTTTCATTAGACATCCCACAGTTCACGAGTAGTGTCTACTCATACGAACTGCTAGTTCAAGACTATTTCCTTTTAAGGAAAGTTAAGAATGGGAAAGAATATCTATAAGTGTTAATCATCTTAACTGAAGTTTGAGGCTAAACCGAAACATTAATTAAAGAAAGTATAGGATAAGGAAAGTGATTCAGATCACTAACCAATGAATCCTTAGCGACTTTCATAACCGAGTAACTTGACTCGATAGCTTAGTTCTTTGGAAGAACAAAGAAGTTGTGCATTAACGATTAATAGAGTAACAACGGGCAGTAATTTCAGCTAGAATAGTGGGAGTGACATAAGGAAATGAATTTCGGATTCTATCCTTGAATATCACAGAAAAATTTATTTTTTTCGTTTTACGTATTCGTTGAAACAAATGGATTCATTTTCAACTCGATATATTGTTGCCTCATAGAAAGTGAATATGACATTTGTAGTACGAATCCAAGACTCGGACTTTTGTTTGATAAAGTCAGAACCACTAAGAAAAGCTGAATAAGTATAACACATCTAAAACTATTAAAGGTAAAAAAGGTTTCCGTATTAAGATAAACGACCCTTCAATATCTATTAATTAGTGCATATATCCTAGAGATAAGACCTGACGACTGGCTAAGGGTGATTCCTATCTCCCGCCTAGGAACACTATCTCAAAGGAACAATGACTAAGTTTCCTTTCAATCGGGAAAGGGTAATAGATTTGAAGGGTAACATAGCTTGTTCACCATGACCTTCGGGGTCTAAAGTGAGAGACACAAGCTAGTGGGAGTTTTGAGTGGTGACATTTTGTCTGATAACTACTCGAAACGTGATTTAGTTTATCAAAAGAATACGAGGAGTCTCTGATTTTAGCAGAGAATAGAGTATTCCATGCTCAGAAATAGGCTATCGCATAGTCTTGGGACAGATGCTCGGCCTGCCTCCTAGTGGAATGTTTCTCACTGAGGAAGAAACCATAGACTTGCCTGATATACTTATTAATGTGCTACAATACACTGTTAAACTCGATTAAGATAATTGGTTGCAAAATAACGGTTAACATTATTATGTAAACCGAGAAGTCTACCTAGAAGATGCCAGTGAATTTAAGGATAATGAGTGAATTCGGTTCACACCACTTCCATAAATGTGGGCATTTAGCATTTAATGCTTGAAGGTAGGACTGGAGATTTTGCGCATACGTTCAGATTGTGACTGTTCGTGAAATATCTTAATGAGACGAGTGAAGGTTGATTATAAGATTCTTGAGATCGAAAGTGACGGTTGAACGTCACAAGCCTTCGATAGAATCTATAAGTAACAACCTTAAACCTTGGAGTACGGTTACCCAAAGGTAGTTACTATCCGATTTAATCGTACCACGTCCAACATCGGTTGTTGGTGATTACACCGATAAATACTACTAGATCGGATGTCAATCCACCACGTAGTGGGAGTATGGTTTAACCATTGACCCATTGTGGTTTTGTGGACTTTACGGTCCGTCGGGGTGATTGATAACTTATGGCTCTTAGTGGGCCGTATAGATTCGATCATAGAGGTTGTTTGACAAACTTTAACCCCGTAGATGGAGTTTTTGTACTCCAGCTTTGTTCATTATTGTAGAACCACCGAGTGTCTCGTGCCCAAGTGTGAGCAATTGGATCTACATAGAAAAGAGATGAATGAATAGGAAAGTTTAAACTTTCGCAAAGACAAAGTTGAGTGGTATAGGGGTGATTCCTCGACAAGTAGAGAGTTAACCGAGCTTGAACTCTCTCACCACTCGCCTTGCTAGATTTCGTAAGAAAGCGTAAAATAGGGGTGATTCCCCGAGACTTTCTTGCCGAACAACGGAATCGAATTCATTCGTAACGTAAGGGTTTTAGCCGAGAATGAATAACGGATTCGTTACAAAGCGAGTAAGATAGGGGTGATTCCCTAATACCTTTTTTGCGAGACTAACGATATCTTAATTTATTCGTAAAGAACCATTGGTAGGAAGCTCGCCATGGCTTATATCCTTTGTGGATTTAAGAGAACCTCTCGGTCATTAAAAGTCGCATGTTTTAAAATATGTGGACTTGACCGTAATATTGATAAGTCTTTTGTAGATTGGGTATCAATATGGTAAAATAGTAGTATTAGTGTTCATGAATGATAACACCGAAACAAGCTTGGAAACAACATGTGTGTGCTATCTCGAAGTCGGAAACCGACACGCCAAAATTCTCTCGGATGAGAGAATTGGACTATATTCTAAGAATATGATTCGGTCAAATTCACGAGAATGAGTCATTGGCTATCCCACCTATCTTATTGAATAAGACGATCATGCGTATACGTATGCAACATTCATCGAGAGTAGTCCTACCCTACCTCTCAGTGAATGATTCTCTAAATCTTCGGATAAAGAGAAAATGGGATGTAGTCTCTCCGGGATAAGGGCAAGTCGGCTTAAAACGAGTCAATTGCGGTTGAATCTTGGATTCAAGCAATAAGTAGCGGTTTAGTACGTCCTCAAGTATCGTTAGAGAACGAGGAATCATATGCTTGTATATTCGGTGCAAACTTGAATATGGTTGACTACACTGATTCTGACTTGTAGTCAGATTAAGGATGATCATTAAGTTGATCTCGGGCTCAGTGTTTACTCATAGTGCTTAGAATTTCCTTTTTGGTCTGGGAGTAATTCCAGGTCTTGTGAGCCGATATCACTTCATTGTGAAAACAGTGAAGAGATAGCTTAGAAGGATTTTCTCAGTCACTAGAGGTCAGAAGCATATTGAGAGAGAGTACCGCCTGATTAGGTGGACCGGCAATGTTTCGATCCTAAGGATCGTTTCGAGCCGATAACCTAACTGATTAGTGCACCAAGTCTAGTGCTTGGAGGGTACGGCATTGATTGATATGTCTCATCTGGTTTTAGAGCAAGTGGGAGAGTGTTGTGAATAAGATGAGAAAGGGTGTGCTCTAAAAACAATCGTTGCTTGTCATTTCGTGCAAGTGGGAGATTGTTAGGTGTAGTGCCCGAAAGACAATTTGTGTAATTGTTTTTAATGGATGACAGAATTTATCTCACCTTATTACTTGCTTTGTGCTTGTAAGTAATACACCGCTCGCAAACCCTAAGTATATCGCATGTAATCGCTTAACTCGTGCATGGCATGCACGTGAGGATTGAGTTAGTGGTGATATACTTAAATCGTTAGTCCGTGGTGAACTTAATCGTAGTTTAGTGGTCTCTTGATTAAAACACCAATAATGCACCCGTAACACCTTAGGGTGTGATAGTCTTATCCGGACCGTCGGTGAGGGTACCTACGTGGGGCATTTATATATGATGGCATTCATATAGGCCGGACCGAGTTAATCCGTATTTCTTGGTATAATTCCGTAATCGAGGAATCTTATTAAATCATTAGATGATCTTATATGGATCAACCTTAATCCCGAGGTGATCACAGGATGTCGCTTGTCCCGGGGTAGTGTTTGATGTGTTAGTTACGGTTCACTTTAATATGTGTTCCAAGCCACTTCTCATTGGCACTATCTCCGATGAGTGAGTAGTTTTGATTTTCACGTACATGGAATCCA
Organism: Gentiana straminea; assembly: GCA_036785695.1. Classification (NCBI taxonomy): domain Eukaryota; kingdom Viridiplantae; phylum Streptophyta; class Magnoliopsida; order Gentianales; family Gentianaceae; genus Gentiana; species Gentiana straminea. Next base: position 1,654,596 of record JAVUPR010000046.1, read on the forward strand.
TTCCTTCCCGCGGGAAGTAGAGAGACAAATCCCCTTATTTGTTAGCCTTAAGAAAGTGATCGATCGGCCGAGTTCACATTTGACTAATTAGCTACTAGTTAGATATGTGCACTAATTGATCATTAGGGGGTTAATGGTAAATAAGGATAAGATATTCTGAGTCTGGTTCACGGAGACTTCCTACTCAGAATGGACAGTCTATGGAGGGTTAATCCGTATGTAGTGATTATATCGATGGACACTTATTCGCTCTATGGGTTGAGTATAAGTATACATCTATAATCGGTAGAGTTCAGTTTCGGGTTTATGGTGGCGTAATCCCGGAATTAATAATTAAGGTGCTTATTCTGTGCGATGAATAATTAATTATTGGAGCTACTGGTTATAGGTCCGTGGTCCCCGATGTGGCTTCTGTAATTCGGACAAATAATCTTGATATTTGGGCCTCAGAAATAATTAATTGGCTGGGCTAATTAATTGATATGCATGGATATTATTTAGTTGGACTAAATAATATTATACACATAAAAGACATTTTATGTGGGCTTTTATACCCTAAAAGTGGCGCCTCAGGTATTTATTTATCACAAGAATTATTTTTGTGATGTGGAAAATAAAAGATATTCTTGTTATATGATTGGTTGGATGACTTGTTATTTGATTTCCTATTGGTCAATACATGTCACAATTAATCATTAAGGAAAATATCTTTTTATTTGGATTAATTAATTAATTATTTAATTAATTAAAACTTGGAGGCCAAGGATTTACTCTCCTATAAAAGGAGAGTTATTCCAAGGGAAATTGAACAAGAAAAATTTCGACCATCACTTGAAAAAAGGGAGAAAAATTAGTTTTCTACAATTCGTTTCAATTATAGTGAAATTAGTATCGTTTTATTTCGTATTTATACAACTAGTATCTACATGTTATCAATTAATTTTGAGCTCGTTATTTATAATTTATCATCAAGAGTTACTCGTATTATGTTGGTGTTTGTTGTGCAGTGATATAGGAGAGCATAATAAGGAAATTGAAGAGTAAACGGCTCATTTTCATGCAAAATTCAGATTTGATGATGTCTTGGCACGGGCCGAGACATCATATGGCGCAGGCCAAGACATCAAGAAGCTTGACAGCAGGAGAATTAAATGAAGGTCACATCTCAACAACTTTTGTTATACACGGCGCAAGCCATAGACACCTCGGCGTGCGCCGAATTATTAAAAAGTCTGATTTTTGCAATTTAACTATTGCAATACAGAGAAGAAAAGGGTGGTTCGGAGAGATAGTTTTCGGAAAAAGAAACTTGATGGCAACCTTATTATCTCAAGGCTCTCTTAGCCTAAATTTCTATCATTTTAACACTTAAATCTTTGTAACATTTTAGAATTATCATTTTGTGGAGCTCAAGTCTTGCAATGGGTGTAGGAAACAACTAGTTGTGTTCTATCTTCATAAAAAACTGGAGTGGATGAACCTCACTTCGAGTTCATCTTCTGAATTTGGTATTCTATCGACTTTTACTTTGATCTAATTGTTCTTATTATTATGAATGCTAGCTTTACTTGTTAGTAGTTATAATCATGAGTGGCTAGTTCTTTGTATTGACTAAGATGATATAGTAATGATAGTTAATCCTTTTATTGTTTGGAATTGATTGTTTATGTTGCTAGCTTTTATTGTGTTGAACATCCTCTTGCTTTTTTTGATTGATAATGTGTGTATTGGAGTAATTAACCAATGTATATACCTACACAAATAATAGAAACCGAATGGAGATGTTAGTTGTGAGATGAGGGCAAGAGGGACGGAAGGTAGAATCGACCGTAACAGAATTCGATTCCTTATATGGGGAATATTGCATTCAAGTGTTTATTGTGCTAAGTCATTAGGTTTAAGGTGCTTAAACCAAGGATAAGGCATAGTGTGATTTTATATGCTCGTAGGAGGGAAAATCACGTGTTTAGGAATGCACCATTCACGCAATAGAACATTAATGGAAGGAGGTAGGTTGATTAATTCCAATTAATCTAAGGGAAATAACTTTAACTAAAAATCATCTCAGTCGATTTCTTTTATCATTGAACAACCTTTGTAGCTAGTTGTTAGTCTTTTAAACAAAAACTGCGATTAGGATCAAGATAATGATAACTAATCGGTGTTTAACCTCACATTTCCCTTGGGAGACGACCTTGACCACCACGCTAGACTACAATTGACCCGGTACACTGCCGGTGAGATTGGAAACCTAGAAAGTTTGCATCACTGAGCAAATTCAGACAAGATGCAGTTCACTTGTGATGTATATCATTTTGTTGTGAAATAAGACTGTTGTACTTTTAATAGACGCTTATAGTTATAACAGATTGTAACCGTTTGTAACTAATTTAGGAGGAATTTCATCTATAAATACTTCATCATCAACATCATGTAACTTAATTTGATCAGTTTACTGATTAACAAGAATCCACTTTTATTTTGTCTTGCGTTTTTGGTTTTGTTGGAAATAAAATTTATGTTTTGATGATAATTCATCATATTTGTTTAAAGTATTATCTTAACCCCATTGATGAAGTGCTGAAGCCAGCTGTTATAGTGAAAATCTAAAAGATGTCTAGAATTGAACGTATAGGTCTTACTAGAGTCTGATATTTTTATAAGTTACATCAGACAAGCACTGTAATAATTAGTGTGTCGTAAAACTGAAAAACTGGAAGTCATCTAGAAAACTGGAAATCACTAAGACGTAAACCGACTCGAATACACCAAAGCATCAAAGCGAAGAAGATAAGTTCGCCGAGAGTTACGAGACTCGGTTGGCTTATCTAAGAAGGCGAAGAACCGAGGGTCACGAGACTCGGTTATTGAAGATTGAAGAAGCGAGTGTTCAAACTCAGTTATGAAGACCAAGTCGAGACTGTAAAGTTAGATTTCAGGCAAGATTGTGGTGACCTGAACTGACTTTATGGATCTTGTATGAAGACCTAAGAATCATAAGGACAATGAATTCTTAGATGATAATGAGTCATGGTGTACTTTGATTAAGTCAATTATAATCAGATGAAAACTGGAGTACTGATATTTGAAAAAGAGTCACAATTAATGCTCCAAGTCAATCAAGAAACTGACAAGTAATAAACTCAGTATAAAACTGATAAGAAAGCTCAGTTTTATAAGTCAGCCATCCAACAAACTGATCGTACAGTCGAACGTTATAAAGGAAGCAAATTCATTGGATGAGTTACTGACATAGCAGAACGGTCAAAAAATATAGCCGTTACAAGTGAGACGTTGATAGAATTCGAATTGAAGTCAGATGAACGTTGGACCTCACACTATAAATAGAAGACTTTGCACCAAGGATAAAAACAACGAATTAACAAGTATTATCAAGCAAGTTTGTGCATTAGTCATCTTATTCGAATTACTATCATCTCAGCGCTATAACAAGATCATATCTAGAAATTCTTCAAGTGTTCAAGCTACACATATTTTATCAAGAATCATACACTTTGAAGAACCACAAACAAGAATCAATTTATTGATTCTCAGCCCAACTTTGATTCTACATCAAAGGTTTTTAGACTGTGAAGCAAACCAGGAAGGTTTTGCCAAGGAAAGTTGTGACAAGTAGTCGGGTAGACTGTGTTTGTGGTGGTAGGTGGTGAAGAGGCAATTCAACCCTCCAAGGATCAGTGTTCAAGCAATTAAAGAACAGCAATTCTACCTGTTCTACAACTGTTTAGATAGTGACGCTAGGGATTAGCCAAGGGCTATTGTTTAGGACTTTTTGTAACAGTTCACCTCAAGAAGTTCTAATGGAATTTTCCTCCTCACCACAGGGGAAGAGAGGACGTACATGATTACACCACCTGGAACCTCTATAACACTTGTCTTATTTACTTTATGCACTTACTTACTTATTCAGCATTTACTTACAGCACTTTGATAATTGATTGTTATACACCTCACAATTCACAAACTGACATTCATCGGAATTCAGTTTACAACACTCAGTTTTCACAGAGAATAACAAGATCAAGAAAAAGGCAAAAACTTATCCGCTGCCGGTTGACTCAGTTTCAAGCTTAAGTCAGTTTGACTTAAACTCAGCTTAGTCAGCTTAACTCCACACAAGTTTAACTGAACCTTAATTTGTTTTAAATCCAGTTTTAGGGTCAAGTTTATTCACCCCCTCTCTAAACTTGTGCTAGCCTTTCCAATGGACCAACAATTGGTATCGGAGCAGTGTTTCTTTGATAAGACATCAATTGCTCTGTATCTCCTCTAGTTGCTCTCATTTGAAAACTCAGTTTTCAGTTGTTAAACAATCATTTTTCACTCACTCACTATGGATAACAATCAATATGCAAGACAGATGCTTATGTGCAACATGGACAGGTTTGACGAATATAAACGTCGTATGCAGGCCTTTCTAGCAGCTACTCATGATGAAACGATGGATGTACTCACTGATGGACCAATTCAGATTACTCACATGCAAACTAAAGGTGAGAGACAAATTCGAGTTCCAAAGCCCAAATCCGAGTGGACCAGTGATGATCGCAAGCGAAACAATCTCAACATTGTTGCTATGGACTTTATTCTTAGAACTCTTGACAGCAACATGTACTTGAAGGTGAAAGAATGCACAACTGCCAAGGAAATGTGGGATAAATTACAACTTGTTTGTGAAGGAACAGATTCAATTAAGGAAAACAAGATCTCTGTTGCAAAAACAAAAGTTTGAAAATTTCAAGATGAAATCTGGTGAAACTATTGACCAAATGGAAACAAGATTCAGTGCTATCATGGATGAATTAGATCTACTCAAGATTGAATACTCTAAGAAAATTATCAACACAAGAATCTTGAAGGAATTACCAATGTGCTGGAAGATGAAGGTCACTGCTATGGAAGAATCTAGAAGACTTGACATAGAGGATTCAATCAAAATCTTCTCAGATCTGAAAGCTTATGAATTCAGTGAAGATTTTACAAGCACAACTGCAATAATCAAAGCTCTGGAAGAACCAAAAACCACAGCACTTGCAGCAGCATCAAATGACATTCAAGAAAACTCATCCAGCAATCTTCTTGAATTGAATGAGATGGAAGAACAAATGGCTCTAATGATGAACACAATTCGAAGAATGAAGAGTGGACATCCAATCACTCAGAAGTTTCTCAAAAGGACTCCTGAGAAAAGAAAAGACGATGAATATCTCTATTTCAACTGCAAGAAACCTGGACATTACAAAGCTGAATGTCCAGAACTAACCAAGAAGACGCCACCAAGAAGAGTTGGTAGAAGAGCTCTCCTTGCTGGAGATGAATCAGATTATGAAGTTGGTACTGAAAGACTATCAGATGACACAGCTTTAATGGCACACATGGAAGATGCAAATGAGGTATGCGAGTCTAACTCTAAATATTCCTCAGCTCAGATTTCCATGCAAAATGCATGTTCTTCGACCGCTGACTCCAATCCAAAAAACCAAGAATTAGAAGAAACACTTGATGAATTGATGAATCAGCTGGTAACTATTCAAGCTGGTTATGAATCAATTAAAGCTGAGAAGGAAAGTCTAATTCTTGAAGTTGAAAGATTGAAGTCTGAATTAAAAGTGTTAAAACTGACTAGAACTGATAAAGAAAAGATTCAAAGATCGACCTACTATATCGACGCAAAGAATCGAATCATTTGCTCAATCAAGTTCGGTTACCGGATTCAAATACGGAAAACCATATGGAGACAAAGCTGGTTTAGGATTTGATACACAACAATCTCTAAGGATGGAACCAACAAAGTGTCAAACCTAGTACCAAAACTGGTATCAAGTTTGTAGCTAAGAAACTTCCACAAACTGAGAAAATTGTTGAACCAGTAAAGCCAGTATCACATAGGACAAATCATTTTTCCAAGAAAACAACCAGATTTACCAACAAAGGGAAACCAAATGGTAAATCGGCTGTACCTCAAGAAAACCGAACTGGGAAATCAACTACCAGGTCCACAAAAACCAATCAAGTCAAGAACCAGAAAAATTACAGTCAAAGTAAATCCAAGAATGTCAATCATTCAAGGATTCACACATTCAGGGGGAAAGGAAGACTATATCCCACTGATGATGATTGGAATTTTACTGCATCTATTGCTAAAATTGATAATAACAATCATTCCAGACAGAAAACCTATCAAAGGTTTCAGTCCAAGACTCAGCAGAAGACTAATCTCAGTTCTCAGCAAAAGTCCCAATACCAAGGTCAGTTCAGACCTCAGTACAGAAGGAATGATGGTTATGATTCTAGTTTTAATAATAGAAAGCAACATGGAAATAAGTTTCGTAAAAAGACACGAGAGATCATATAAATAAGACACATCCAAACATAGATACTATGGGAGTGTGGCTTACATATATGAAAACAAGTGCAACAATATCCGAAGAATCCCAAAAGAATATATTCCCGAGTTGTACCGACAAGCGACCCCATGGACCCAAAGGCGAATTGGGTACCTAAAAACTTCTAATTTTTATTGCGGGATATATGGTACTTTGACAAAGTGGTTGCTCTAGACACATGACAAAGAGTAAAGACTGTCTCGGTAATTTTATTGCAAAAGATGGACCAAAGGTTAATTTTGGAAGTAAAGACAAACCTGGATACACCGAGAGGTTATGGCACCTTAATCGGGAATGGACTTACAATCAAGAATGTATCTTATGTAGAAGGACTACACTACAATCTACTCAAGCACCGAGTCAATTTTGTGATATGGGATACAAAGTTACTTTCGACAAAGAATTATGCGTTGTAGTCGGCGAATCGGCTTATCAAGTTGTCCTAGCCGGAAGAAGAAAAGAAAATATGTATGTAGTAGATTGGACAACGACCGTTCTTTGAAACTTGTTTGCTTGTGCATACAAAATCGAAATCGATTGGCTATGGCACAAGAAACCGAGTCATCTTAATTTTGATGACATCAACACACTTGTTAAGAAGCAGTTAGTCATTGGACTACTAGAAATATCATATAAGAAGGACAGCTTACGTGATGCATGTCAACAAGGAAAGCAAACAAAAGCAAGTTTCAAGACCAAATCTCAGCATTCAACAACCAGACATCTAGAATTGCTACACATGGATTTATTTGGACCTATTACACCAATAAGTATCAGTGGAAAGAAGTATACATTGGTGGTAGTAGATGATTTTTCAAGATACACTTGGGTAATCTTTCTAACAAAGAAAAGTGAAACCAAGCAAAGACTCACAGAACTACTCAAGAGACTTCAAAATCAGAAAGGAGTTTCAGTTGTGAAGATAAGATCAGATAAAGGAACTGAATTCCTCAACAGTGTGATTATTGAATATTGTGAAGAAAATGGTGTTTTACACCAACTTGCTGCCACAGGAACACCTCAACAGAATGGTGTAGCTAAAAGAAGAAATAGAACGCTCAAAGAAGCTGGGAGGACTATGATCTGTGAAGCTAAACTACCTGAAAGATATTGGGCATAAGCAGTTAACATAGCTTGTTACACTCAGAACAGAGCTCTCATGAACAAAAGACATGAGAAGACTCCTTATGAAATTTGGAATGGAAGAAAACCAAATGTTTCATACTTTCATGCTTTTGGAAGCAAATGTTTCATACACAATAATGGAAAAGATCAACTTCATGTTTTTCAAAGACAAGTCGATGAAGGAATTTTTCTAGGATATTCAAGTGTCGGCAAAGCTTTTAGAGTACTAAATAAAAGGACACTCAAGCATGAAGAATCAATACATTTAGTATTTGATGAACCAAACTTCCCTGGTGAAGCAAGCGAAGACCGACAAGAACCAGTTTCTCAGTCTCAGTTACCAGTCATGCCAGAACCAGTTTCAGTTGACATTGGAAGACTACAAATTTCAGAATGTTCAGATCAAGATCAGTCTCAGTCTCCAACTACTCATCAAACCACACCTGAACTACATGTTTCTGATCCAACTGAAGAAATTCAAGAACCAGTTCTTGAAGAACCAGTCGAACAAGATATAAATCCTTTGATACAAACACCCATATATCAATGGATGAGAGATCACCCTGAAGAACAAGTAATTGGTGATACTCAAACTGGCGTTCGAACAAGACATCAATTAGATGCACTGATTGCGTGTTTTCTATCTCAATCATAAACTAAAGAAATTGAAGAAGCTTTGAAAGATCCAGACTGGATATTAGCTATGCAAGAAGAACTCAATGAATTCGAGAGAAATCAAATATGGGAATTGGTAGATAGACCAGTTCATGTCAATATCATTGGAACCAAATGGATTTTCAGAAATAAACTTGATGAAGATGTGAATATCATCAGAAACAACGCTAGACTTGTAGCTAAAGGATACTCTCAAGCTGAAGGCATAGACTTTGATGAAACCTATGCACCAGTTGCAAGATTAGAAGCAATCATATTATTTCTTGCCTTTGCAGCTTATAAGAAATTCAAGGTTTATCAGATGGATGTTAAAAGCGCATTTCTGAATGGAATTCTTGAAAAAGAAGTATACGTTCAACAACCACCTGGATTCGAAATCAAAGATCAAGCATATAAAGTTTTCAAGCTAAGGAAAGCTCTTTATGGACTTTAACAAGCACCAAGAGCTTGATACGAAACTCTATCTCAGTTTCTGGTGGATAATGGATTTATCAAAGGAACAATCGACAAAACTTTATTCAGGATGAAGAATGGAGAAGATACTTGATAGCAAAATAACTAACTGCTAACTTTAACCGACAGAGTATCGGGTCAACAGTAGTATAATGGTAACAAGGTCGAATCCACAGGGAATAACGTTTAAGTACCAAAGTCGACGTAGAACTTAGTTCAGGTCAAGATTATGGTAGGGAGATATTACACTAGTGCAAAAGTAAATATTAACTAACGGTTGTAGTTCTAGTTATTAAAAGGTATAGCCGAATTATGATCCAAGGAGTTACTTTTACCCCTAAGAGAAGACTTGACAGGGAGCGTGTTTTAACCAACCTACCTTTCCACAGTAATTTAACGACATCCACGGGTGCCAACTCCTAATTCTGGTGTTAAGGTCTGAACAACTCTCACTCAACACCCTATGTGAAGTTAATTAATTTTCCCTTTAGAAAACCGATTAACCTAACATGATTATGCTCTTAGAGTCGCTCGAACAACGATGACAAACCTCTCGTATTGGAAACGGTCCTAACAACTAGGCCGAATCTACGCAACGATCCCAAAACCCCTTATCCCACATCTCACCGCAAAATAAATCTATAGGTTCGATGTGTGTGATAGTGAACTTGGTGATCAATCTAATTCAAAGACGTTTAAAATAAGTTTTAGGACGTGGATTAATCATTAAAACATAAAATTACGCGCTGCACAACTCCCGTTTAATCCCCTTTAGGGCGTTTCACTCGATTTTACATAATTCGACTATACACAAATTTAGTTACTCATGATGGTGATAACAATGGAATGATTAAAGGAAATTATACTAAAGACAAGTAAGTAAAAGCGAATTCAACATCATATGAAAAACAAGTAAATAAGTGCTTATAGTTATATATATATAGTTACATAGATAGATAGATATATATAAGTGCATAAAAGTAAATATATATATATATATATATATATATATATATATATATATATATATATATATATATATATATATATATATATATATATATATATATATATATATATATATATATATATATATATATATATATATATATATATATATATATATATATATATATATATAAGTGCGTAATTAAATGCGTAAGTAAATATATATATATAAATATATATATATATATATATATATATTTACTTACGCATTTAATTACGCACTATATATATATATATATATATATATATATATATATATATATATATATATATATATATATATATATATATATATAGTTATAAGTGCGTAAAAGTAAATAAAAGCTCGAAAACAATAATCTATTGATAATTATCCCATTACAACGATATTTTAACTAATTTATATAAAAACATATACATATATATATATATACATACATAGACATATACATATATCTATATATATATATAGCCCCAAAAGAGATGGTGATGAAGATGATGGTGATGAAGAAATAAAAAGATGGAGAAGATCAAAAGAAGAAAAACTAAGAATAGATATTTATATATATATATATATATATATATATATATATATATATATATATATATATATATATATATATATATATATATATATATATATATGGATCTAATTATATCACAAAAAAAAAAAATAAAAGCTTGATGATCATGGATGATGATCATGGACGATGGAGAAGATGAGGGGGAAGAAGAAAAAGAGAGGTTGGAGAAGAGAGGTGAATTAGCAAAGATTTTTGATGGATTTTGGGGTAGTATATATAGGAGATATGTGTATGTATGTATATGTATGTATATGAATGTATATGGCTGATGAAGATGATGAAAAGCACGTTCATTTTCATCATTGGAACAGCCGGATCGATCCGGGAACATCTAGGATCGATCCGGGTCAAAAATCTTGATCCGTATTGTCAAAATTCGTCTATACGGTATCGCAGTTCAGTAAAATGGCCATATCTTGAGTTGTAGACATCCGATTGACGTGATTCAAAGTGCATTGGAAAGCTCTTGCAAAGATCTACAACTTTCATTAAGGAAACTGCTTCAGAAAATGCCGTTTTAATGAGCCATTTGTTCGTCGAAGATATAATTCGTTAGTGGTACCACTAACCACTGAGCCACTTGACCACTTAAGTTAGTGGCACACTCTTATATCCCTAAAAATACCTCTTTTAGGCCTCAAAACGTGTCATTACTCGGGATTTTGGTCAACCTATAATTCTGCAATAAACCACCAAAATACCAAACGTAAATCCGACACGACACTCCGGTTACTAAACCGGTACAAAACTTATAAAAACACGATAAAAATACGATATTTTATAAAATATTCATGACTTATATATTTTTATGAAATTTAGGAATTAAAGACTCGAAATGATACAAAATTGCTCAAAATGATATCAGAAACGGAGTAAAATGTTATGAAGATAACTGTGAATTTTTCCCTCATCACAACCCCCCACTTAGCTTTTGGTCGTCCTCGAGCAAAACAAGCGATAAAATAAAATGAATGAGGAAAAATTCATGAAGAGATAAGATGTAAGGGACAACCAGATGATATAACCATTAGAATTACAACCAGGCGTTAACCTCAATATAAATGTATAACAGAGTGTGTGTGCGACAAGCCTTTTCAATTACCACTATCCTCTCTTGAATAATTCAAGCAAACGCACAAATATCCATTCAGACAGTCCTAATGACTTTCCTAGGTATAAAGAACATTTCCACACAAAGTCCTTCCGTGTACTTATTAGGATAATCCCTAAAGCATATCATTCGGTTTATACCTGGGGATAGTCGAAGATAACTAAGTTTTCAACCATGCTTGATTCATTCCAAAGCAATAGAATGTTTCGTGATAACACCCTAGCCGGACTAAATTTCACATGTGTAGCATATGCCTTCATTCCCAAAGCAATAGGATGTTTCGTGATAACCCCTTAGTCGAATTTGGACTACTATCATCGAGCGGTTGCCCTCTTTCCCGGCAATAGGACATTTCGTGATAACACCCTAGCCGGACTACTATCATCGGGCGATCGGGAGCTTTTAAACCTCATAGTGATATAGGACGTTTCGTGATAACGCCCTACCGCACTCAAATCATTGGTAGCTACAACCGACATATATATAGTTCATCTTAATTTGGTATTTTTCTTTTCATTCCACTTAACTTATATCCTTTCTATCACATTCAAACCTTCAGATATTCACAGTACACGTTCAAAAATTAGGTACTAAGTTACTGCAATTATCTCTAGAATAACCACTAGGATACTGAATGGATACAGTTTAAAATTTTCGCTTCAATATCAAAGGCTTACGTGAACAATGAATTCATGTTACACAAATAAATTTGGGGTTAAAATGCACTTACGGTTCACTTTGGTTATATACATCCAAATCGGTCATTACATCATCAAATCCATGAAATATATACCTTATACAATTTATTTTAATCAACTAAATAATGCTCGAAAAAAAAATCAAAAACTAAGGGATTTTTCGATACAAAATAAATACTTAGTGCCATTACTAGACCAACCTCGACTCTACCCCCCACTTACGAACTTGCAATGTCCCAAGCGTGTGAATGAGATAGAGAGGAAGACTTAGCTTATAAACCTGGCGAGAAAGGTGCTACCGAATCCCGTAACAAACCATGAGAAAGCACGACCCTAATCCCTATACAAAACCAAAACAAAGAAAACACGGGACATGGTCCTCGTGCCAAGACATCGAACAGGATATGGGAATAATAAGAAAATGGCCCCGTCACGTCGAAAATTCGATAGGCAATATATAGCACATAATAGCTTTAGATGGAAAAATCACCATACGGGTAAAGCACGAACATCTAAGCATATACGTATCATAGAGAGTATCACATGAGCATATATCATAGTCAAGTCGGCTATTCCTAGATTCAATTTTATTACACACGGTTTATTAAGGCGAGAAAACTCACCATTATACTACAACGACCGTAAATTTGAAACGGACTAGATCATAAAATGAAATGTGTGAAAGAGCGTTGAGTCTTTTATACCCAGATCCTCAAGAGTTCAACAACCTAAGTCCAAGAAATGATGTATTCGAATGTTTTCTTTTTTCTCCATCGGGATTTTCGGATAACCACCTAATCGTTCCCTGTTTAATGACATTCAAACCTTCATCTCGAGACTTGGTTGTGCTTTGTGTTCACCTTTCATTATGATCATACTTTCCACGAGATTCTACATTTCATCAAGACTAGTCTTATCCAAATTATTATTATTTAACGGGCTGCCTCCCGGTAGCGCTTTTGTTTAACGTCGTTGGCTCGACTAAAACTCAGAAACGATTTATCAAGACTCGGGATCAGTCAAATGCACAATTTCGAGAGCCTCATCGAATGGTAACTTCTTATACTTTTTTAGACGAAGGCCGTTCGTGATGAAAGTTCCGTGCTTCGGATGTGTTACCTCGATGGCTCCTGAGTCGAAAACTCGCAATACCGTATATGGTCCTGACCACCTTGACTTAAGTTTGCCTTGAAATAAATGGAGGCGAGTATTATAGAAAAGGACCTCATCACCTACGTTGAAAATACGAGGTTTGATCAACTTATCATGAAGCATTTTGGTCTTTTCCTTATATTTCGCCGAACACTCGTAAGCTTGAAAGCGAAACTCATCTAACTCGTTCAACTGAGCCATCCTTCTTTCACCGATTAATGCGTCATCCATATTTAGATTCTTAATCGCCCAATAGGCCTTATGCTCTAACTCTACGGGGAGATGGCAAGCCTTGCCAAAAACAAGCATGTAGGGTGACATACCTATTGGTGTCTTGAACGCAGTTCGGTGTGCCCAAAGCGCATCATCTAACTTCTTTGACCAATCCTTAAGATTAGAATTGATTGTCTTCTCCAAGATTCTTTTAATTCCCCGATTGGACACTTCTACTTGGCCACTAGTCTGAGGGTGGTAGCGCGTGCCCAACTTATGAGTGACCCCATACTTCATTAAAAGCTTATTGAAATCTCTATTTGTAAAGTGACTTCCATTGTCACTGATTATTGCTCGAGGTATTCCAAACCGGGATAGAATATGTTTCTTAAGAAACCGTATGACTACATGTTTATCGTTAGTAGGCGAAGCAATTGCCTCAACCCACTTTGAAACGTAATCACAGGCGACAAGAATGTACTGATTCCCGAAAGAAGACGGATATGGTCCCATGAAGTCTAATCCCCATATATCAAAAACTTCACACACTATTATTGGTATCTGGGGCATCTCATTTCTCTTGGAAATCCTCCCTGAGCGTTGACAGGCGTTACATGTCTTAACATACGCATGTGCATCCTTGAAAATAGTGGGCCAGTAGAACCCACTTTGTAACACCTTCAATGCTGTTCTCTCGCCCGAGAAGTGGCCACCGGCCTCTTTATCATGGCAGAACGAGAGAATACTCACTATCTCACTGTCATCAACACATCTCCTCAGGATTCCATCTGCACAAAGCCTAAAAAGTAAGGGATCCTCCCACACATATCGGTTCACCTCGCTATAGAACTTCTTCTTCTGGTTCTCATCAAACTTAGGATCTACAAATCCACACTCATGATAATTAACGAATGGGGCATACCATGGGTTTCCTTTTTTCGCAAAAAATTTCCTCGCTTAACCGGGAGAATCGTATCCACTACGAACAACGCGCTCATCCCGAAAACGGTCATCAATCTCAACTTTTGTAAAACATCTCTCTTCACTCGGCTCCATCCTACTCAGATGGTCAGCTACTACGTTCTCACACCCCTTTCTATTCTTAATCTCTACATCGAACTCTTGAAGAAGCAAGATCCACCTTAACAAGCGTGGTTTTGCATCCTTCTTGGCAAATAGGTATTTCAACGCAACATGGTCAGTGTGAACTATGACTTTCGATCCAACTAAATATGACCGGAATTTGTCGAAAGCAAAAACAACAGCTAAAAGTTCCTTTTCAGTTGTGGCGTATTTTTGTTGAGCCGAGTTCATGGTATGACTTGCATAGTAAAACTCATCCAGCAATCTTCTTGAATTGAATGAGATGGAAGAACAAATGGCTCTAATGATGAACACAATTCGAAGAATGAAGAGTGGACATCCAATCACTCAGAAGTTTCTCAAAAGGACTCCTGAGAAAAGAAAAGACGATGAATATCTCTATTTCAACTGCAAGAAACCTGGACATTACAAAGCTGAATGTCCAGAACTAACCAAGAAGACGCCACCAAGAAGAGTTGGTAGAAGAGCTCTCCTTGCTTGGAGATGAATCGATTATGAAGGCGAAGTTGTACCGAAAGACTATCAGATGACACAGCTTTAATGGCACACATGGAAGATGCAAATGAGGTATGCGAGTCTAACTCTAAATATTCCTCAGCTCAGATTTCCATGCAAAATGCATGTTCTTCGACCGCTGACTCCAATCCAAAAAACCAAGAATTAGAAGAAACACTTGATGAATTGATGAATCAGCTGGTAACTATTCAAGCTGGTTATGAATCAATTAAAGCTGAGAAGGAAAGTCTAATTCTTGAAGTTGAAAGATTGAAGTCTGAATTAAAAGTGTTAAAACTGACTAGAACTGATAAAGAAAAGATTCAGCATCAGCCTACTATATCAGCAGCAGCAACTGAATCATTTGCTCAATCAAGTTCGGTTACCGGATTCAAATCTGGAAAACCATATGGAGACAAAACTGGTTTAGGATTTGATACACAACAATCTTCTAAGGATGGAACCAACAAAGCTGTCAAACCTAGTACCAAAACTGGTATCAAGTTTGTAGCTAAGAAACTTCCACAAACTGAGAAAATTGTTGAACCAGTAAAGCCAGTATCACATAGGACAAATCATTTTTCCAAGAAAACAACCAGATTTACCAACAAAGGGAAACCAAATGGTAAATCGGCTGTACCTCAAGAAAACCGAACTGGGAAATCAACTACCAGGTCCACAAAAACCAATCAAGTCAAGAACCAGAAAAATTACAGTCAAAGTAAATCCAAGAATGTCAATCATTCAAGGATTCACACATTCAGGGGGAAAGGAAGACTATATCCCACTGATGATGATTGGAATTTTACTGCATCTATTGCTAAAACTGATAATAACAATCATTCCAGACAGAAAACCTATCAAAGGTTTCAGTCCAAGACTCAGCAGAAGACTAATCTCAGTTCTCAGCAAAAGTCCCAATACCAAGGTCAGTTCAGACCTCAGTACAGAAGGAATGATGGTTATGATTCTAGTTTTAATAATAGAAAGCAACATGGAAATAAGTTTCAGTAAAAAGACCTGAGAGATCATATAAATAAGACACAGTCCAAACATAGATACTATGGGAGTGTGGCTTACATATATGAAAACAAGTGCAACAATATCCGAAGAATCCCAAAAGAATATATTCCCAGAGTTGTACTGACAACTGACCCCCATGGACCCAAACTGAATTGGGTACCTAAAAACTTCTAATTTTTATTGCAGGATATATGGTACTTTGACAGTGGTTGCTCTAGACACATGACAAAGAGTAAAGACTGTCTCAGTAATTTTATTGCAAAAGATGGACCAAAGGTTAATTTTGGAAGTAAAGACAAACCTGGATACACCAGAGGTTATGGCACCTTAATCAGGAATGGACTTACAATCAAGAATGTATCTTATGTAGAAGGACTACACTACAATCTACTCAGCACCAGTCAATTTTGTGATATGGGATACAAAGTTACTTTCGACAAAGAATTATGCGTTGTAGTCAGCGAATCAGCTTATCAAGTTGTCCTAGCCGGAAGAAGAAAAGAAAATATGTATGTAGTAGATTGGACAACAGCCGTTGCTGAAACTTGTTTGCTTGTGCATACAAAATCAGAAATCAGTTGGCTATGGCACAAGAAACCGAGTCATCTTAATTTTGATGACATCAACACACTTGTTAAGAAGCAGTTAGTCATTGGACTACTAGAAATATCATATAAGAAGGACAGCTTACGTGATGCATGTCAACAAGGAAAGCAAACAAAAGCAAGTTTCAAGACCAAATCTCAAAGCATTCAACAACCGGACATCTAGAATTGCTACACATGGATTTATTTGGACCTATTACACCAATAAGTATCAGTGGAAAGAAGTATACATTGGTGGTAGTAGATGATTTTTCAAGATACACTTGGGTAATCTTTCTAACAAAGAAAAGTGAAACCAAGCAAAGACTCACAGAACTACTCAAGAGACTTCAAAATCGAAAGGAGTTTCGAGTTGTGAAGATAAGATCGATAAAGGAACCGAATTCCTCAACAAGTGTGATTATTGAATATTGTGAAGAAAATGGTGTTTTACACCAACTTGTCGCCACGGGAACACCTCAACGAGAATGGTGTAGCTAAAAGAAGAAATAGAACGCTCAAAGAAGCTGGGAGGACTATGATCTGTGAAGCTAAACTACCTGAAAGATATTGGGCATAAGCAGTTAACATAGCTTGTTACACTCAGAACAGAGCTCTCATGAACAAAAGACATGAGAAGACTCCTTATGAAATTTGGAATGGAAGAAAACCAAATGTTTCATACTTTCATGCTTTTGGAAGCAAATGTTTCATACACAATAATGGAAAAGATCAACTTCATGTTTTTCAGCACAAGGCTGATGAAGGAATTTTTCTAGGATATTCAAGTGTCAGCAAAGCTTTTAGAGTACTAAATAAAAGGACACTCAAGCATGAAGAATCAATACATTTAGTATTTGATGAACCAAACTTCCCTGGTGAAGCAACTGAAGACCGACAAGAACCAGTTTCTCAGTCTCAGTTACCAGTCATGCCAGAACCAGTTTCAGTTGACATTGGAAGACTACAAATTTCAGAATGTTCAGATCAAGATCAGTCTCAGTCTCCAACTACTCATCAAACCACACCTGAACTACATGTTTCTGATCCAACTGAAGAAATTCAAGAACCAGTTCTTGAAGAACCAGTCGAACAAGATATAAATCCTTTGATACAAACACCCATATATCAATGGATGAGAGATCACCCCGAAGAACAAGTAATTGGTGATACTCAAGCGGCGTTCGAACAAGACATCAATTAGATGCACCGATTGCGTGTTTTCTATCTCAATCATAAACTAAAGAAATTGAAGAAGCTTTGAAAGATCCATTTGGATATTAGCTATGCAAGAAGAACTCAATGAATTCGAGAGAAATCAAATATGGGAATTGGTAGATAGACCAGTTCATGTCAATATCATTGGAACCAAATGGATTTTCAGAAATAAACTTGATGAAGATGTGAATATCATCAGAAACAACGCTAGACTTGTAGCTAAAGGATACTCTCAAGCTGAAGGCATAGACTTTGATGAAACCTATGCACCAGTTGCAAGATTAGAAGCAATCATATTATTTCTTGCCTTTGCAGCTTATAAGAAATTCAAGGTTTATCAGATGGATGTTAAAAGCGCATTTCTGAATGGAATTCTTGAAAAAGAAGTATACGTTCAACAACCACCTGGATTCGAAATCAAAGATCAAGCATATAAAGTTTTCAAGCTAAGGAAAGCTCTTTATGGACTTTAACAAGCACCAAGAGCTTGATACGAAACTCTATCTCAGTTTCTGGTGGATAATGGATTTATCAAAGGAACAATCGACAAAACTTTATTCAGGATGAAGAATGGAGAAGATACTTGATAGCAAAATAACTAAGCGCTAACTTTAACCGACGAGTATCGGGTCAACAAGTAGTATAATGGTAACAAGGTCGAATCCACAGGGAATAACGTTTAAGTACCAAAGTCGACGTAGAACTTAGTTCAGGTCAAGATTATGGTAGGGAGATATTACACTAGTGCAAAAGTAAATATTAACTAACGGTTGTAGTTCTAGTTATTAAAAGGTATAGCCGAATTATGATCCAAGGAGTTACTTTTACCCCTAAGAGAAGACTTGACAGGGAGCGTGTTTTAACCAACCTACCTTTCCACAGTAATTTAACGACATCCACGGGTGCCAACTCCTAATTCTGGTGTTAAGGTCTGAACAACTCTCACTCAACACCCTATGTGAAGTTAATTAATTTTCCCTTTAGAAAACCGATTAACCTAACATGATTATGCTCTTAGAGTCGCTCGAACAACGATGACAAACCTCTGTATTGGAAACGGTCCTAACAACTAGGCCGAATCTACGCAACGATCCCAAAACCCCTTATCCCACATCTCACCGCAAAATAAATCTATAGGTTCGATGTGTGTGATAGTGAACTTGGTGATCAATCTAATTCAAAGACGTTTAAAATAAGTTTTAGGACGTGGATTAATCATTAAAACATAAAATTACGCTTTTGCACAACTCCCGTTTAATCCGCTTTAGGGCGTTTCACTCGATTTTACATAATTCGACTATAACAAATTTAGTTACTCATGATGGTGATAACAATGGAATGATTAAAGGAAATTATACTAAAGACAAGTAAGTAAAAGCGAATTCAACATCATATGAAAAACAGTAAATAAGTGCTTATAGTTATATATATATAGTTACATAGATAGATAGATATATATAAGTGCATAAAAGTAAATATATATATATATATATGTATATATATATATATGTATATATATATATATATGTATATATATATATATATGTATATATATATATATATATATATATATATATATATATATATATATATATATATATATATATATAAGTGCGTAATTAAATGCGTAAGTAAATATATATATATAAATATATATATATATATATATATATTTACTTACGCATTTAATTACGCATATATATATATATATATATATATATATATATATATATATATATATATATATATATAGTTATAAGTGCGTAAAAGTAAATAAAAGCTCGAAAACAATAATCTATTGATAATTATCCCATTACAACGATATTTTAACTAATTTATATAAAAACATATACATATATATATATATACATACATAGACATATACATATATCTATATATATATATAGCCCCAAAAGAGATGGTGATGAAGATGATGGTGATGAAGAAATAAAAAGATGGAGAAGATCAAAAGAAGAAAAACTAAGAATAGATATATATATATATATATATATATATATATATATATATATATATATATATATATATATATATATATATATATATGGATCTAATTATATCACAAAAAAAAAAATAAAAGCTTGATGATCATGGATGATGATCATGGACGATGGAGAAGATGAGGGGGAAGAAGAAAAAGAGAGGTTGGAGAAGAGAGGTGAATTAGCAAAGATTTTTGATGGATTTTGGGGTAGTATATATAGTAGATATGTGTATGTATGTATATGTATGTATATGAATGTATATGGCTGATGAAGATGATGAAAAGCACGTTCATTTTCATCATTGGAACAGCCGGATCGATCCGGGAACATCTAGGATCGATCCGGGTCAAAAATCTTGATCCGTATTGTCAAAATTCGTCTATACGGTATCGCAGTTCAGTAAAATGGCCATATCTTGAGTTGTAGACATCCGATTGACGTGATTCAAAGTGCATTGGAAAGCTCTTGCAAAGATCTACAACTTTCATTAAGGAAACTGCTTCAGAAAATGCCGTTTTAATGAGCCATTTGTTCGTCGAAGATATAATTCGTTAGTGGTACCACTAACCACTGAGCCACTTGACCACTTAAGTTAGTGGCACACTCTTATATCCCTAAAAATACCTCTTTTAGGCCTCAAAACGTGTCATTACTCGGGATTTTGGTCAACCTATAATTTACGCAATAAACCACCAAAATACCAAACGTAAATCCGACACGACACTCCGGTTACTAAACCGGTACAAAACTTATAAAAACACGATAAAAATACGATATTTTATAAAATATTCATGACTTATATATTTTTATGAAATTTAGGAATTAAAGACTCGAAATGATACAAAAGTGCTCAAAATGATATCAGAAACGGAGTAAAATGTTATGAAGATAACTGTGAATTTTTCCCTCATCACAACCCCCACTTAGCTTTTGGTCGTCCTCGAGCAAAACAAGCGATAAAATAAAATGAATGAGGAAAAATTCATGAAGAGATAAGATGTAAGGGACAACCAGATGATATAACCATTAGAATTACAACCAGGCGTTAACCTCAATATAAATGTATAACGAGTGTGTGTGCGACAAGCCTTTTCAATTACCACTATCCTCTCTTGAATAATTCAAGCAAACGCACAAATATCCATTCAGACAGTCCTAATGACTTTCCTAGGTATAGGCAGTAACATTTCCACACAAAGTCCTTCCGTGTACTTATTAGGATAATCCCTAAAGCATATCATTCAGTTTATACTGGGGATAGTCAGAAGATAACTAAGTTTTCAACCATGCTTGATTCATTCCCAGCAATAGAATGTTTCGTGATAACACCCTAGCTGGACTAAATTTCACATGTGTAGCATATGCCTTCATTCCCAGCAATAGGATGTTTCGTGATAACCCCTTAGCTGGACTACTATCATCAGGCAGTTGCCCTCTTTCCCAGCAATAGGACATTTCGTGATAACACCCTAGCTGGACTACTATCATCGGGCAGTCAGGAGCTTTTAAACCTCATAGTGATATAGGACGTTTCGTGATAACGCCCTACTGCACTCAAATCATTGGTAGCTACAACCGACATATATATAGTTCATCTTAATTTGGTATTTTTCTTTTCATTCCACTTAACTTATATCCTTTCTATCACATTCAAACCTTCAGATATTCACAGTACACGTTCAAAAATTAGGTACTAAGTTACTGCAATTATCTCTAGAATAACCACTAGGATACTGAATGGATACAGTTTAAAATTTTCGCTTCAATATCAAAGGCTTACGTGAACAATGAATTCATGTTACACAAATAAATTTGGGGTTAAAATGCACTTACGGTTCACTTTGGTTATATACATCCAAATCGGTCATTACATCATCAAATCCATGAAATATATACCTTATACAATTTATTTTAATCAACTAAATAATGCTCGAAAAAAAAAATCAAAAACTAAGGGATTTTCTGATACAAAATAAATACTTAGTGCCATTACTAGACCAACCTCGACTCTACCCCCCACTTACGAACTTGCAATGTCCCAAGCGTGTGAATGAGATAGAGAGGAAGACTTAGCTTATAAACCTGGCAGAAAGGTGCTACCGAATCCCGTAACAGCCATGAGAAAGCACGACCCTAATCCCTATACAAAACCAAAACAAAGAAAACACGGGACATGGTCCTCGTGCCAAGACATCGAACAGGGATATGGGAATAATAAGAAAATGGCCCTGTCACGTCAGAAAATTCGATAGGCAATATATAGCACATAATAGCTTTAGATGGAAAAATCACCATACGGGTAAAGCACAGAACATCTAAGCATATACGTATCATATGAGCATATATCATAGTCAAGTCAGCTATTCCTAGATTCAATTTTATTACACACAGTTTTATTAAGGCGAGAAAACTCACCATTATACTACAACGACCATAAATTTGAAACAGACTAGATCATAAAATGAAATGTGTGAAAGAGCGTTGAGTCTTTTATACCCAGATCCTCAAGAGTTCAACAACCTAAGTCCAAGAAATGATGTATTCGAATGTTTTCTTTTTTCTCCATCGGGATTTTCGGATAACCACCTAATCGTTCCCTGTTTAATGACATTCAAACCTTCATCTCGAGACTTGGTTGTGCTTTGTGTTCACCTTTCATTATGATCATACTTTCCACAGATTCTACATTTCATCAAGACTAGTCTTATCCAAATTATTATTATTTAACGGGCTGCCTCCCGGTAGCGCTTTTGTTTAACGTCGTTGGCTCGACTAAAACTCAGAAACGATTTATCAAGACTCGGGATCAGTCAAATGCACAATTTCGAGAGCCTCATCGAATGGTAACTTCTTATACTTTTTTAGACGAAGGCCGTTCGTGATGAAAGTTCCGTGCTTCGGATGTGTTACCTCGATGGCTCCCGAGTCGAAAACTCGCAATACCGTATATGGTCCGACCACCTTGACTTAAGTTTGCCTTGAAATAAATGGAGGCGAGTATTATAGAAAAGGACCTCATCACCTACGTTGAAAATACGAGGTTTGATCAACTTATCATGAAGCATTTTGGTCTTTTCCTTATATTTCGCCGAACACTCGTAAGCTTGAAAGCGAAACTCATCTAACTCGTTCAAATGAGCCATCCTTCTTTCACCGATTAATGCTTCATCCATATTTAGATTCTTAATCGCCCAATAGGCCTTATGCTCTAACTCTACGGGGAGATGGCAAGCCTTGCCAAAAACAAGCATGTAGGGTGACATACCTATTGGTGTCTTGAACGCGATTCGGTGTGCCCAAAGCGCATCATCTAACTTCTTTGACCAATCCTTAAGATTAGAATTATTTGTCTTCTCCAAGATTCTTTTAATTCCCCGATTGGACACTTCTACTTGGCCACTAGTCTGAGGGTGGTAGGCAGTGCCCAACTTATGAGTGACCCCATACTTCATTAAAAGCTTATTGAAATCTCTATTTGTAAAGTGACTTCCATTGTCACTGATTATTGCTCGAGGTATTCCAAACCGGGATAGAATATGTTTCTTAAGAAACCGTATGACTACATGTTTATCGTTAGTAGGCGAAGCAATTGCCTCAACCCACTTTGAAACGTAATCACAGGCGACAAGAATGTACTGATTCCTGAAAGAAGACGGATATGGTCCCATGAAGTCTAATCCCCATATATCAAAAACTTCACACACTATTATTGGTATCTGGGGCATCTCATTTCTCTTGGAAATCCTCCCTGAGCGTTGACAGGCGTTACATGTCTTAACATACGCATGTGCATCCTTGAAAATAGTGGGCCAGTAGAACCCACTTTGTAACACCTTCAATGCTGTTCTCTCGCCCGAGAAGTGGCCACCGGCCTCTTTATCATGGCAGAACGAGAGAATACTCACTATCTCACTGTCATCAACACATCTCCTCAGGATTCCATCTGCACAAAGCCTAAAAAGTAAGGGATCCTCCCACACATATCGGTTCACCTCGCTATAGAACTTCTTCTTCTGGTTCTCATCAAACTTAGGATCTACAAATCCACACTCATGATAATTAACGAATGGGGCATACCATGGGTTTCCTTTCTGCAAAAAATTTCCTCGCTTAACCGGGAGAATCGTATCCACTACGAACAACTGCTCATCCCGAAAACGGTCATCAATCTCAACTTTTGTAAAACATCTCTCTTCACTCGGCTCCATCCTACTCAGATGGTCAGCTACTACGTTCTCACACCCCTTTCTATTCTTAATCTCTACATCGAACTCTTGAAGAAGCAAGATCCACCTTAACAAGCGTGGTTTTGCATCCTTCTTGGCAAATAGGTATTTCAACGCAACATGGTCAGTGTGAACTATGACTTTCGATCCAACTAAATATGACCGGAATTTGTCGAAAGCAAAAACAACAGCTAAAAGTTCCTTTTCAGTTGTGGCGTATTTTTGTTGAGCCGAGTTCATGGTATGACTTGCATAGTAGATAGGGCGAAACAACTTGTCAACCTTCGACCTAGGACGGCTCTACGGCATAATCACTCGCATCACACATCACTTCGAACTCCTTAGACCAATCAGGTGCTAGCAAGAAGGAGCCGAAGTAAGAAGTTTCTTAAGAGTTCGAAAAGCATCTAGGCATGCCGCATCAAAAACACAAGGGGCACCCTTCATCAATTGAAGAGTAAGAGGTCTAGCAATGTGGGAAAAACCCGGAATGAATCTACGATAAAAACCTGCATGTCCCAAGAATGAACGTAGAGTCTTCAGATTTGTAGGCATAGGTAGCTTAGAAATTGCCTCTATTTTTGCTCTATCGACCTCTATTCCTTTACCCGATACCTTATGTCCTAAAACAATTCCTTCAGTTACCATGAAATGATACTTTTCCCAATTTAAAACCAAGTTTGTCTCCTCACAACGTGCAAGCACCTTATCAATGTTCGACAAACACTCGTCAAAAGTATCACCAAAAACGCTAAAGTCATCCATAAAAACTTCCATGAAATTCTCTATCATATCGGCAAAGATAGCCATCATGCATCGCTGGAACGTCGCGGGTGCATTACACAACCCAAACGGAATTCTTTTGAATGCAAAGGTGCCATACGGACATGTGAATGTAGTCTTATCCTGGTCATGTATATCGATGTGAATTTGATAGTAGCCACTAAAACCGTCCAAAAAACAGTAAAATGCATGACCACTCAGACGCTCTAGCATTTGATCAATAAATGGTAAGGGAAAATGATCTTTCCTAGTCTTATCATTCAGCATGCGAAAATCAATACAAACTCTGTGACCAGTAACTAAACGAGTAGGAATGGGCACACCTTTTTCATTAAGCTCAACTGTGATGCCTCCTTTCTTAGGCACGACTTGTGTGGGGCTCACCCATTCACTGTCGGAGATTGCGTAGATTATCCCTAACTCAAGCATCTTTACCACGTCTTTTCTTACCACTTCTTGCATATGTGGGTTCGGCCGTCTCTCGAAAGCGCCTAACCGGCTTGGCACCTTCTTCCGGGATGATCTTGTGCTTGCGGATATCGCACTAATCCCTTTTATGTCAACCATCTTCCATCCGAAGGCCTTTTTGTGTTTCTTCAAGACGTGGATCAACTTAGCTTCCTGCAAAACGGTTAGTGCAGACGAAACAATAAGAGGAAGTAATTCATCAGGTTCTAAAAACACATACTTTAAATGCTTAGGAAGTGGCTTCAGCTCCAGATCAGTAGGTGGTTCCTCGATTGACGGCTTTGGCAGCTTGCCAGTCAAACCGAGCTCTAGCTTCTTATTCCAGCTTGCATCGACAAAAGGAGTTGCCTCCAAATGATATACCTAAACTCTCATTTGTGGATCGTCATCCTCTGCGGTGCTTGACTTCATCAAGCATTCTTCCATTGGTTCTTGGTATCCCTGCAGGTTAGTGTGCTCCAAAATACAAGGATATATAGCATCAACAGAAAAACAATCCCTCTTTTCATCATCAGGATGCTTCATTGCATTATAGACATTTATGGCTACACTCTCCTTCCCGACTCGTAGTATAATCTCTCCCCTCTTAACGTCTATCAAGGTCTCTCCTGTGTTCAAGAAAGGCCGACCTAACAAAAGTGAGGTTTTAGTATCCATATCCATATCTAAGACTACAAAGTCAACAGGGAAAACAAACTTGTCTACCTGTACCAACACATCTTCAGTTACCCCTAGAGGTTTCCTAACAGACCTATCTGCCATCTGTAAGGTCATTCCTGTTGGCTCTAACGCTCCCAATCCCAATTTCTCATAAATTCCTCTAGGCATCAGGCTCACAGAAGCCCCTAGATCACATAGCACATTTTTAAACACAGTTTCTCCAATGGTAATTGGGATGGTAAAGCTACCTCTATCCTGCAACTTGGGGGGTATTCTATTATCAAAGATTGCAGAACATTCCTCACTCAAATGTACCATCTGTTGCATCTTCTCCTTACTCGACAACATTCCTTTCAAAAACTTAAAGTATGGGGGAATGCTCGAAATTGCCTCTAATAGGGGAATATTCACCTCTACCTTTCTTAAGAGATTCAGAAATTTTGCCTGACCCTGGGTCAGTATGTCCTTTCTGGGTCCCTTAGGAGGATAGGGCAAAGTAATTACATCAAAATCAGGGGGAGGAGGAGGAATTCTGTTTTTCTTACCTCTTTCTTTAGGCGGCGAGGCTTCTTCTTCTTTGATGTCCAATACCACATAGTCGTTCTTCGGTGCTGCCCTTTCCACTGCTTTCTGGTTTGCCTCAGCCAATGCCTTTTTCGTTGCTTCCAATTCTTTCCTCATTGCAGCCATTTCTTTCTTCACACTGCCAAATTCCAAGTCCTCAATCTCGACTTCACCATACATGGCCCCTTCACGGTCGATTGCCTTCTCTTTCTCAGCCTTATCAGTTTCTGCTTTTTCAGCCCATAATTCCTTCTTCTTATCACTCAGCCCAACCTCTTTACCACTTCGTGTGAACACAGCATTCACACCCTTTGGGTTCCTCTCAGTGTTACTTGGAAGTCCACCACTCAGATTTGTTTTCAATGTGTCGGTTATTTGACCCACTTGGGTCTCCAAGTTCCGAATGGTAGAATGTGTGGCCACTTTTTGCTCTACAGCATTCTTGTTTAGCTCAGAAACAGTCCTGTCTAATCTTTCCAGAAGTATCTCAGCGGGCGTCTTCTGAACACCAGAATTGTTTGATTGCTGACTGTTTTGGTTGTTCTGGTGCAGATGAGCATTCGGATGCTGATAGGTGCCAGAATTAGTACTTCTCAACGAACGGCCGGCTCACTTGCGATTCTGATTGTTTTGCTGACCCTGATTCGATTCCAGCCTTGATTTTGGTTCCAATTCTGATTCTGCTGTTGTCCTTGTGACTGAGATTGCGGGTTCTGACTGTTTTGATTCCAGCCTTGATTCGATTCGGTATGAACTCGATTCGGGGGTTCGATTCCAAGGTCGGTTGTACGGGCTTTGGTTTTGCCTAAAGCCTTGGTTCGATTCTTGTTTCGATTCCAATTCGATTCGACCCCGGTTCTAACCTTGATTCTCGCGATTCGATTCCATTTCCCCCGGTTTCATTGTCCAACATAATTCACTTCATATTGTTGTGAACCATCACCCATACCATAATCCATTTGTGGCCCTTGCCGATTATCAAAGTTTTGATTCCTTTGTTGCGGCCAAACTCTTGCCGATTCATATCCATTTGCCTCATCGCATAGACATTCATCCGCTCTTGGTCATTCGATTGCCGAGGCTAACGTTGTCTTGGAGTAGGCGTCAAGCGTTGTGGATAAGTGGGTTTTTTCGATGATGCACATTCCATGGCAGAATGTCCACCTCCACAAAGTTGGCATTGTTGTGCCTTCTTTCGTTCTAACTCCATTCGGTCCATCTTTAGCACCATTTCTTGCATCTTGTCATGTATGGCCGTCTCTCTATCAAGCTCTTCTTTTAGCGACTTCACACTTTCCAGGGGGGCTTTCTTCTTTCTGCTCGACCCCCATTGTCCTTCTCCATCTGCCGCATTCTCAATCTGTCTCATAGCTTGCTCCGGCGGCAGATTCATGATATCTCCGCCACTGGCGGCATTCAGCTTATTCTGGTCCATTGGCTCTAAGGCCCTGAATAATATAATAACCTGTTCCACTGTAGAAAAACCGTGTGGAGGGCATCTCTTCAGTAGACCCCTGAATCTCTCATAAGTCTCTTTTAAGGTCTCTCCCTCGAGACCGTCAAACGAAGAGATTCCTTCCTTCAAATCTAGAATCTTCGCCGGAGGAAAATACTTTTTCAGAAACACTCTCGTTACATCGGCCCATGTATGTAACGAATCATTTGGTAAACAAATCATACCAATCTTTAGCGTAATCTCCTCTTAATGCAAACGGAAAAACTATTAATTTTACCGCCTCGTCACTTACCCCGTTATATTTCATTGTTCCACAAATCTGGAGAAAGTGATCCAGAAAGCTATTCGGGTTCTCAGTCGATTTCCCGTGGAACAAGGCGTGTTCCCCCAACATGTTCAAAATATTTTGCTTAATATCCATGTTATTCGCATTAATTGGGTTGTTCTTCAATTGGCTCGATGAGTGGTTCTTTGGAGCTTCGGGTCATGCACTGACAAACAAGAAACAACGAGAAAAAATAAAAACGACCTAAGCCCAAGCTTTCGGTCAACTTATAAGATATCAAATGTTACGTCCCCGGCAACGGCGCCAAAAAGCTTGATAGCAAAATAACTAACTGCTAACTTTAACCGACAGAGTATCGGGTCAACAGTAGTATAATGGTAACAAGGTCGAATCCACAGGGAATAACGTTTAAGTACCAAAGTCGACGTAGAACTTAGTTCAGGTCAAGATTATGGTAGGGAGATATTACACTAGTGCAAAAGTAAAGATTAACTAACGGTTGTAGTTCTAGTTATTAAAAGGTATAGCCGAATTATGATCCAACGAGTTACTTTTACCCCTAAGAGAAGACTTGACAGGGAGCGTGTTTTAACCAACCTACCTTTCCACGAGAATTTAACGACATCCACGGGTGCCAACTCCTAATTCTGGTGTTAAGGTCTGAACAACTCTCACTCAACACCCTATGTGAAGTTAATTAATTTTCCCTTTAGAAAACCGATTAACCTAACATGATTACGCTCTTAGAGTCGCTCGAACAACGATGACAAACCTCTGTATTGGAAACGGTCCTAACAACTAGGCCGAATCTACGCAACGATCCCAAAACCCCTTATCCCACATCTCACCGCAAAATACATCTATAGGTTCGATGTGTGTGATAGTGAACTAGGTGATCAATCTAATTCAAAGACGTTTAAAATAAGTTTTAGGACGTGGATTAATCATTAAAACATAAAATTACGCGCTGCACAACTCCCGTTTAATCCCCTTTAGGGCGTTTCACTCGATTTTACATAATTCGACTATACGCAAATTTAGTTACTCATGATGGTGATAACAACGGAATGATTAAAGGAAATTATACTAAAGACAGTAAGTAAAAGCGAATTCAACATCATATGAAAAACAGTAAATAAGTGCTTATAGTTATATATATATAGTTACATAGATAGATAGATATATATAAGTGCATAAAAGTATATATATATATATATATATATATATATATATATATATATATATATATATATATATATATATATATAAGTGCGTAATTAAATGCGTAAGTAAATGCGTATAATTAAATGCGTAAGTAAATGCGTAATGTCACAATGTATATATATATATATATATATATATATATATATATATATATAAGTGCGTAAAAGTAAATAAAAGCTCGAAAACAATAATCTATTGATAATTATCCCATTACAACGATATTTTAACTAATTTATATAAAAACATATATATATATATATATATATATATATATATATATATATATATATATATATATATATATACATACATACATAGACATATACATATATCTATATATATATATAGCCCCAAAAGAGATGGTGATGAAGATGATGGTGATGAAGATGATGGTGATGAAGAAATAAAAAGATGGAGAAGATCAAAAGAAGAAAAACTAAGAATAGATATATATATATACAAGGATATATATATATATATATATATATATATATATATATATATATATATATGGATCTAATTATATCACAAAAAAAAAAAAAAAAACTTGATGATCATGGATGATGATCATGGACGATGGAGAAGATGAGGAGGAAGAAGAAAAAGAGAGGTTGGAAAGAGAGGTTGGAGAAGAGAGGTGAATTAGCAAAGATTTTTGATGGATTTTGGGGTAGTATATATAGGAGATATGTGTATGTATGTATATGTATGTATATGAATGTATATGGCTGATGAAGATGATGAACATCACGTTCATTTTCATCATTGGAACTGCCGGATCGATCCGGGAACATCTAGGATCGATCCGGGTCAAAAATCTTGATCCGTATTGTCAAAATTCGTCTATACGGTATCACAGTTCAGTAAAATGGCCATATCTTGAGTTATAGACATCCGATTGACGTGATTCAAAGTGCGTTGGAAAGCTCTTGCAAAGATCTACAACTTTCATTAAGGACACTTCTTCAGAAAATGCCGTTTTAATGAGCCATTTGTTCGTCGAAGATATAATTCGTTAGTGGTACCACTAACCACTGAGCCACTTGACCACTTAAGTTAGTGGCACACTCTTATATCCCTAAAAATACCTCTTTTAGGCCTCAAAACGTGTCATTACTCGGGATTTTGGTCAACCTATAATTCTGCAATAAACCACCAAAATACCAAACGTAAATCCGACACGACACTCCGGTTACTAAACCGGTACAAAACTTATAAAAACACGATAAAAATACGATATTTTATAAAATATTCATGACTTATATATTTTTATGAAATTTAGGAATTAAAGACTCGAAATGATACAAAAGTGCTCAAAATGATATCAGAAACGGAGTAAAATGTTATGAAGATAACTGTGAATTTTTCCCTCATCAATACTTTACTTGTTCAAATTTATGTTGATGATATCATTTTTGGATCCGAAAATGAACAGCTATGTGAGAAATTTGCAAGTTTGATGAAAAGCAAATTTCAGATGAGTATGATGGGAGAATTGAATTACTTCCTTGGTTTACAAGTTAAACAGTTAGATGATGGAATTTTCATTCACCAAACAAAGTATACAAGAGAACTTATCAAAAAATTTGGTATGGAAAAATCTACTGGAATTTCTACACCAATGGGGACCAACATCAGGCTAGACGAAGACAAAG
The DNA here is from genome assembly GCA_036785695.1 of Gentiana straminea. NCBI lineage: Eukaryota > Viridiplantae > Streptophyta > Magnoliopsida > Gentianales > Gentianaceae > Gentiana > Gentiana straminea. Next base: position 1,685,750 of record JAVUPR010000046.1, read on the forward strand.
AAGGCAAAGATGTTGATCAAACACTCTACAGAAGGATGATTGGAAGCTTACTCTATCTTACAGCAAGTAGACCAGACATATCTTTTACTGTTGGTGTATGTGCAAGATTTCAGTCCAGACCAAAGGAAAGTCATCTCACAGTTGTGAAAAGGACATTGAAATATTTGAAAGACACAGATGGAGTTGGAATATGGTATTCAAAAGAAGGAGAATTCAACCTGATTTCTTATTCAGACTCAGATTATGCTGGATGCAAAGTGGACAGAAAAAGCACATCAGGCACATGTCAGTTACTAGGAAACAGATTTGTGTCATGGTTTAGCAAGAAGCAAAACTCAATTTCAATTTCAACGGTGAGCGAGTACATAGCAAATTTGGAAGTTGTTGTGCTCAAGTTTTATGGATCGACAAAGCAATTAAGAGATTATGGGATGAAGAAGGAACAATTCCCATAATGTGTGACAACACAAGTGCAATTGCAATCACTGATAATCCAGTGTTACACTTAAAAACAAAACACATTGATGTGCGTCATCACTTTATAAGAGATCATGCAGAGAAAAAGAATATAACAGTTCTTTATGTACCTACTGAAGATCAGTTGGAAGATATCTTTACAAAGCCATTGGACAAAGAAAGATTTGCAAAATTAAGAACAGAGTTGGGAATAATCAAAGTCAGTTAAATCAGTTAAGTCCAGAGATTCGTCAAGGGGATTAATCTTTGTTAATGTTGGGTGCGCTCACTTAACAGATCAGTCATTGACATCAACAATCTCAAACTGATTAAATGAAACTGGACATTATTTCTAAAACTGACCTCATCATCAGTTTCTATTCCAGTCAAATTTAGTCAAAGGTTGACATGATAAAATCAACAGCGGTTATGTCACATTATAATACTTCAATTCTTTTTGTCAGAATTTCGCGTGTACACCCCACGTTTGTCAGAACAATACATGCATCGGTTACCCAAAACCACCATGGAATTTGAAAAGTTGTACTACTCAACCACCAGAATTTCCTACCTATTTATTCAACCTCCGTTCACATTACTTCAAATCGAAATTCGAATCCTCATCCTTTCCAGAAAACAAAACAAACCCTTCAAAATCTCTCTTCTCAAAAATCAATTTTTGTGTTCACACTCAAACATGACCACTTCAGAAAAATCAAAACAAGAAAGATTAATAACAGAGTTAGATGAGCTGACATTCAAAATGTATAAAGCTCTGTGTCAAAACACTCTGTTAGCAAGCTGGATATATGATAAAATCGAGAAACAATCAGGCTTGAGAAACTTACTGGAAGTTGATTTCAAAGAAGAACGTGATACAGAAGGAATTTTGCAATTTTGGCAAAATATGCGTTTGGTACGAGACTCTCTGATGACCAAAGTTCGTGGAGATCGCATTGTTCTCAATGAAAGCGTCATAAGGACACTCTTTGGCTTCCCAAATTCAACTGTGACAACAACAGATTGGACTACTTTACCATTGAAAAGAGAAGCTTTTCTTGAGCTACTTACTTTTTCTACAGAACCAATCGAACCTGGTAATCATGTAGACAAAATCAAGCCAGAATTTGGACACCTCAGCAGATGGCTCAGCAAACACGTCATTGGGAAATCCAAAGGAGTTAGTATACTGTCAGAAGAAAATAATTATCTCATGAATATAATCTGGGATGGAATAGAATTCAATTGGGCGGGCTATGTTGTCAATCAGTTTAAAAGACAACATTTGGCTGAATTAGACAGTGCAAGACGAACTCAAGCTGAAGGACAAGAAACTGTTGATAGATTCCGACTGAAGAAGACACTCAGTGGAATCATTCAGTTTTACTTAGAAAGAATCACAGAAAGGGAAGCAAGCAAGGCAATCTGCACCTACAAAGGAAATCGCAGGAACAACTTCCCAACCTGAAGCAAGTCAGAAAACTGTGTCTCAACCGGAAGCTGTACACAAAGGGACTAAGCGAAAGGCTGAATCAGCAGAAGCAAGATCAGTTGTAAGATGCTTGTACCCAGAAATCTCAAAAGATAAAGCACCAACTGAGGGGGAAAAGCAACAACAACAACCGACAATTGAAGTTACACAAGAAAAGGTCACTACTGACCATACTTCTCAGTCACAACATGAATTAGTTCAGCAATCAGCACAAATTTTTGAAGCTGATAGAATCATCAAGCTAATGAAGATGAAACTTAAACCAGAAGATTCTCGAGATGTCAGTTTACAGACTGAAGAAAAACTACTCTTGGAGAAATTGGAAGTTAGAGATCTATATGCTCTGTTTCCTATCTCGGAATTTCTTGACAATTGTTTCAAAAGATTCACTGAACTAGCAAAAAGAAGAGAATTAGGCACATCATCTACCTCGAAAGATACTTCCAAGAAGAATGATGATGATAAAGATGATGAATCAAGAAAAGAAGCTGATGAGACTACAGTTTTGCAAACAGAAACTCAACCTCAACCTCAACCTCTAGCAATGCAAACTGTATCTCAGCAAGAAGGATTACCAGTTGAAGATCAGACAACTGACAATCAGGAAGCAGCTGATGGAACTGCTAATCAACAACTGATGATTATTAAAGATAATACTCAGTCTAAGGATCCAATAGAAGATACTTATGATCCTTCTGACATCCTCACAAAGGATGAATTGGCAAAAGTACATGAAAATTTGAAGATTGTGCTTAGTAGCAAGGATGCACAAAATGATCTTTTATCAAATATTTCTGGATATCTCGATTATAGAACCAGAACAGATGTTTCAGTTCATGCAAGACTAGAGATGATCCACAAATCAAGTTCAAGTTCTGCTTCAGAAATTTTGTTACTCAAACAAAAACTTGAAGACTCAACCGCAGTAGATAGGGAAACACATGCCCAAGCTCACTGGCATATGAATCAGCATATCTATGGGTTAGAAACTTAGCTTAAGGAGGTACTTGCTTCTCAGCGACAGATCACAGAAGATCAAAAAGCAACCCATGTCCTGGTAGATCAGTTATATGATGCCAAAAAGGGGGAAGCTGAAGAAGAAAAGCTGAAGTTACTTGGAGAAATGAAGAGACTTGAAGATGAATTGCAAAGATACAAATCAGATCCTAAGTTCTTAAGGAAAGAACTAACTGACGAATAGCTCATTGAAAAGTACAGTCAACTTGGAGACAGAAGAGTTGCTCTAACAAAGGATCTATGGATGAAGTTTACCAACCATCACAATCCTATCAAAGCTAAGTACAGGGACAGGACAACTGAAGAATCCTTGAACTACTTTTTATCTGATTTATTCTCAAAGCAGAAAATGGCACAATACAAGAAAAATCAGAGGATTGATGATAAACTGAATATTAAAGACAAGACTGAACAAATGAAAGCAGATGTAGTAGAATTTGAAAATTACTACTTGAAAGAATCAGACTTACCAAAGCTAATTCAATGGAGAAGATGGAAAGAAGAAAGTCAAGTTGACTAACAAGACTTTTTCAAAGATAGACTCCAAGCTAGAAGATGATTTTCGTATGTATGACTGTTAAGGGTGAATTTATACGATTTATAACGCTATATTCTATGATATTTTTCCCCGTATTTGTACTAAATTGCATAAGAAACGTGTGTTTAATAGAAATATTGAGTAAATGATATTTTAGAAGAGTTAATCGCAAAATAGGTTGATTTATGTGCTTTAATTATGTTTTTATGATTATTTGGGCGATATTACATTTTGTGGTGTTTTTATATGATGTAGATACATTTTTCAAGGCTCAAATGATGATCAAAAGAGATAAGAGTCGAAATATGTGGTGATCAAAAGAGATAATGAAGGAATTGACAAGATGAAAAGAGATAGAGATCAAAGAAATCAAGATTCGAACATTTGGACTGGCGTCCAGAATCTCCGTCCAGTGGACGGGCGTCTGGTGAATTGAACGAGCGTCCAGGGATGGAAAGTTGATTCGGGAAGTTTGGACGCCGGTAAGGATCTTTCGAATGGACGAGCGTCCGGTCATGACTCGGCCCGATTTGAAGTTCATATGAAGAGTGGACGGGCGTTCACCTATCCAGACGGGCGTCCGGTAGCCGACTTAGTGAAACCGACTTTAAAATCTATATATAGTCGGCTGTTTCTCCACACAAAAGATACCATACACTCATTATTCAAAACCCTAAACCTAGGGGCGGCTTTAGGCTGCGTTTTTCTCCTTTTATTCCAGTTTTTATGCACTTTAGATCTAGATTAAACTAGTTACTTTTTATGTACTATTTCTGCAAATTTGAGTTGCAGAGGATGTTCAGAGGCTAAAAGCTTCATCAAACGAGTATTGTGAAGCCATCCAACGATTGTTGATTTCGTTTTCTTCGGTTGTACTGTGAGTTTTTATTTAAAGGTTGTTTCTTATTCATGTTTATTACGTTTAATTGCTTTTACATCGGAAGATATGCATGTGTGATTGTTTATTGTTGATGGAAATCTTAATAAACCCTAGATCATCATGAATAAGAATAGTAATTCGAATCTATCATAACGGAAGTTAATAGGTTTAATTGCTAGATTATAAACATAAAGTTTATACCTTTGGTTAGAAAACGCGTTAATCTTGCATTGGAAGATAATAGATTAATAGATGAACTTTCTAAGGAATTAGGGTTCATGTTTAGATAAGGTGAGTCACAACCTAGATAAAAACCACAATATAATCGAGATAGGAGATCAATGCTTGTTGGATAGGTGGATCAATCCTCGTTTGTTCGTTATAAACTTGATTTAAATCCTTAAAACTTGAATTTGTTTAGTTAGTTTACTTTTATTTGCATCTTAGACTAGTCTAGTTAGTTTAAATTGATTCGCAGCCGTATCCTTCCTAGCTTTGGATTATATCCTCTCGTCTAGTTTTATTTTTGTTTTGTTTGGTGTTTATTCACTGTTTAGATTAGTTTCGTGACATAGGTTAGTTAGTTAAACAAAAACTAGGGTTAGCAATCGCCAGTTCCCCGTAAGATCGACCCGGCATTAACCACTATTACTACGATCCTTATACTTGAGGTTAACCGGATTATTACTTGTTTATTTTGTGTTGATAAAATCCGTGACAAGTGTTTGGCGCCGTTGCCGGGGAACCGGACGGTTGTCTAGTTTTTGTTTTTCGTTTTTTTTCTGTTTGTTTCTGTTTTTCCTGTTTTTATCTCGTTTTAAATTCCTGTTTTTAGTTGATAATTGTTTTAGGTAATTGTTAAGTAGATAATTAGGGTTTAGTTAGGGTTTAAGACCTTCCCTTAGTAGTTTCCTTTGAGATTTGATCGTCTTTCTTTCTATTTTTTCTGTCTTTCTGTCTTACCTTCTTTTCTTTTCTGCAAATTACTGCTTCTGTTCTAGTTTTCCCGTTACCAGACGGGCGTCTGGGATCTTGGACGCCCGTCCGCTGGAAAATTATCAATTCTGTTATGTTTTTATTCACTTAGACGAGCATCCATAAGATTTGGACGCCCGTTCAAGTATTCTGCCTTTCAGACGAGCGTTTGGACCACTAAACGCCCGTCCAGTCCAAATTCCACCCGGACGCCCGTCCAAACCCTTGGACGTCCGTCCGGTCCCTTTTTCTTCTATAATTTTGTTTCTTTTTCTTCTTTCCCTCTCTTTTCTTTAGGCCTTTAATTTCTAGTTAGGCTTTTAATTTCTTGGTTTTTAGGCTTCTTTTCACTTGTTTTTGGTCCGGTTTATGCAAACTCGGAGTCAAAAGGGACCGTTATTATACACCCCTGACCCCGAGCGAACCGTAGTCCGGCCAAACAGGCGGATTTTCCGTTCTGCGGTTCTGGCCAAGACGAGCCGAGCGAGATCTTGAAGATCAACTAGCAAGAGAAATCACTGATTTTGTGATAATGGCCGCTAATAATAGACGTACGTTGGCAGACTACGCCATGCCAGGCGAAGTCAAAGTCAACCCGGCTATTGTTATTCCAGCCATTACGCAACCTTTGAGTTAAAACCGGGACTTATTCGGATGATGCGGCATGCATCTATTTTTCATGGTTATCAATCGAGAATCCGCATACCCACTTACATACATTCTAGAGATATGCGGTACTACACGCATCCAAGGAGTAAGTGAGGATGCTATCAAGCCGAAACTTTTCCCATTTTCTTTGAAGGGGAGGCTAAAGAGTGGTACACCTCTCTCCCCCTCGAATCTATCACCACCTGGGCTGAACTTGAAAGAGAATTTCTAAGTCAATACTTTCCGCCTTCAAAGACAGCCCAGTGTTTGAACGACATTTTCACATTCTATCAGAAAGAAAATGAGTCGTTCTTTGAATGTTGGAAGAGATTCAAGTCTCTTCTCAGAAAATGTCCCCATCATGGCTTGCCACTGGAAAGGCAAGTCAACACCTTCTTTAGTGGATTGACCGAGCTTACTAAAGGCATGGTCAATAGTTCATCTGGTGGGGCGTTTCTGAAGAAAACACCTGAAGAGGGATGGGCACTGTTTGAGGACATTGCAAAGTATAACTACGCCCCCTCTTATCAAGCAATTCAAGCACCTCCTCCTCCTAAGGTTGAGGAAGTTAATATGCAAAGTTTGATAGCCATGCTGCAACAGCAGATGGCAACATCTCAAATTTCAAATCCGATAAATCAAACTTCTTCTTTTCCACAGAACCCTCAGGTTCTGTATTGCGAAAATTGCTGTCAGACTGGCCATATGAATGGCCAGTGTCAATTTAATCCCCCTGCACCTTATCAAGTGAATGATGTCCATGATTATGGACAGTACAATCAAGTCACATGTCAGAATTGTGACGAGGTGGGGCACACTTCTAGGTTCTGTCCTATGAACGGACAGAATGCCGAAGTGAATGCATTCTATGGTCAGAACAATCAAAGGTTCAATCGGCCATCGGCGAATAATTTCCAAAACCAAGGGTTTAATCCATCTTCAAATTTCAATCCTAATTCGAATCTTAATTCGAATCAGAATTTCAATAGAAACCCTGGGTTTAATCAGAACCAAAACTCGAATTTTTCCAATCTTACGCAAAAATTCAATCAGAATTGGCCTTCCAATTCAAATTCTCAATTCCAAAGTCGGCTCAGCCACCCCTATTCTTCAAACTTCCAGAACTCTCAAGGCCCCTCCCAACCTACCAATCTTGAAGCTAAATTGGAGGAGCAGAGTAGATCAATGAAGAATCTTGAGAGACAAATTGGGCAACTGGCTGAACAGTTAGCTTCTAGACCCCCAGGGCAGCTGCCCAGTTTCACCGAGAAGAACCCGAAGGGTGGTCAAGTTGCTCAGGCTGACTTGAACAAAGGCCCATGTACTGACCTCGTGCCATCAATGCAATACGGTAAAGAGGAGGCCAGTGCAATGAATCTGAGAAGCGGTACTCAAGTTAGTGGTCCTTCCCATCAGGGAAACCACTAGCCCCTCCTGCCATTGATAAGGCAGGAGGGGAAGCTGAACACCTACACTCCCCTCAACTGCAAGAGAAAACTCAGGTGGCTGATCCCCTGAGAGGTGAAGAAGTTGGAAGTCCTCAGGTGGCTGATCCCCTGATGGATGAAGAAACAAGCGAAAGTCAGGAGGCTGATCCCCTGACTAATAAAAAAGTTGAAAAAGCTGTTCGATGGAAAGATCTGGAGGACAAAGCTGTAAGCAAATCCTCAAAGAAAGTCTTTTCTGAGAGTGACCTTAAGAAGCTTCCATTCCCACCGAGAAAGAGCAACATTCCTTTGAGTGAGGACAAAAAGTACGAAAAGGTGCTGAACCTTTTGAAAAATACTCAGGTAAATCTTCCATTATCGATGTCTTGGTCGAGATGCCTAAGTATACAAAATTTATCAAGGATGTTGTGTCTTCGAAAAAGAAATTAGCGAGGCATGGAAAGGCAAATTGGTGAGGATTGTTCCATGATTAATTATGAAAACTTACCAATTAAAAGAGGTGACCCCGGCAAGTTGCGTACTTACAAGTATTGATGGGAGGTCTAGTTTTCCCTAATTCTCTCGTGTGATCTAGGTGCCTCTATAAGTCTTATGCTAATGTCTGTATGCAAACAGCTCGGTTTACAAAGCCTTCTAGAACCCACTACTATGAGTTTACAATTCGCTGATAGATCTTCTAAGAAAGCTTCAGGGATCCTGAAAGACGTTTTGGTTCAGATTGATAGATTTACCTTTCCAGTTGATTGGTATGTTTTAGATATAGAGAAAGGTGAAAACGTCCCCCTGATTCTTGGAAGACCTTTCTTATCTACAGCTAGAGCCCTCATAGATTGCGATGGTGGGCAAGTGACTATCCGAGTTGGTGATCAAGAGGTGAGTTACAATGTCTTAAAATCCATTCAAGTACCCTCTGGCCCTCCAACCGGCTTTTGCATTGATTATATGACGGATGATTTCACCGATTATATGGATAAGCAAGTCATGGCTGTAGAAGCAGAATATGAGCGATTGGTTGACAACCTAAATACTCATGGTGTGGTTAATCCAGATCAATTAGCACTGATTTTGAGGAGGACTTGTTGGAGGGAGAAGCTTTGGCGGTGGGACCACGAGTAAGCTCGGTGATATTGAGTTGAAAAGTGGAGATCTCAAGTCGAGTTTAGAAGACCCCCCGCGATTTGGTGTTGAAGCCGTTGCCTAAACATCTTAAGTATGTGTTTTTACGAGAAGGCGACAAGCTTCCATTGATTATATACGCAAAAAGTCGTCTCGACTAGAAGAAATGAAGTTAATCAACGTCCGAAGAAAAATGAGAAAGCTTTTGGTTGGCAAGTAGGAGATATCAGAGGAATATCTCCTGACATTTGTATGCACAAGATCAAGACGAATGAGGGTGCGAAATGTGTTAGACAGCCCCAGAGAAGGCTCAACCCTCATATGCAAGAAGTCGTTAAAAAGGAAATCATCAAGCTTCTGGACATGGGAATCATTTATGCCATCGCTGATAGTGAATGGGTTTCCCCTACTCATGTAGTTCCCAAGAAAGGTGGAATTACAATTGAGAAGGGAGAGGAAATTGCATTGAGACTTGTCACTGGTTACAGAGTCTGCATCGATTATCGAAAGCTCAATGAGGTAACCATGAAAGATCACTTTCCCCTTCCATTCATTGATCAGATGCTCGAGCGTCTGGCGGGACACGCATTCTACTGTTTCCTAGATGGATATTCAGCATACTTCCAAATACCCATTGACCCAGCTGACCAAGAAAAGACCACTTTTACCTGCCCTTATGGTACATTCGCTTACAGGCGAATGCCATTTGGTCTCGCAATGCCCCGGCTACATTTCAGCGATGTATGCTAGCTATCTTTGACGGGCTTGTAGAGAAGTGTATGGAGATTTTTATGGACGATTTTTCGGTTTTTGGTCAGTCTTTTGATGATTGCCTCGACAATCTTGATCAAGTGTTATCCGGATGTGTGGAAAAGAACTTAGTACTTAATTGGGAGAAATGTCATTTCGTGGTAGATGAGGAATAGTTCTTGGCCACAAGATCTCACCAAAGGTATAGAAGTTGACAGGGCAAAAGTGGAAGCTATCGAGAAGATGAGCTATCCTAAGAGTGTGCGTGAAGTTAGAGGCTTTCTTGGACATGTCGGTTTTTACAGAAGGTTCATTCAAGACTTCTCCAAGATAGCCAAGCCCCTGTCCACTTTACTAAAAGAAGACGTTGAGTTTAATTTTGATGAGAGCTGCAAGCAAGCGTTTGAGGAGCTCAAGGATCGTTTAATATCTGCTCCAATTCTTATATCGCCTGATTGGAACCTACCGTTTGAGCTTATGTGCGACGCATCAAACTATGCTGTTGGTGCTGTTCTAGGACAAAAGATCAAAGGGAAATTCCAGCCTATCTACTACGCCAGTCACACATTGAACCCCTCTCAAGTTAACTATACCACTACTGAAAAGGAGCTTTTGGCCGTATTTTTTGCTATGGACAAGTTTCGTAGTTACTTGTTAGGAGCTCAAGTGATTGTGTGGACTGATCACACTGCTTTGCGTTATCTGATGACCAAGAAAGAGGCTAAACCGCGCTTAATACCTTGGATATTGACCCTACAAGAGTTTGACGTCCAAATTAGGGACAAAAAGGGCAGTGAAAACGTAGTGGCTGATCACGTTTCTAGAATGTTAAGTGAGGAAAAGGATGATCCAGATGATATAGATCTTTACTTTCCTCTAGAAAACATTATGTTGATAGACGGTTGTCCTCCTGATGTTCCATGGTATTCTTCCATTGTAAACTACCTTCATGCCCGTTATCTCGATCCAGAGATGTCTTATCAGGAGAAGAAAAAGTTCTTCTCTGATTTGAAATATTTCGTTTGGGATGAACCTTATCTTTTTAAGATCTGTAAAGATGGTTTGCTTAGAAGATGTGTTCCTGAGTCTGAGCAACGGGATATTATTGAGCGATTGCACACCTTGGACCCACTTTGGAGGTCACTTTGGTCCGTGGAAAACCGTTGCTAATATCTTTCAATCCGGTTTCTATTGGCCTACGATCTTTAAAGATACGAAGCTTTACGTAAAGCTTGTGATAGGTGCCAAAGAACCGGTACTCTGACAAGGCGTTTTGACATGCCTTTGAAACCCATCCTAGAATGCGAAGTCTTTGATGTGTGGGGTATCGATTTTATGGGACCATTCCCATCATTTTGCGGTAATAAATACATCTTAGTCTGCGTAGACTACGTGTCTAAATGGGTGGAGGCTCAAGCCACTCCTCACAATGATCATAAGACGGTCATGAAATTTCTAAAGAAAAACATCTTCGTGAGGTTTGGTTGTCCACGTGCCTTGATCAGTGATGAAGGGACACACTTCTGCAACCGACCCCTAGAGAAAGTGCTTGAAAAGTATGGTGTTCGTCACAAAGCGGCACACCATATCATCCGATGACTAGTGGTCGGGTTGAAAGGAGCAACCAAAGTATCAAGAAAATCCTGGAAAAGACGGTGCTTGATCATAGAAAGGACCGGAGTTTGAAATTGGATGATGTACTTTGGGCATACAGAATCGCTTATAAAACTCCTATGGGTACATCTCCATATCAAATGGTCTATGGAAAGCCATGTCATCCGCTGTCGAGTTAGAGCATAGAGCCTATTGGGCTACAAAGTTTCTGAACTTTGATTCCCAATCTTGTGGACAACATTGACTGCAGCAGTTACATGAGTTAGACGAATTCAGACTCTAGGCCTATGAAAGCGCCATGATTAGTAAAGATAAGATGAAGCTACTCCACGATGCTAAGATTAAGAAGAGAGAATTCCATGTCGGCGAGCAAGTTCTTCTATACAACTCTAGGTTACATTTGTTTCCTGGAAAGTTGAGGACACGTTGGTCCGGCCCTTTCGAGATTCTCCAAATCATTCCCGGAGGCGTTTTAGAACTTCGTGGTTATAGTGGTGACTGTTTCGAGTGAATGGCCAAAGGTGCAAGCACTATATTGGTGAACCTAAAGAGAAACCTTTGAATGTCCGTTGCCTCGATATCCTCGGGTGTGGTGCTACGGAAGTCGAAGAAGACGAGTTTTCACCCAACTTTGTTTTCAGAGGATGGCTGTAGTGGTCCTTCTGAAGAAGTTCTAGCTGGTAGTTGGGATATGGAAGAATTGGAGAGGGAGCGTCAGTTGAAGCGTCATCAGAGGGCCTAGAGAATGAAGAAGTCACCCATGGGGAAGTTCAAGCGTATTTGGAAAGCTATTAAAGATTTCACCCCATGCGTGAGATCTTGTTTTTACGCAGCCACACTGCGATCGAGCTTACACGAGGTAGTGGCGGCGAAAAGTCAAATGGCCCGATCCAGGTGAGTTTTAAACGGTGTCGAGCTAACGACATTAACCAAAAGCGCTACTTAGGAGGCATCCTAGATATCCCTTATTATATTAGTTAAATTTTCGTTTATCTTTGTTAGTGTTATATTTATTTAAGTTTTAGTTTACTTAAGTTTTAGTTGACTAAGTTTTTCTGTTTACATCTGTCAGTTAGTTTGCTTTTTAGATATGGATTACTGTTACTTTTCCCGATGGATCATGTAAGCCATAAGGCACCCGTACTTTCACTTCTACTGTGTTTATACTTTTTGGATGTATTGAATGCTTTAACTTTTGCTTTATCTTCATTTTTGATATCTCTTTTCGTTCTGGTATATTTCCCCGTTTTCCCCGAGATGGTTCCATGTTTGTCAAGACGTGCAGGTATATTTTTAGCGGTTCCGTCGAGCTACATTGTCTGGTTACGCGTTCTAAGTGTCACTATGTAGGCTCCGGCTTGACCGACGATTCGAGTTTCGATTTAAATAAGCTTAGTCTTTTATCTTTTCTTTCGTTCTGCACAACATGAGGACATGTTGATTTTTCAGTGTGGGGGAGGGGAATGGTCGACTATGTATCCATAATCATTTGTTCAATACGTATTGTTTCTATGAAAATGAGCTAAATTTTTGGATTTTTCGACACTTTTGTTTTCGTTTTGTCCCGGGTAGGCAATTCAATTCGGTGTTCGTTACTTTTTATAGTCATTCAAGCTATATATCATATGTTTAGTAAGTTAGTTGTTTCACCTGATCTATTTTTCACGAGCCATAGTAAACGATGAGCTAATTTATAAAGTTATACCCCTTTTCGACGAGTGATTTTTGATTGTCTTATAAGTCATGTGCTTAGTGCTACGTATGTATCTTGAGATTTATGATAGTTTGTATTTAGATCCGAAGTATGATATACTGTGAATATCTGAAGGTTTGAATGTGATAAGTAACACGTAACTTATTGTCAAAATGAAAAAGTTGAATTAAAGTGAATTAATTGTGTGTGTCGAAAGCTAGTCGATGATTGGAGTGCGATAGGGTCTACCACGTATGTCCTATACCACTATGATGACTAAAAGCTCACAACAGTCAGAAGAAGCTGCCTTATGATTGGAGTAAGGTAGGGTATATCTCGAATATCCTATTCTGCTATGACAGGGCAATAGCTCATTCTGATGTGCGTTTGAAAGTGAACAAGTTAAATCAACTAATGAATTGTTATGAAATGAATATAAGACTAAGTTATCGTCTATCTTATCCCCAGTAGAAACTGATAGATATGCTGTAGGGATTATCCTCTGAGTATTTCAGAAAGGCCCTAGATATATTCTATCATCCTTTTCGGGGTATGTCACGTTTGTAGGGTACACCTTATGAGTGTCATTTATTGCTAGTCTACAAGGGGGTGTTAGCTAGTTTTGCTTTGAGTTTCTCAAGTTTGGATTTAGTGGAAGTTTTCTATGGCTGTGCACACACACTGGTGTACTTCTGATTTATTGGATATGTGTTATATATGTTTAGATGTCTATCTTTTCTCGAGCCTTTATCTTTGTTTTGTTTTGCTCGGGATGAGCAAAAGCTTAAGTGTGGGGGAGTTGTTAAGGGTGAATTTATACGATTTATAACGCTATATTCTATGATATTTTTCCCCGTATTTGTACTAAATTGCATAAGAAATGTGTGTTTAATAGAAATATTGAGTAAATGATATTTTAGAAGAGTTAATCGCAAAATAGGTTGATTTATGTGCTTTAATTATGTTTTTATGATTATTTGGGCGATATTACATTTTGTGGTGTTTTTATATGATGTAGATACATTTTTCAAGGCTCAAATGATGATCAAAAGAGATAAGAGTCGAAATATGTGGTGATCAAAAGAGATAATGAAGGAATTGACAAGATGAAAAGAGATAGAGATCAAAGAAATCAAGATTCGAACATTTGGGTGGCGTCCGAATCTCCGTCCGGTGGACGGGCGTACGGTGAATTGAACGAGCGTCCAGGGATGGAAAGTTGATTCAGGAAGTTTGGACGCTGGTATGGACGCTGAATGGACGAGCGTCTGGTCATGACTCGGCCCGATTTGAAGTTCATATGAAGAGTGGACGGGCGTTCACCTATCCAGACGGGCGTCCGGTAGCCGACTTAGTGAAACCGACTTTAAAATCTATATATAGTCGGCTGTTTCTCCACACAAAAGATACCATACACTCATTATTCAAAACCCTAAACCTAGGGGCGGCTTTAGGCTGCGTTTTTCTCCTTTTATTCCAGTTTTTATGCACTTTAGATCTAGATTAAACTAGTTACTTTTTTATGTACTATTTCTGCAAATTTGAGTTGCTGAGGATGTTCAGAGGCTAAAAGCTTCATCAAACGAGTATTGTGAAGCCATCCAACGATTGTTGATTTCGTTTTCTTCGGTTGTACTGTGAGTTTTTATTTAAAGGTTGTTTCTTATTCATGTTTATTACGTTTAATTGCTTTTACATCGGAAGATATGCATGTGTGATTGTTTATTGTTGATGGAAATCTTAATAAACCCTAGATCATCATGAATAAGAATAGTAATTCGAATCTATCATAACGGAAGTTAATAGGTTTAATTGCTAGATTATAAACATAAAGTTTATACCTTTGGTTAGAAAACGCGTTAATCTTGCATTGGAAGATAATAGATTAATAGATGAACTTTCTAAGGAATTAGGGTTCATGTTTAGATAAGGTGAGTCACAACCTAGATAAAAACCACAATATAATCGAGATAGGAGATCAATGCTTGTTGGATAGGTGGATCAATCCTCGTTTGTTCGTTATAAACTTGATTTAAATCCTTAAAACTTGAATTTGTTTAGTTAGTTTACTTTTATTTGCATCTTAGACTAGTCTAGTTAGTTTAAATTGATTCGCACCGTATCCTTCCTAGCTTTGGATTATATCCTCTGTCTAGTTTTATTTTCTGTTTTGTTTGGTTTTTATTCACTTGTTTAGATTAGTTTCGTGACATAGGTTAGTTAGTTAAACAAAAACTAGGGTTAGCAATCGCTCCCCGTAAGATCGACCCGGCATTAACCACTATTACTACGATCCTTATACTTGAGGTTAACCGGATTATTACTTGTTTATTTTGTGTTGATAAAATCCGTGACAATGACAAAGCAAGAAAATTTGATTCAGTCATGCAAAAAGCACAAAAGAGAACTTAGTAGTTACACTATTTTGAACAAAATGCAACTACTCCAGTTTTTGCTCATTCTAATGAAATCCAGTTTCCAGTTTTACATTGTTTTACATTGCTTTGATCTTTAAGCTTTTCTTTTAAGGAGAGTTTTGACATCATCAAAAAGGGGGAAATTTTTGGAAATAAAATTTATGTTTTGATGATAATTCATCATATTTGTTTAAAGTATTATCTTAACCCCATTGATGAAGTGCTGAAGCCAATTGTTATAGTGAAAAGCTAAAAGATGTCTAGAACTGAATGTATAGGTCTTACTAGAGTCTGATATTTGTATAAGTTACATCAGACAAGAACTGTAATAATTAGTGTGTCGTAAAACTGAAAAACTGGAAGTCATCTAGAAAAGTGGAAATCACTAAGACGAGTAAACCGACCGACTCGAGAATACACCGACATCAAACCGAAGAAGATAAGTTCGCGAGAGTTACAGACTCGGTTGGCTTATCTAAGAAGAGTGAAGAACTGAGGGTCACCGATCAGTTATTGAAGATTGAAAAACTGAGGGTTCAAACTTAGTTATGAAGACCAAGTCGAGACTGTAAAGTTAGATTTCAGGCAAGATTGTGGTGACCTGAACTGACTTTATGGATCTTGTATGAAGACCTAAGAATCATAAGGACAATGAATTCTTAGATGATAATGAGTCATGGTGTACTCTGATTAAGTCAATTATAAGCAGATTAAAACTGGAGTACTGATATTTGAAAAAGAGTAAAATCACACTTAATGATCCAAGTCAGTCAAGAAACTGACAAGTAATAAACTCAGTATAAAACTGATAAGAAAACGAAGTTTTATAAGTCAGCCATCCAACAAACTGATCGTACAGTCGAACGTTATAAAGGAAGCAAATTCATTGGATGAGTTACTGACACAGCAGAACGGTCAGAAAATATAGCCGTTACAAGTGAGACGTTGATACAATTCGAATTGAAGTCAGATGAACGTTGGACCTCACACTATAAATAGAAGACTTTGCACCAAGGATAAAAACAACGAATTAACAAGTATTATCAAGCAAGTTTGTGCATTAGTCATCTTATTCGAATTACTATCATCTCAGAGCTATAACAAGATCATATCTAGAAATTCTTCAAGTGTTCAAGCTACACAGATTTATCAAGAATCATACACTTTGAAGAACCACAAACAAGAATCAATTTATTGATTCTCAGCCCAAATTTGATTCTACATCAAAGGTTTTTAGACTGCGAAGCAAACCAGGAAGGTTTTGCCAAGGACAGTTGTGACAAGCAATCGGGTAGACTGTGTTTGTGGTGGTAGCTGGTGAAGAGGCAATTCAACCCTCCAAGGATCAGTGTTCAAGCAATTGAAGAACAGGAATTCTACCTGTTCTACAACTGTTTAGATAGTGACGCTAGAGATTAGCCAAGGACTATTGTTTAGGACTTTTTGTAACAGTTCACCTCAAGAAGTTCTAGTGGAATTTTCCTCCGCACCACAGGGGAAGAGAGGACGTACATGATTACACCACCTGGAACCTCTATAACACTTGTCTTATTTACTTTACGCACTTACTTACTTATTCAGCATTTACTTACATCACTTTGATAATTGATTGTTATACACCTCACAATTCACAAACTGACATTCATCGGAATTCAGTTTACTACACTCAGTTTTCACAGAGAATAACAAGATCAAGAAAAAGGCTAAGATTTATCCGCTGCCGGTTGACTCAGTTTCAAGCTTAAGTCAGTTTGACTTAAACTCGGCTTAGTCAGCTTAACTCCACACAAGTTTAACTGAACCGTAATTTGTTTTAAATCCAAGTTTTAGGGTCAAGTTTATTCACCCCCCCTCTAAACTTGTGTTAGCCTTTCCAAGGGACAAACAGGTTTCATAAGTTTCATCATGGTATCGAGCTTTTTGCACGCTAATTCTGATGGTTTCTGAAGAAACTTGAGAGTTTTCTTCGATTATTATTCATAAATATTACGAGTATTCCGTGAACTTTCTTGGTAAAAGCCAGTTCTTGGTTGTTGTTTATAGAATTTTCCTGGAGTTTTCTCTCTAGGATTTGTAGATATTCTTGTAGCTATGGCAATGAAGAAGCAAGAGTTGAGTCCTCCAATCCCTTTTACCTTCATCCCAATGAAACTCCTTCATTAATGTTAGTCGAACATTTGATGAATGGTAACAATTACCATCACTAGAAGATATCCATGGAAATGGCCTTAATAACGAAGGACAAGTATGAGTTTGTCGATGGAACAATCAAGAAACTAGAAGTGAATTATGCTGATTTCCAAGCTCGGAGGCAATGTGATAATACGGTGAGGACATGGATCTTGAACTCAGTGGGGAACACAATTTCTCTGAGTTTGTTGTATTTTGGGAATGCCCAAGATGTATGGAAGAATCTTGCCAATCGTTTTTCCAGTGTTGATGCTTCCGAATATTTGGTCTTCTTGAGAAAATCGACTCTCCAAAACAAGGGTATGATTCTGTGAATCATTATTTTACAAAGTTGATGAACCTTTGGGAAGAAATCAAGAACATTAGGCTGAATCCTTCATGTACCTGTGAACCTCAGTGTCATTGTAATGCCATGAAAACCTTGCGAGATCACATGGAGGCTGAACATGTGATGATATTTCTAAAAGGGCTAAGGGAAGATTTGAGCCGATGGCGTCTCAAGCAATGTTGATGGTCCTTTTTCCTGAAATTCAAGACGCATTTGCAATGGCTATAAAGTTCGAGAGACAGAAGACTTATGCATCTAACAAGTTGAATAGTCAAGATTCTACGATCTTGTTGGCACAAAGGACTGTTCCTAGCAGGTATGTTAAAGTTGATCCCTCTAGGGTCAGATCCAGTCAGGTCAACAGAGTGGATTAGTCAAGAATTCAGAACACTAATAATTTCAAGAATAAGAATTCTAAGAAGCTCTAGTGCACATTTTGTAGATTCAATGGGGATAATGAAGATAATTGCTACAAGAAGCATGGTTATCCATCTAGTTTCAAGTCAAAGAGCAGAGCTAACATGGTGGATCAGGCAGATCCAGATCGGTCTACTGGTGGGGAAGATCAAGAAACTGTTATATCTGGGCTTCAAGGTCTCACTTCACATCACTTTGAAAGACTGTTGAATCTTCTTAATTCTGATTCATCTAGCCATGCAGTGAACCAACTCCATGCACTGAATACTCGTTTCTCACCTGCTCAAGGATCATGTGACAATAGTTCCTAAAACATACACAATGGATATTGGACTCTGGAGAAACATACCACATTGTGTGTTTCTTTTCTAGATTAAGTAATCATAAACATGTGGTTAACATGAGAGTAAGATTATTTAATGACAATAGTGTGCATGTGTCTCATACTGGATAAGTTATGATTAGATCTGATCTAACTTTACATAATGTCATATACATTCATGGTTTCAGATTTAACTTGTTATCATTGACTGCTTTAACCAAGAGTTCAAATTGTAAGCTATTCTTACTACTGACAAGTGTGTTTTGCAGGACAACAAGAAGAAAACGGTGACTGGTTCAGCTAAAATGTATAAGGGCCTTTACATCTTAATTCAAAAATATGTTCCTAATTCTGTTGATTCCAATTTTGTTTGTAATTCAGCAGAGAGTCAATGTTTGTATGATAGTGTAAATGAAAAACAATTTTGGCATTATAGATTAGGTCACTACTAGACAAAAGATTACAAGTCATAAGTTCTAAGTCATCAGATGTCAAGTTTTGTGAATATGACTTGTGTTTTGTTTGCCTTATGGCTAAATTGAAGAAGAAACATTTTTCATTAAGCACAATTGTTGTTAAATGTGTTTTTGATCTTGTGCATATGGATATTTGGAGGCCTCTGAGGCATCCTACTATAATTGTCAACAATACTTTCTAACTATTGTGGATGAATTTTTCAGATTTACTTGGGTTTTCAGAAGTATGAAACTTCTGAACTAAGTATTTCATCTGTTAAATTTGAATCTAATAAGTTTAGTAAGATTGTAAAAGTGATTAGATCTGATAATGGTGCTGCATTTCAGCTGAGATCCTTTTATGAGAAGAATGGCTCTAGTTGCGATTGAAGAATTTGGGACCCAATATAAGAAGTCCCCATCCATGTTGAAGAAATAGGAGAAGAGAGGATATGAAACTAGCTCGCAGATAATTCCGTGAGAAGAAGTCCAACTAGTAAAGAGTAGAGGAGGGAACCTCAACCCCTACTCTTAGACTTACATTGATGTATGCTTAGCTGTAGTGCAAATTACAAGGATAAAAGTAAAAATTTGTTTTCATCTTCATTTGAGAGACTTTTGGAAGGAAGAAGCATCCAACCGGAAGTTAATGTCGGTAAAGTGACTTAAACTCTACATACGGTGGAACCAATGCGAAGACTCGGTGTGTGATGGACGGTGAGAAGTGTATTCAATTACGTGCTTCGGTAGGGTGGAGTCTGCGAGCACGTCGGCGGGGTGACTATCGGCGGGGTGATAGTCGCGATCTTGGAATACGACGGGGTCCCACATACATTAATTACGGTTATGTGACGGCTATACGGTGTCATTAAAAGGAGGACACGTGTAGGGGTATTTATGGTGCATCGGACAAAGATTCTGGCGGCTAGGGTTTAGGGATTTGTGCCTATAAATACGGTTGTTGTCTCGTTATCCGAGTGTGTTGAAATCTGTAAAATTCGGTGCATAATAAAATATCTCTTTTACGCCGTGGTTTTTTACCTCTCCCCGGCTTTGAGGGGTTTTCCACGTTAAATCGTGTTCTTCTTGTTTTTGTTTATCTCCTTTGATTGTTTATGTTTGATTGCTTTGTTTGTTTCTTGCATACGAAGTTATCTCCATCCGTTTTATAACAAGTGGTATCGAGAGAAGGTTGGAGAAAACAATACGTACGATCAACTTCATCTTCACCAAGACCTTCGACAAGGTGCTAGGATACGTGATAAAGTTGTAATCTTTAGCAAGAAAAGATGTCGGCGGTAAACGTAAAAATCGATAAATTTACGGGAAGGAACGAGTTTTGGTACGTGGCAAATCAAGATGCGTGCCTTGTTGAAACGAGCGGGGTTTGTGGAATCCTTTATCGACAAACCAAATACAAGTGCGACGATTATGCCGATCTGGAAGAGAAAGCACATTCAACCATCATGTTGTGCTTATCGATGATGTTATCAACGAGGTTCTTTGAGGAAGACACCGCGGCCAAGTTGTGGAAGAAGCTTGAAAGCTTGTATATGACCAAGTCAACGACCAACAAGTTGTTGTTGAAACGAGAGGTTGTTCGGTTTGAAGATGCATGAAGGAAGTCACGAGGGAACATCTGGACCGGTGAACACAATATTGCTTGATTTAAGGAATATTGATGTTAAAATTGAAGATGAAGATGCGGCCACTAATCTGTTGGTGTCATTACCGGCATCATATGAAAACTTTGTGCGATCTTTCATAGTTGGAAAGGATACGGTAGCTTTGGAGGATGTGAGGTACGCCTTACATGCCGGGGAGCTTAGACACGAAATTTCTTTGGGGACGGACGGTCGAGGCTTTCTTGGGCTAGTAGCTAGCGACAATAGTGGAAAAGGATATGGACGAGAAGAAGAAAAAGAAGTCGGGGTCCAAAGGTCCTAAGTCTGCGATGTACGTAATTCTTGTAAGGAGCGGGGACATTGGAAGTCCAATTGTCCAAGGAAGAAGAAACGACGGGAAGGCAATTCGGCACGGCGGCTTTGGCTGCGAGAGCAATCGATGAGGATGCGGTTCTAGTTGCGGGGGATTCTACACACCATAATGATGTGTGGATACTTGATTACGGAGCATCCTACCATATTTGTCCAAACGGGGAGTGGTTTTCTACTTATGAGCGAGATAGATGGTGGTCAAATCTATATGGCCAACGACAAGGTTTGCAAAGTTGTGGGAATTGGCTCGGTGAAGTTAAGGACGAGAGGATGGTAAATTTTGTACAACTTTGAAAGATGTAAGACATGTTCCACGAGATGACCAAGAATTTGGTATCTCTTAGTCTCTTGGAATGACAAGGGGTTCAATTTCAAGGGTGAAGGTGGACGGTGAATGTCTTCAAAGATTCGGTTGTAGTCCTCAAAGGCATCAAGAGGGGAACCTTGTATATATTACAAGGATCTCGTATACGCGCTTCTTCTTTGTTGCATCCTCGGCGGTTCACCGGTCTCGGCGGACTCGGTTGTGGCACGTGAGACTAGGTCACATGGGTGAAAGGGGTATGCGGGTTCTTTCTTCGGCGGGTTTTCTTGGGGGATATAAGGTCAAGAATGCGGACTTTTGTGAACATTGTGTGTTTGGGAAGTTGCATAGAAGTAAATTCTCGGCGGGGTTGCACAATACAAAGGCAACACTTGATTATATCCATTCGATTTACTTTGGGGTCCATCAAAAGTTGAGTCATTGGGTGGTCACGGATATTTTGTGTCATTCATAGATGACTATTCAAGGATGACTTGGGTGGTGATGATGAAGAACAAAAGTGATGCATTCAATAACTTCAAGCGAGTGGAAGGCCACTAGTGGAAAATCGGTTAGGCAAGAAAATCAAGAAGCTTCGTACGGATAATGGTGCGGAATTCTATTTGGACGGATTTTGATTCATTTTGTGCGGTGAGGGTATTGCCGGACATCATACGTAAGGAATACACCTCGGCGGAATGGTGTATTTGAAAGGATGAATCAAACTCTCTTGGAGAGGGCAAGATGTATGCTTTCTCAAATTTGGTTTATCAAGGAGATTTTGGGCGAGAAATTTGTTAAGACGACTTGCTACTTAATCAACGGGAGTCCTCACACGGGGATCAATCTCGAGACACCATTTGAGATGTGGTCGGGCAAGCACTGCGACTACTCGGTTCTAAGGGTTTTTGGGAGTACGACTTACTATCATGTTAGTGAAGGGAAGTTAGAACCAAGAGCCAAGAAGGGAGTGTTTGTGGGGTATGGTGATGGAGTGAAAGGATATAGAATTTGGTCATCGGCGAGTCGGAGTAATCCTCGGCGGGGACGTTGTGTTTGATGAAAATTCTATGTTAAACTCATCGGTGGGGAGGTGCGAGTACGAAACCGATCTTGAATCGATAGTGTTGAGAAACGAGGTGGAGCTTCGGGTGGAGTCTGCGATATGCAACAATCGGTGGATCCAAATCAACAACTTATGCGATACGGATAATGAACCGAGAATCGATCCAAGCCGGTCTGCGAGACCTCGGCGGGCGTCATACAAACATTGATCGGCGAGTCTAGGCGCCGGCGGCTAGAAGATCTAATGTTGGGATACCTCCAAGGAGATATGGTTATGATGATTTGGTGGATATGCACTCCAAGTTCTTTGAAGAAGTAGAGGTTCTTGAACTACTACTACTTACGGGGAAGCGATGACATGTACGAAGCATCCCGGTGGCATGCTTTGCCATGGGAGATGAAATGGAGTCATTATTGAAGAATCGGACTTGGGAATTGGTCAAACGACCCTGCGACAAGGGAGTTGTGACTTGTAAATGGATTTTCAAGAAAAAGGAAGGAATAACAAAGGCGAAGGGGTCGGGTATAAGGCACGTTTGGTTGCAAGAGGATTCGGTCAAAAGGAAGGGGTTGACTTTGATGAAATATTTTCACCGGTGGTCGGACACACTTCAATCGGGGTGTTACTAGCAATGGTGGCACGGCGGGATGCGGAACTTGAGCAATTGGATGTGAAAAGCGCACTACATGGTGAGGTGGATAAGGAGATATACATGACACGGCTGAGGGTTTTCAAGTTCTGGAAAAGAAAACTATGTTTGCAAGTTGAAGAAATCATTGTATGGTTTGAAGCAAGCTCCAAGGCGGTGGTATAAAAGGTTTGACGAGTTTCATGCTTCGGCGGGGTTACAACGAAGTCCATATATTTGTTGTGTTTACTTCGATCTATTTGAAAGATGGATCATATATCTATCTTGTTACGTATGTGGATGACATGTTGATATTTGCGACAAGGAAGTCGATGTTCAAAATGCGAAGAACCTTCTTAGTCTTTGAATTTGAAATGAAGGATTTGGGTGCGGCCAAGAAAATCTTGGGGATGGAGATGCGGAGAGATAGGAGTCGGAAGAAGTTGTTCTTGTCTCGGCGGGGTTATGTGCGAGAAGATATTGGCCAAGTTTGGGATGTCTGTTGCAAAACCAATAGATACTCTATGGCATCAAATGTTCATTTGTCTGTTTATGCTTCACGATCGGTGAAGAGAAGGAGTATATGTCAAAAGTTCCCTATATGCTAGTGCGGTTGGCGATCGATGTATGCCATGGTTTGCCTTAGGCACGATCTGGCTCGGGCGGTCGGTGTTGTCGGCGGGTTTATGGCTCAACACAGGAAAGGAACAACTTTGGAAAATTTGTTAAAAGGATATTCGGGTACACGAGAGGTACGGTGATGTTGGTCTCATTTATGGAGGTGATGCGGTGCGGTCACGGAGTTCTTGTGATGCGATTATGCGGTGATGTTGACGGTAGAAAATCAATATTTGGTTATGTGTTTACATTGGGAAATGCGGTGGTCGGTGGAAAGCTACTCTTCGGGCTACGGTAGCCTTATCAACTGCGAAGCGAGAATATATGGCTCTTTGAAGCGACTAAGGAGGGTATACGGTTGAAGGGGCTAGTCGGTGATTTGGGGTTGCATCGGGATCGGTGATATATATTGTGACGATCTTAGTGCAATATGTTTAGCCAAGGATCGGGTTCATCATGAGAGAACCAAGCATATTGATGTCGGGTATCATTTCTTGAGGAATGAGAAGAGGGTTGTGGTGAAGAAGATTGGCACAAAGGAGAATCCTGGCGATATGTTCACTAAACCGGTTCGGCGAGTAAGTTTCGGCTTTGTGCTGGACTTGCTTGAATATTCAAAGCTTATAATCGTTTACGGAAACTTTGCGAGGGCGGATCGGTGGAGTGGATCTTGTGGAGATAGTACGGTACAAGTACATCGGCATTGACGAATGCATACGGTACAAGTACATCGGTTATGCAATCTGTTTGACTACAGTGAGAGTTGAAGTCAAGGTGGAGATTTGTCGGTAAAGTGACTTAAACTACACATACGGTGGAACCAATGCGAAGACTCGGTGTGTGATGGACGGTGAGAAGTGTATTCAATTACGTGCTTCGGTAGGGTGGAGTCTGCGAGCTTACGTCGGCGGGGTGACTATCGGCGGGGTGATAGTACGCGAGTATCTTGGAATACGGCGGGGTCCCACATACGTTAATTACGTTATGTGACGACTATACGGTGTCATTAAAAGGAGGACACGTGTAGGGGTATTTATGGTGCATCGAGACAAAGATTCTGGCGGCTAGGGTTTAGGGATTTGTGCCTATAAATACGGTTGTTGTCTCATTATCCGAGTGTGTTGAAATACGTAAAATTCGGTGCATAATAAAATATCTCTTTTACGCCGTGGTTTTTTACCTCTCCCGGCTTTGAGGGGTTTTCCACGTTAAATCGTGTTCTTCTTGTTTTTTTTCTCCTTTGATTGTTTATGTTTGATTGCTTGTTTTGTTTCTTGCATACGAAGTTATCTCCATCCGTTTTATAACTCGGGGGAGTAAGTTATTACGGTGTGAATCACATGTTCTAGCCCAACATGTTTTTGAAGTTCCTATTAGCATTGAGATACATAGATGCTTGTAGTAAATAACTATATATTGATATTTGTTATGTTTTGCCTATGGACTTAGGTCAATCGATCGAATCACGTAAATTTGTCATGTCATCTCATTTGTAATTTTTCTCATATCTATTTATTAATTTTTCCGTTGTTTTTAAGAGCTAAAGTCCGGGTTCGTTATTTTAGCAATTTATTTTCGGAGCTAAAAAATTCGTAGTGTGAGTTTGAAATCGATCGATTATAAGGGGCCATTTGTTAAATCTGAAATCTGAAGTCTGAAACCTGAAATCTGAAGACTTAACGCATTAAGTAACTGAATTGGTTAAGTGCTGAAAATGATTAGACTGTTTGATAATGATGTATATATGAAAAATTGAAAATGATTTTATTTACCAAGTTTCTCTTTACATATACAAATATAATATACAAAAATACATATGTCTCGTTACAACGATATTTTTTCATGTATAAATTTAGTAATATTTATACTTTTATTAATATTTCAAGTCCACGAAAGATATATATGAAATAATTTTCTTTTATAGAGAATCTGAGATGAACAATTTGAATATTTATTCTAGTATTTATTATCCTTAGTATACAATCGTATATAAAAAATAACCTAAAAATAATCTTATTACTAATTTTTATAATAATGAAGAATCTTAAGGTTATTCATTTGATAACATTGGTATTGATTAAAATAACGATGCGCATACTATTTTGAGAAGCAGGCAAAAAAAAAAAAAAAAAATACTCCAACACGCATAATTCAGCGATAAGCGGCTGATAGACAACTGAAAAGTGAACGTGTAAAATGGTATTATTGTCAGATGCGCTGAACTTAATAAGACATATAAAAAAACATTAACAAACACCTCTTATTAATTCATCACTTAATATTTTCAGAATAAGTACTTAATCTGTTTAACAAACACCCTCTAAGTCTGATTCATCTTAAAAATCCATCGCCGATATGTAAGCGATTTTTGTCATAGTATTTTAATTTTCTTCGTAAGAAAGGATACAAATGTATATGTAAACTTTTGGCTAAAGAAATATTGTCTTACGAGCATTATCAACCTATAAAATGTAGGACTTAGTACTTGGTATATGGTTTGCTTCGGACCCTAAAGGTAGCATATCACCATACAACATTAACTTTATATACTCGTCGAGAACATGAAGGCGATGGTTGCTGTCACAGTCATACATTAAAGGAACCATTCTCGCACTATTGAGAGAAACCTTCTTAAAAGACGCAAAAAATTGGGTTGAGCCAAGACATTCTTCGTTAAGTCGCTTCCATTCATCTGCAATCAGTTGGAATACATGTTCTCGAGCAACTTCTACCGATATACCTTTGTGTTCGTTCATATAACAAGCTATACAACCCGTCATGGCCATTTTGATCCTCATCCGGCCAACCATGCACAAAATTAATTATTCGATTGGAGTGTAAATACGTAGTCTTAAGAATTAACGAAGAAAAAGGAAAAAAGAAAAATACGAAAGAATGTCATACGTACGACGTACCTTGGCACTGCCCAAGTCATCCCAAAGCCGAAGAATGGTTGCAACATAAGATATAATTCCTGACACTTGTTCCAATTTTCTCGAAACATCTTTAGTTGCTCCTAATCCCGTGAGAAAAAGTAAATGGACCAACACCACGTCCACCCCTGAACTTATTTTTCCGTTATTCAGGTACTCATCGTTCTTTGGCAAGTAATCAGAGTCAAACCATCTTATCTTGGCATTGAAGTAAAACAAGAGGATCATGGAATTTTCATCTCACAAGAAGGATACACAAGAGAGATTCTCAAAAGGTTCAAAATGGAAAACTGCAAGCCAGTAAGTACACCGATAGAGTGTGGAATCAAGTTGTCAAAATACGACGAAGCGAAGACAATAGACCCAACACTCTTTAAAAGCATGGTTGGAAGCTTACGGTACCTGACATGTACAAGACCCGACATTCTATATGCGGTTGGATTAATCAGTCGTTACATGGAGAATCCAACAATAACTCACTGGAAAAGTGCAAAGAGAATTCTCCGGTATCTCAAAGGAACGATAGATTATGGCTTATACTATTTGGTTTCAGACAAGTACAAGCTTGTGGGTTACAGTGATAGTGATTGGGCCGGTGATATGGATTATCGTAAGAGTACAACTGGCTTCGCATTTTATATGGGAGACACAACCTTCACCTGGATGTCAAAGAAACAACCAATAGTCTCTCTTTTTATATGTGAAGCGGTGATAATATGTAGAGTACAACCGGCTTCGCATTTTATATGGGAGCTACCTCAAAGAAACAACCAATGTGTTTGCCATGCCGTTTGGCTCCGAAATCTGTTAAAGGAGTTGGGTTGGCACAAGAGCATCCAACAAATATTCACGTGGATAACAAGTCAGCTATGGCTTTGGCCAAAAACCCAATCCATCAAGATCGAAGTAAGCATATTGATACGCGCTATCACTACATAAGGGAGTGCATTGCAAGAAAGAATGTGCAAGTGGAGTATGTGAAGACACATGATCAGGTGGCAGACATCTTCACAAAACCACTTAAGCAAGAAGTCTTTGCGAAGATGAGAAACTTGATTGGAGTAAAGAAAATCAAGTTTAAGAGGGGGTGTTGAAATGTAAACTTGATTTTGGGCCTTAATTTCTCAAAGAGTCCAAAATTTAATAGGCCTTAAGGTCCATGTTCTAGAAACTTGTATGAGTCAATCTAGAATTATGTTGTAGGATGTATTTGTGTGGAGAATTCTAGAGAGTTAATAAATTATCTTGTATGGAAGATACTAGAATAAGGTAGTAAAGGAATAATGTGGAAGAGTCTAGAAATAAACCTAGTTGAAGACTAGTACTATAAATAGGACCCAAGTCATTGTGTTTATATCAAGCAAAAATCAAGAAGTTTTGGAGTAATAAAAGAAGCCTCCTCCATCAAATCTTTCTACCATCTTCCACTCTCAAATACTTCTCCATTAATAATATCTCATTCCAACACTTTTGGCATCATAATTTAATTTTTCTGAGTTGAGCAAAATTAGGTTAGATTGGGTGGGGTTTGGATATTATGTTCACCCCTAGCCAGTGACGGACCTACATATAATTTAGGGAGACAGTTACCCTCCTTGATCCGAAAAAACACACTAATATATGTACTTTGTTTATAGTTTGCCCTCTTTAGTTTTTTTTATTCGCCTTTAAAATTTTTATTGCCCCTCATTACCCGAGATCATGCGTCCGCCCCTGCCGTAGCTAGACTAAAAGTGGTTTTTTTCCATATAATATTGTGTTTTTTTCAAAATTAATTTTTATGAGTTTGTTTTTTTTAAATTTAAAATATAACACAAGGGTAATTTTCATTAGAGGGTAATATTTTGATTTGCACAAATTCTATTTCGATTCTTATTCATTTGTAAACGTGGTTTCCCATTGTTTTTGTAAAAGTTAAAGTTAAGAAGTCCTCGAGTATGAGGTTTTTTTTTTCTTTCGTTTTCTTTTTTTGGTGGGAGGAGTATGAGTTTCCATTAGGGCAAATGTTGTTTGATGTGATTCATATAATTGCGATTTAATATCCGTATTGAAAAAAAAAATGAAAAAAAAACATTAAGTGTGGCGGTCGCCTTCGACGATAGCAAAGTCTCATGAAGAGACGAATCCTTCTACGGGCCCCTAATAGAAATGCAATTAGTCATTGTTCTTAGGAAATTATTGACATCCAAGTTTACGGGTGAGAATTGAGAGGGGTTGCTGATTGCCGGAATAAAATTGCTAAGTTTCTTGCTTTCTCATATCATTTTTACATGTTTTAATCATGGGAGGAAATTATCTCAGTGCAGACCCAAGTGAAGATAGCTAGGGTCAGTGTCTCCACTGAGTTTTATAAAACGATTTAGTATTGTTGCGAAAAAATATATATGAAAACACTATTAATTTCTTCACTCGATATTTAAATTTGTTTCGGTGCAATCATTGAGAAATTTTTCCTAACCAACAATTGGTACACAAAAATCTTTCTAATTAAAAGTGATTGGAAGTTTGCAACATGAGAATGAAAGAAGAGAATCGAAGTGATAACTCTAAGAGAAACAACGTTTCGGTCAGGGGCGGATGTACACTTTAAATAGGGGGGGCAAGCGCCCCCCTTAGATCCGAAAAATACACTATTATGTATGTTGTGTATTTTTTTTGCCCCTCCTAAAAATTTACACTCGCCCATAGTATCGTCCCCCCCCCCTCATCAGGGATCCTGCGTCTGCCCCTGGTTTCGGTGTAAATATTCGTACTTTTAATTAAGGGTATTGTTGTCATTTTGTAGATAAGTGATTTTTTTTGATTAAGTAAGCGTAAACTTTATTATGGTGCTACACCGAATATAACATCATGTAAAATATAAATGTCATGTTTTTACAATTTTACCCTTATTTTAAGAATTTTTATTGATAGAACAAGTGTGACATGGTGGTCTAGGACCACCATAAAACTAGTCGTAAGTAAATCACCGACAAATATGTGATTGAGTATGATTATGTCTCTTTTAATTAAGGAGATATTTATTGGGATCCAATATTTAAGGAAAGTTATTTAAAAGTTAGGATTTGATTAATATTGAGAATTAATAAATTACTTGTAAAGAGGATTACACACACTATAAATTAATATAGATGTGTTGTGTTATGAGTGTTTTATATGAAACAAAGGGAAAAAGTTGAGGCGCGAAACAGAGAGGTTTGAAAGGTGCCGGAAAATAAGGAAAAGAAAAAAAAGAAGAAGATAAAAGAAAATGATCTGATCAGCGTTCACCGTTTTCAAACCAATTCAGAAGTGGTTTACGAGTAATTTTAAGTTGTGATATTTATTGTCGACTTTAAGAGCTTTAATTCTAGATTTAAGGTTAATGATTGTGTGTCGTTAATTTATTAAGGTTCACGCAAAATTGATGGATGATCGAAAAAGTAATGTTAATCCGGTAGTCAATTCGAAAAACACGAAGAGAGGCACAATAGTATGTCATTTGTTTCTTGCTTTTAGACTAGTGTAGATTCGAAAAGTTGTAGTTGTTCGGTTCGTAGTTCGGCTCGTCCTTAAGGTAAGGAGGTCTTCTTATAAAAAACTTGTTTTTATCGTTTAAATTGTTTTAAAGTAATTGTTTTCCGAGTTTTGCATGTAAATATTTAGTTTAGAGCTATGTGTTGCGTCTTGCCGGTAATTGCTAAAATATTATATTTGTATTATGTTCTATACGAAGTATTTTCAAGTATTATGTTTTTCTAGCAATTTTTGTTATTTGTTTTCTATGCTTTTGTTTAGTAGATGGAAATGAGATATTGGAAGGTTGGTGTTGTTTATGGATTTGGCATTTTTATGTGATAACTTAGGTTGTTAGAAAAATGTAAACAATGAACCTAATTTATGGTTTGTGAAGACGGTTATTAATGGGCGGGCACTAGATAATAAACACGATGTATTGTCCGGGTACCTTTAAGGGTATCACCCATGTTGCACTTTATGACCTCCTGGTGGGGTTTCACCATGGCGTCGTACCCTTGAATACTCGGTTAAACTCCAATTCCCCTGATCCTGCCAAAAGATTTCTTTGTTCAGTATTCATTACTCTACCGGCATAGGCTATAAAGAGGGGGCCGTGAGGGGAATTGGACATTTAATGATGGGAATCCCCCTATTAAAAGCAGTTTTTAATTGTTGTATCATTCTAAGTTTTTCGAGCTAAGTTGGTTTAATACTTCCGTTTATGTCGTTTTATGGATATGACGAGGTAAGACTGACATGTCATATGAGATTTTGAATCGGTTCAATTTCCGAAAAAGCTTGGATTTCGGGAGTGAGTTGTTACAGTGTGAATCACATGTTCTAGCCCAATGTATTTGAAGATCCTTTTTGCATCGAGATAGATGCTTGTAGTAAATGACTATGTTGATATTTGTTATGTTTTGCCTATGGACTTAATTGGGTCAGTGGATCGAATCACATAAATTTATCATGTCATCTCATTTGTAATTTTTCTCGTATCTATTTATTTTTCCATTGTTTTCAAGAGCTAAAGTTTGGGTTCGTTATTTTAGCAATTTATTTTCGGAGCTCAAAAATTCGTAGTGTGAGTTTGAAATCGATCGATTATAAGTCTGATATGTAAGCGATTTGTCATATATATAGTATTTTTAATTGTCTTTGTAAGAAAGGATACAAATGTATATGTAAACTTTTGGCTAAAGAAATATTGTCTTACAAGCATTATCAACCTATAAAATGTAGGAGGACTTAGTACTTGGTATATGGTTTGCTTCAGACCCTAAAGGTAGCATATCACCATACAACATTAACTTTATATACTCGTCGAGAACATGAAGGCGATGGTTGCTGTCATAGTCATACATTATAGGAACCATTCTAGCACTATTGAGAGAAGCCTTCTTAAAAGACGTGAAAATTTGGGTTGAGCCAAGACATTCTTCGTTAAGTTGCTTCCATTCGTCTGCAATCAGTTGGAATACATGTTCTCGAGCAACTTCTACCGATATACCTTTGTGTTCGTTCAAGTAACAAGCTATATACGACCCGTCATGGCCATTTTGATCCTCATCCTGCCAACCATGCACAAAATTAATTATTCGATTGGAGTGTACATATGCAGTCTTAAGAATTAACGAAGAAAAAGAAAAAAAGAAAATTACGAAAGAATGTCATACGTACGACGTACCTTGGCATTGCCCAAATCATCCCAAAGCCGAAGAATGGTTGCAACAGAAGATATAATTCCTGATACTTGTTCCAATTTTCTCGAAAAATCTTTAGTTGCTCCTAATCCCATGAGAAAAAGTAAATGGACCAACACCACGTCCACCCCTGAACTTAATCTTCCATTATTCAGGTACTCATCGCACTTTGGCAAGTAATCAGAGTCAAACCATCTTGCTTCTACAAGAAATGCATTGCATAATCTTGCCCACTGCACTTGTTAAACAAACTTAATTGACAGTAATTAACTTAATGGTTTAAAGATGAATTTCAATGTGTACGTACATAAAATAAGATACTCCTATATACATATTCTTACCGATTTCTTTAGGTACCACACGGGGTCGTTGAACGAACCATATTTTAATTGTATCTTGTAGCCTATCTCATTTGTGATGTCATAAAGAGTGTGGAAACACAGCTTCATGTGGTCCGGTAGTTTTTCAGCAGCAGACAATTCCCATCTGCATCAACGGCCGGCAATTATATAAACACCATTGACAATTACATTAATTTCGACAAATAGATTATTACTAAAACAATAACACGGTCATAGTGTGTTAAAAGAACATATAGATTGGAAAATTTGATTAAGTTTTAAACTTTTGTAACATATTAGAGATTGCAATTAATTACTTTGTTAATTAATCATATATACCTGTTGACAACTTCCGTGAAGAGAGCCAACTCATTGGGGTTACCATACAGATCAAAGATGTCATCTATTATATAAATAAGAGAGATGCATTTTGTGAGGTCAATTCTTTCATCGGAAAGGCGGAGATCCGGTAGCATTCCCATCGGCCCGGTGTACCATTTGACGGGTTGGTCTCTTGCATGCTTTAGTTCCTTAACCAAACCAACATTCTTCCACCACCTACGTACACCAAAACCGGCATGTGTGAAAAAAATAAAATATCATACTTATATATCAATCAATAATGAAATTAAACTTAATTACCTGAAAACTTGGTGAAGTTCTTGACGATGTTGTTCTTGTGCAATGAGGAATTCCCTCAGGGGTCTTTCCAAACTTTCTATTCCTTCAAACCCAATGGAATCATTCTCGCGGAAATTTAAAATTGTTAAACTCTTGTGATAAGGATGCTTCAGGGTATTAGTGATTTTTGCAGCAGTTTTCTTATCAACATGGATAAGCAATTGATTAAGGAGATGGCTACTAAAGTATGCAGCTTCTTCCAATATATCTTCTCCTTTGATGATTAATTGAGATGCTTCATACAATGCCATCAAAGCTCTTACATCTTTTCTATGCTCCTTTCTTCCGAAATTACCTTCTTCGTTTTTAAACCGGTCAAACATATCTGTTTTACACATCCATCAGCCTCTTTGACCAAAATCAAAAGAAAAAGAGAGAAAGTAGCGGAAACTGGAAAATTGTGTTCGGTAATAGACTAAATAGCAAATAAGATTATAAATAGAAGAGATCAAACCATATTTATATGGCAAATTTTATCTTGGTCCAGCCTCAACTATGACATGGTGAACCCAAACCAATTGGAATTAACTTTTATCTTGATTGTAGGAAAAATATAATTATTTAAAATATATATAGGCGGACCCATTAAGGATGAGGGACGGTCTCAAGACCACCCAAAATTTGAATTTTTTTTAAAACAAAAATTGTATGATTAGTATTTATATGGAGGAATGGTTTAAAAGGACCAAAAAGAGGGGAAAATAGGAATCATGACAACGGAAATACAAATTGGGTGATAATGACAATTACACTATTTGTTACTTCAAATCCATTGTTTGACTTCAAAAGAATAAGAGAGAAAGTAGCGGAAACTGGAAAAAAAAAATTTGTGTTCGGTAATAGACTAAATAGCAAATAAGATTATAAATAGAGGTGATCAAACCATATTTATATAGGCGGACCCATTAAGGATGAGGGACGGTCTCAGGACCACCCAAAATTTGAAATTTTTTTTTTAAAACAAAAATTGTATGATTAGTATTTATATGGGGAATGGTTTAAAAGGACAAAAAAGATAGGAAAATAGGAATCAGGACAACGGAAATACAAATTGGGTGATAAGGACAATTTCACTACTTATTACTTCAATTCCATTGTTTGACTTCAAATACACTATTTCACTGTTTCGTTGTTTTTGACAAAAATGGCCTTGAAATGAAATTGAAAAAAATATCAAATTGGATGTCTAAATGAAGAGAACGAAAAAAAGAAAAATATGATGAAAAAATTATGATCTTTTGATGTTCAATTAAAAGATATATTCATTTTTGTAATTAAATATGAATGAATTTAAATTATAGTAGAATAAACGCTTATCATTTTTAACCAATAAAAAATTCCACCGTTTTTTATACATTTCTATTTTCAAACTGTTCTTTTTAACAATAAACCCTGTTTATATTTAATTTTTCTTAACAGCAAAAAAGAGTTCTAATTTGGCCTAGTGGAATAAGTCTTCGGTTTGAGACATGTTTGAACAATATTTTTAGTATTGAACATTCATCTAGCATTCTTTTCCTTACCTTATACCATTTTAATAGATTATTGTCAAGAAGGACAGATTAATAAATAAACCAGGATGCAGGGACAATGCTAATTAATCAGGACAAAACCTATGTAAATTTCCAAAAACACCATTTTCCTATATATCTATAAAATAAAAAACCATATTAACAAAAAACCCTATTTATTAATCAGTCCGCTGTTAAGAAGAGGATTTGGGTTTTGCGTTTGCGCTTTGGACGGCGGCGGCGGAGCCGTGACAATTTGCTCTTTAATCGATTTTTTTTTGTTGCTGTTAAGAAGAGGATTTGAACAACTGGATAGTAGCAGTAACGGTTAAAATCAACACTTGCAGACGGCCGGAAAAGTCAGCTGCAACATTTGCAGATGGCCGGAAAACATGGCATCCGATGCCGGAAAAGTAACGGTTAAAGTTAGCAGCAACAACCGAGTCCAATTTCCGGCCAAGAAGATCGGATTTGTATCACCCGAATCAGATTGAATGATAAGAGAGGTGATGGCTGTGCCGCCGGAGCTGAACGATCGGATTTGAATGCCGGAGCCGAACGTTCTTGGGATGCCGGCGATTGGTTGTGTTTGTATGTAGTTGCGGCGATTGGGTTTGTGGAGCGCCGGAGGCGAACGTAGTTGCGAGTTTGCATTTCTTTTTATTTATTTAAAGAGTTTAGGGTTTAGGGTTGTTACTATTAATTTTTTAACGTTACTAATTTTTTGATGTAACTTTTATTGATTTTACGGGCTGTTACTACTTGTTTATTGGCCGTTACTATATTTTACGGGTTGTTACTATTTGTTTTTAGGCTGTTATTATTTGTTTATTGGTCACATTACTACTTTTTCATTGGATGTTACGACATTTTATTAGGCATTTACTACTTTGTTTATTGACCGTTACTATTTGTTTTATTGGTACATTACTACATTTTATCTAGTGTTACTTACGTGTTCAATGTGTAAAAGAGTATTTTGTCCATTTATTATTAATTTGTCATTTTAATCGCATAACAACGTAGTAACGTCATTCCGGGACCCATTTATGATTTTTTTTTTTGTCCTTGTATCCCCCCCCCCCCCCCCCCCCCAATTTTAATCTAATCATATTTTCCTCTTACTTTACACCTTTAATCTTAAAGCAAAACTCATTTTTTTTCTTACCTTATACCATATTATTTTTGTGGTGACGAAATATGCATAAATCATATAGATTAATAAATGTGTAGTGATAATTAATGCGTAAATAATGTAGAATTGATTGGCGGTTATAATAAATGGTGAAGGGGCATTAAATGCATTGATTGGTATTATCTTGGTAGAAAGACACTCAGATTTTATGGATCGTAACCGAATCTGAAGGAGTATTTGACATTTTATCTTTTTTGGTAGAAAAGAATTAAATGACAGATTTTTATGGATCTTAACAGAATTTGAAAGAGTATCACTGCATATCACAACTTTTTTTTAAAAAATAAATAAAAAAGGGTATCTTTATTTTTAAAAAAATTAATAAAAAATGTATTGTTGGAAGTTCACGGTATTTTTGTCCTGATTAATCTTCAGTTTCCTTGAATCCTGATTTATTAATAAATATGTCATTCGTGGCTAAAATCTATATAAATTAAAGGGGGAAGGGGCCACAAGGACAAAAAAATTAATAAATGGGTCTAGAATGACAAAAGTAACATTTTCATGATTATAAAGGACAAAAATCATAATTGTTACTTTAAAATTGCTACTTCTCGTGTTAATGTTACTTTGTGTTTCACAATTGTTACTTCATTTTTAATTTATTCCACATTTATTACTTCATATTTGTTACTTCATAATTGTTACTTTTGTCCTGATTAAATTATAGTGTCATTCTATCCCGATTTTTTGCTAATTTTGTCCTTCTGGAAAAAAATCTATAAATTAAATTACCTTATACCATATTAATTTAATAATAAAAATTAAACACCACAAAACAGGTGCACGTTCGAAACATGTTTGCATCATTTTTTTTCTCTAACTTATACAATCTAAATCTAATCATAAAAATTAAACGCCACAAAAACAAACTCCATCTTCTCTTATTATGTTTTTTATGTGCATGGCTAACTATACTACATATCTGTACAATGAATGACATTCTTTTGGGTTGGAGTTTATTTTTTTTGGGGTGGGAGGGGGTGGGGGGTGGGGCGGGTGGGGGAGTGAGATATGTATAACCATTAGAAGAGTGAAAACCAAGACTACCTTATTATATATTCCTGGATCCGCCACTAACCATAATGTAATTTAATCACTTAAATTATGTTAATCTTCAGAATAATAAATAACTGTTTTTTATTTTTTATTTTTATTTTTACGACAACCTCAATAAAACCGACACAACCGTACAATATCTCATAAACTATAAAAGCAGTAATTTTATGGTGGTCCAGGTGCAAGTTTTTGGACCACAAAGTCAACACTTTTAAAGGGATACATTGGTGGAAAGTTTTACGGGTAGGATTCCATTGGTGGAAGTTGAATTCTATATTGGTTAGGCGCGCTAAGTAGGATTTGGTCCCAAGGCAGTAGTAAAATTAATTTGTGCTATAAAAGCATTAAGATCTATGAATAATGGTACAACTCCCTTACTACTATAATGACATGAAACTTCTAATAATAAAACGATAAAAACATCTTCACATTCATGCCCCTACAGGCTACAGTTCCTCATCAGCTTTTTCAATATCATCAAACACATACATGTATCACTTTTTGGAAATGGGACAATGAAAAGTGGGTGAGCTGCCATGGCTAGCCCAGTAAAAAGAAGAAACATTGATACGATTAGACTCGTTAGAGCTATATGGGGCAACCGACTCGTTAAAAAACTATTATAGTATGAATCTTTTTTACGTATACGTAAATATGTTGAAATAACCCGCTCATTGTTCTATATTTATCCGTATTGAGCTATAATATATACATGCATACTAACCGCAGGCAGAAACATGGTGACCTTCTTGTCTGATTAGCCGGAAATAGAGTGAAACTTGATAAAGATCTTGAGATTGACTATAGGGATGCCAATTCTTCATGTAATGCTGTGTCCACTTCTCCATCTCTTCTTGGAAATGGTGGTCAATACCTAACCTTTGGATTGCATCAACACAGGCCAAACTTTTGAAAGATACTTCCCCTGCTGATTTCATAAGCAGCAGCTTAAACTCCTTCAATTTTTCTGTTTGTTTCATGCGTAATTCATCCTGTCTCGATGATGTGCAGGAAATTCGAGCAACTTTAGTCTTCATTAATGGATATTTCATAACATTGGTTCTATCAATCAAAATCTTTGAAGGAGTTGATATGGTACAAGCCATGGGTGTTTGAGAATATATATATATATATATGGGTATATGGTTTAAAAAGTTCCTGACTCAAATATATATTCTACTGACATATATATATATATATATATATATATATATATATATATATATATATATATATATATATATATATAAGCAACCGGGAAAAAAATGATTGTTCTTTTGGCGGCGTTATCCTACAACGTGAATCATTGTTCTTTTGGCGGCTAAATTCCAAATTAAGTCCTGTAACTAGACACGTTTTTCGATTTTGGTCATGGTTTTTCTTCGACAATTTTAGTCCTGTAAGTGGTCTTTTTTTTTGCAAAAATAATCATGAATGCCGGAAAACTTTTCCGGCCTAAAAAAAAATTTCCACGACAGCATTTTCTTGCAAAGAAATAAATGTTTCTTCTAAAGGGATTCGAACCCACAACCTAAGGCTAAAAATCCTTAGCCTTGCCCATCTAAGCTACATCAGTATTTTTTAGTTAAGAGACAACATATTAATTAAGGACACATTCA
Organism: Gentiana straminea; assembly: GCA_036785695.1. Lineage (NCBI taxonomy): Eukaryota > Viridiplantae > Streptophyta > Magnoliopsida > Gentianales > Gentianaceae > Gentiana > Gentiana straminea. The sequence continues at coordinate 1,723,659 of JAVUPR010000046.1, forward strand.
GTATAAAAAAATTATAGAAAATCTAATGATACAAACAGTTTTATTCTTATAAAGTATAGATATGTGTTACACATCGTGATATATTTATTGTATGTTTATTTCAAGTAATATGGGAGGTTTTAATTTTCTTATTGTTCTTTGTTTTATTATGTTTTTTCGTAAATATGCAACATATTCTTGTCATGTCATGTTCTTCATTTCTTCCAACTCTTTTCCATAGTCAATAAACTGAATAATTAATTAAATTAACAAATGATACGTTAAAATGAATGTATTAATTTTAATTATTCTCATGAAACAAAAGCAAGTCCTTGAAAAAAGGAAATATTAATTTCTTTGATTATAGATAACGATACTGTTACGATCAGTCTGAAACAACCATTAACTGTAATATGATGTAACACTAAAACATCGAATGGTATTACATTTCATCAAAAGTATATAGTACCATTGTCACATAACATTGCATGATTCGGTGTTTCAGGATGATTTATTAAATTACGAGATGCTGATATGTCACATATAACATATGTTAGAGTGGTTGTAACAGTAATATTATTTAGAAATTTGAGCATAACCACCTTAATCAACAAATTTAAGGATAAAAAAACATATATTAAGTCGAATGCATTTTACAATATATATTATACATTAAAAAACAATTAAAATAAATTAAAACCTCGCATATTACTTAAAATAAATATTCAATAAACGTATCACCACGTATAACAAATACTATCTATGTTGGATGTAATATCGCCGGATGGATCAAAGATCCACCTGATTACGCAGCGGAAAGTACAAGATCTAGATCCAAACCATCAAAATACATGAATAATAAATCTAACCTACGAGGGGATTAGATTACCAACCTTTTTATGGTGCAAAACGCCAAGAACAAAGTCTATCCAATCCGAGCTAGTTGAGAGCCTAGTTGAGAAGCCAAAGTCTTCCAACGTGTGTCTCCAAGCACCACCGGGTGGATGGTGTTTCAAGCCGCCGGACCTCCTCGATATGCTACCTTAGAAAAACCAGAAGTTTTCCTAAAACTCGAACCCAAGTATATGAGCCGAAAAATCTAAGCTCAATACTTCCCAAAAACCGAAAATATGTGTGTTCTAAAAGGCTTGGGAGAACTCTCTTTATATAGGAGAGTAATCCTTGTCCTCCAAGGATTTTATAATTAATACAAAATCAATTATAATAATCCTATTAAATAAAAGATACTCCTAGAATAATCTAGAACCAATCTAGAATATTTAAGGATCAATCTAATATTTTCCTTAATTAATTATTTAACAAATAAATAATTAATTACTTGTATCATATAATTATCAAGAAAACTAATTTCCCAATAATTAAATAATAACAAATGTGCCAACCTTAATTGGGAAATAGGCTACACGCATTTTAACATAAATTGGGCCGAGTCCACGAAAAATTTCTTTTCTATGTATTTAATTATCTAGTCCAACTAAACAATTAATCCACATATCTATTAAACAGTCCAATCTAACTATTTAATATTAATTGAGGTGAAACGACGAGAAAACATATGCATGTTAGGAGCCACGTCGGGGACCATGGACCCATATTTAATAGCTACAATAAATTAAATAAAATTATTCGTCAGACCGAACAATAATATTCAATCTATTAATTCCGAGATTACACCACCATAAACCCGAAACTGAACTCTGCCGAATATAGATATAAACTTACACTCAACCATGAGTCATAAGGTGTCCACTGATATAATCATTACATACGGATAAATCCTCCATAGACAGTTCGTTACGATTCGGGATATCTCCGTAAACCCTTCTCGAAACCTCTTATCCTTATTTACCATTAACCCCCTAGTGACCAAATAGTTCATAACTAATATAATATGAACCGCGCGCATCGGTCAGTTTCTAGGATTAACAAATAAGGGAACTGTATGTCTACTTCCCGGAGGAAGGAATGAATTCCATATCTGTGATAGCACAGACTACCCACTCATCCTAAAATAGAGCCAACGAGAAGTGTTGGACCACATACTTCGAAGTGATCCTTACTAACACATCAAACTCTACCATAGTCTAAGCAGTCGTTTGTAATCACCTCAGGATTGAGATTAATCCATATATGATCATCTTGTGATTCGATAAGACTTCTCGATCACGGAATTAAATCGAGAACTCAAATCAAATCGGTCCAGCCCTATATGAACCATCATATATAAATGCCCCACTAGGTACCCTATTACCGACGGTCCGGATAGATTGTCACACCTAAAGTATTCTGGGCGCGTTATTAGCAAATTAATCTTGAGACCCGTACTCAGATTAATAAACGCTACGGACTAAGTTAATTTTAAGTACATCTCACTAACTCAATCCTCTTATGTATAGCCATACACTGAGTTATATGATTACATAAACGAGGTACTTAGGGTTTTCAATAGTGTCTTAATTATAAGCATACATGCATATAATAAGATGAATTATTAATTTTGTCCTAAAATAATTATATAATTGTCATTCGGGCACTACACCTAACAATCTCCCACTTGTACGAAAGGCAGGTGGATTAATTGTTTTAGAGTACATCCTTTATATCTATATCTACAACATTCTCCCACCCTCTCAAAACAAGTGAGACATATCCCCAAGATTCATACCCTCCAAGCGCATCTTAGTAATTCATCCTTCCAAGCACGACCGGAGTGTGCCGCCGCAGGGTAGGTCAGTGACCCGGCGCGTACTTAGAATCCGAATACCATGTGACTCGGTACAGTGATCAGGTAGGTTGGCAGCTTGAGTCAATCTTTGGGATCTAAACGTCGCCTTTCCATATAATCCGGTGGTACGATTTCAATATGCTTATGACCTCTAGTGATTGCAAAATCCTTACGAGCTACCTCTCCAATGTTTTCACAATGAAGTGGTATTGGCTTACTGGATAATACTTTATCATATGAGTAAACACTGAGACCGAGATCGATTTAACAATCATCCTCAATTTGACCTAAAGCCAGAATCAGTGCTATCACTTATATTCTAGTTTGCACCTAAATATGCTAGCATATTATTCCTCGTTCTCCCGAAGAGACTTGATGATTCACTAAACATCCTATTTAGTATTCATTCGCAGGTTTAGACAAGCATTCCTGAGAGGTAGGGTAGACTACATCGTTGAATGTTGCATTCCTCTATGCAAGAACATCTTAACCATTGAGATGGATGAATGGGATTGCCAATTGCTTATTTTCGAGAATTTGAGTGAGTCAAATTCTTTAGAAAATAGCCCGATGGCATGTTAGCCTCTGACTTCAGATAACACACCCATGTTGTTTCCAACAGTTTCAGTGTTACCATTCACAAACACTAATCTACATACTATTTTACTAATATCGAAGCCCAGTCCATGAGAGACTTATCAATATTCTGGTCAGGTCCACATATTAAAATATATGACTTTGAAATAACCTAGAGGTTTGCTTTAATACTGTTAGTCTCGCAAAAAAGTCTTAGGGAATCACCCCTATTTTCTTCTTTGTAACGAATCCGCCATTTGTTCTTAGCTAAAACCCATCTATTCTGAATGAATTTAGATTCCGTTGTTCGGCAAGGAAGTCTTAGGGAATCACCCCTATTTCCCGCTTTCTGATGAAATCAAGCAAGACTGGGTGGTGAGAGAGATCACGGTCTGGTTAACTCTCTACTTAATCGGGAATTTACCCCGGGACCACGTATCTTTGTGCTGAAAGTTAAACTTTCCTATTCATTCGACTCTTCTCCATGTAGTTCCAATTACTCCCCTTTGGGCACCGAGATACTCAGGTGGTTCTACAAGAGTTTCAACGAAGCTGGAGTATCAAACTCCATTCACGGGGTTATGGCTTTTAAACCAACCTCTATGATCGGGATCCTATATAGCCCACGAAGGACTACAGGTCATCAATCTACCCTGTAGGCGCAAGGTCCTGCAATGGGTAATGGACAAACTATACTCCCACTGCGTTCGGGGTGGATTGATATACTTGATCTAGTTTAGTAGTTTTTATTAGTGTTATCACCAACTTCCGGTGTTGGATGTTGACTGAACAAATCAGTTAGTAACATCTTGAGTACAAATACTTCAAGATCCAAAGCTGTTATTTATAGACTCTATCAGACCGAGTTTGACAGTATAACCGTCATTCTCTGATTTTACGAGTTTTATAACCAACCTTTACTCAATGCATTAAGATATTTCATGACCGGAACGTGTACGCAAAATTTCCAGTCCTACCTTCAAGCACTAAATGCTAAATGTCTATATTTACGGAAGTGGGGTGAACCGAATTCACTCCTTATCCACAAATGCGTAGGCATCTTTTAGGTAGACTTCAAGGTTTTCATTACAACGTAAACCGTTATTTTGCAACCAATATCTTAAATGAGTTCAGCAGCGTATCGTAGCACATCAATAACTATCTGATAGGAACCAACTTTACAGTACATTTCTGTACAGTTCAGCCCACGATTATCACATTTCTGGCATGTTTCGGGTGAGTTTAGACCATATTTTGAGTATTAAATGAGGTTTTATTGTACGGCGAGTGACTGTCGGTTTTCCGTAAACTCGATCTTATTTTAGCATTTTATACTCGTTTTTCCCGAGCACCCGTAGTTTGCGGGGTTATGCGTTTGCTTGTTGTTTTCATATGGATGCAGGACTAGGGTGTCTCGAGAGCCCGAAAGGCGAGAAGTATGAAGTTTAGACGTGCCCGAGGCGAAACACGGAGGTTGAAGGTGAAAAAAAATGAAGATTTTGGCTGCAAAAGGCTGTCCGGACGGACAGCAACCCCTCATCCGGACGGCTAACTCACTGGTTTTTGGGAAAACTTTGATGAAGAGTTCATCCGGACGGACATATCCATCGTCCGGACGGACAGAGCAGGCATCCGGACGGACAAGAGTAGTTCATCCGGACGGACATCTATGCATCCGTCCGGACACCTGGGAAATCAAGAACAGTCCGGACGGACATGGTGGATGTCCGTACGGACGGCAGACTTTCTATATAAAGCTGCTCATTTTCTCACAGCAAAAAGAAGGGTGGAAGAAATAGATAGCAAGTTTCCCTTTTTAGTTTTTTTTTGAGATTTTGGGCGATTTTCTTCGTCTTTTAGAGTTAGACTAAGTGTTATATATCACTAGAATCCTCATTCAATCCTCTCTTTGATCTACTAACTCTTAGCTTCGATCCGTAACTTTTCACTTAGCAAAAATTCGATCTTTTGTAAGCACATTGGCACCTCCTTCAAGTTGAATAAAGTAAGTATGTTTTCTTGTTGTTTTATTGTTGTTGTGATGTTTTTCTTCCGTTTTTATTGCTTAGATTCGATTATGAGTAGCTAGATTTCTTGTATGGTTGAACTATGTGAAGGCGGGTGAAACGCCGTTAGATTGATGAACCGGGAGGTAGTGTAGTGCGTAAATAAACGTCCTAATTGATAATCCGCATCACGAAACTTTTCTTGATTGTTTTAATAGCTTTGAATGAGATTGACAACCTTGTTCATTGTTGCACACACGTAGCTTATAAATGTATGTTGCGGTGACGTGTGGGAACGGGGTTTCGGGACCGTAGAAGTTTTGAGCTTGAAAGGTAGTTTGACACTACCCATGTACTAGATTGACGCCACTAGTCATCAAGTCCAGTTCCAATACGGGGTTTGTCCTATGAGTTATCGTTAGACGGTGAAATAAGGTAAGGCACACTCCCAGGGTAATCTGTTTAAGGGTAAAGTAATCCGTTGGATCGTAGTTCGGCCATACTTCTTTTAATCGTTTAGAATTTCGAGTAGTGTAATCTTTCTTTTACGCAATACTATAACTTTACACCTATCTGTTTGACTGGGCGAGTGCTAAGTCAATTGTGGTACTCAAAAACCAATCTCTATGGGTTCGACCTCGGACTCCTCAAGCACTATCCTACAATCGACCCGGTCCACTGCCGGTTAGAAAGTAGATTTTGCTAAGGTTTCGAGTTTTTACTTGATCGACCGGACCTAGAAAATCCGCTTATCACTATCTAAGGCAAATTTATGGTGTATCCCATAGTGAAAACATTTCACTGGGAGGCAGGCCGAGCATCAGTCCCGAAGACTACGCAATAACCTATTTCTGAGTATGGAATACTCTATCTCTAGTGAAATCAGAGATTTCCTCCAAAAATTTTGGATAAATTTACCGGAGTCTCGAATAGTTGTCAGACAAGATGTTACTACTTCAAAAGCTCCCACTAGCTTGTACCTTTCATATGATCCCGAAGGTTGTTGTGAACAAGCTATGTTACTTCTTTAAATCTATTACCCTTTCCTGATTGAAAGGAAACTTAGTCATTGTTTCTTTGAGACAGCGTTCTTTTGACTGGGAGATAAGAATCACCCTAAGCCAGTCTTCAGATCTTGTCTTTAGGGAATATGCACTAATTAATAGAATAGAAAGAAGCGTTTATCGAAATACGGAAACCATTTGCGTTTATATATTTTAAGATGTGTTACTAATACCTTTTCAGCAATGCTTAGTGGTTCTGACTTTATCAAACAAAAGTCCGAGTCTTGGATTCGTGCTACGAATGTTATATTCATCGTCAATAAGACAAACAAATTATCCTATTGAAAATGAATACGTTTGTTCCAACGAATCCGAAAACAGAAAATGAATTTTCTGTGATACTCAAGAATTGAATCCGAGATTCATTTCCTTATATCACTCCCACTAGTCTATCTGAAATAACTGTCCGTTGTCTATATTATGTATCGTTTAATGCAAAGCTACCTAGTTCTTCCAAAGAACTTTAGCTTTCGAGAAAATTGCTAAGGATGCATTGGTCAGTGATCCGAAATCACTTTCCTTATCCTCTAATTTCCAATTTATTAATTTTCCGGTTTAGCCTTAAAACTACTTAGTTTAGATGACTAACACGTATAAACATTCTTTCCCATTCTCGACTTTCCTTAGATGGAAACGATCTTGAACTAGCGAGTTCGTTTGAGTAGACACTACTCTTGAAGCGTGGGATGTTCAGTGTTACTTGCTTGGACTGTCGATTTTTCTAATCGTCAAATCATAAGACCAAAGCTCCCACTAGTTTATCGATTCCAAATACCGTCTAACTAGCAACACTTTGTATTTATGATTTTTCAAAGATTAGAAAATTCCCCGAACTAAGCTCCCACTAGTTTATCAGTTCCAAATACCGTCTAACTAGCAATGCTTTGTTCATGATGTTTCAAAATATTGGAAAAACTCCAGAGCTAAGCTCCCACTAGTTTATCAGTTCCAAATACTGTCTAACTAGCAACGCTTTATTCTTGTTTTTTCAATGAAAAGAGAAACTCATGTGCAGTCTATTACACATTGCTAATGATTCAGAAAACAACAGATCCTAAGACTAAGGCTCCCACTAGTTTATCGGTTCTAAATGCCGTCTAACTAGCAACGCATTATGTTTTTCCGAATTTTCAATTAGAAATTTGATGTGTAATTACACTTTTAAAATTCACTAAATGAATTTTATATATAGTCCTAAATCATCTTTTGTAAACTAAGTACGGTCGTTTCTCGTTTTACACGAGCGACATCCGTGACATACTTATACTATGTCATTAAGATTTTAAAGGCTCAAGAGAAAATCTTTTCCGAAAATTAACTGCATTTATTGATAATTACAACGTACTTGTTACTTTCCACATTTTTAATGAAGTCCTATTACTAATAGTTTTGTAGCCTAGAGATTTAGTTGTAAAAAATATGACATAAAGTTAAATTAAAAAAATAAATTTTCACTACTAGATTTTTATTTTAGGAATTATAAACTGTAAAAAGTTTATCCTACCATTCCAAGGATTTAACCTCGCATAGTCTCGTCCGAGAGGGTCGATATCGGACTATGACGGTTAAACTGAGACAATCTCTCTCAATGATTAAGCTTCGAGAATCGAACATCTCACGGGAATCAGACATCCCGGACCTTAATCATTGATTACCTTCCTTTTTCTAGCCTAGATATTTCGAAAATATCCATAAAGAGTGTGACCTACTATATCAGATCTCAGAGTACGCCCCGAGTATGCCTACGAGGGGCAGGTTAGTGACCCGGCGAGTACCCGATATCCTATCCTTTCGGAGACCAAGCCTTGAATTTTGATAGTGGTGAACACATCCGAAAGGGGCCGAAATCAAAGCGGCACGAGGTGTCACCATTCTTTCACGTGCTTCCATCTATAGTAGAGGCCGTGGGGTTGGCTGTCGCCTTCCCCGCTCCCACTCAATAATTTGAAAAAGTGTTGGGTTTACTAATTACGGTCCCGAAGGCTTATCGGATATGCTAAGTCTTGTCGAACCCCCGTGCAAACGTCACACGTGGAGGGGAGTCAATTGAGCCGTAGCTCAGTTGAACTCGCCCAACCATGGTTACCATTTCCGAACCCATGTACTAAGATTTTCCGATTTCTATGTTGTCAACCAAAGCGTAATCTCGTTTCTGTTTAAGGTATGTTCACCGAAAAGTGGCGAAAACTCAACGATTTATCTAAGTGGGATTCACCGAGAATCCATCACTAAAATCGTAACGATTGACAAAACCCGGTTCCTCGGTTTTAATAACTAGTTACTTAATTAATTAACTACCATATATTAATTAAAAAAGCTTTTTAACAAATTATACGAGTTATACATGCCTAATTTATTCGAAATAAACTAGCTACGTGTATGTATTGGAGTGAAAACATGATATGATGCATGTCATGGCAATTTTCCGGTTTCTATCACATAATTTCGATCATACACAAAAAAATAAACGGAAAAATTAAACACCGAGATGGACCGTTGGTACCCCGACTAACCTATTTTTTAAGGAAAAGTAAAAACTTAATCTAATCTTCGAGTCTTGAACTTCAAATCTTGATCTCGAACCACCGGATCACGAACCACGAATACCCGAGAGGAGAAAGGCTTTTTAAATAAATTAAATCGAATTTATTTATATTATCAAACCCTTTTATAAAAAAGTTTTTTTTTCCCTTACGGCTGATTTTATTTTCCAGAAATTTTTTTTTCCAATTCGTAAACTGTTATAGTAGGTCAGAAATTAAAAAAAAAAAAAACCAGGTTATGCAAAAAAAATATCCAGCAGCAAGAACTAAAACCTAGCCGCATGCAAGGTAATACCAAAAAACAGAGTTTTAGCGACGCTTTTCAGCGTAGCAAAAAGAGCCTGACAGCCGCATAATACCTTTAAAATTAGGGTTTTAATCCGTTTCTCCTCGTTCATACCTTGGGTTTCGCCTTGATCTTCATCTTTTCACCAAGATCTTCATATTTCGAGCCCGGAACAACATAAAAAAAACTACCTCCTTACAAAAATTTCGAGTGCATAAATTAAATTAAAATTGGTATGATTTTTTTCCATATAATATTATGTTTTTTTCAAAATTAATTTTTATGAGTTTGTTTTTTTAAATTTAAAATATAACACAAGGGTAATTTTCATTAGAGAGTAATATTTTGATTTGCACAAATTCTATTTCGGTTTTTATTCATTTGTAAACGTGGTTTCCCATTGTTTTTGTAAAAGTTAAAGTCAAGAAGTCCTCGAGTATGAGGTTTTTTTTCTTCTTTCTTTTTCTTTTTTTGGTGGGAGGAGTATGAGTTTCCATTAGGGCAAATGTTGTTTGATGTGATTCATAAAATTGTGATTTAATATCCGTATTGAAAAAAAAAATGAAAAAAAGAACATTAAGCGTGGCGGTCGCCTTCGACGATAGCAAAGTCTCATGAAGAGACGAATCCTTCTGCGGGCCCCTAATATGAAATGCAATTAGTCATTGTTCTTAGAAAATTATTGACATCCAAGTTTACGGGTGAGAATTGAGAGGGGTTGCTGATTGCCGGAATAAAATTGCTAAGTTTCTTGCTTTCTCATATCATTTTTACATGTTATAATCATGGGAGGAAATTATCTCAGCGCAGACCCAAGTGAAGATAGCTTGGGTCAGTGTCTCCACTGAGTTTTATAAAACGATTTAGTATTGTTGCGAAAAAATATATATGAAAACACTATTAATTTCTTCACTCGATATTTGAATTTAATCGGTGCAATCACTAAGAAATTTTTCCTAACCAACAATTGGTACACATAAATCTTTCTAATTAAAAGTGATTGGAAGTTTGCAACATGAGAATGAAAGAAGAGAATCGAAGTGATAACTCTAAGAGAAACAACGTTTCGGTCAGGGGCGGATGTACACTTTAAATAGGGGGGGGGGGGGGGGGGCAGCGCCCCTTAGATCCGAAAAATATTTATTATGTATGTTGTGTATTTTTTTTGCTCCTAAAAATTTACACTCGCCCGTAGTATCGTATCCCCCTCATCGGGATCCCGCATCCTTTTTTTGGTTTCGGTGTAAATCTTCGTACTTTTAATTAAGGGTATTGTTGTCATTTTGTAGATAAGTGATTTTTTTGATTAAGTAAGCATAAACTTTATTATGGTGCTACACCGAATATAACTTGGTGATCCAGGACCAATATGAAATAAAAAAACACATGATGTTCTACCGTGTAAAATATAAATGTCATGTTTTTACAATTTTACCCTTATTTTAAGAATTTTTATTGATAGAATAAGTATGACATGGTGGTCTAGGACCACCATAAAACTAGTCGTAAGTAAATCACCGACAAATATGTGATTGAGTATGATTATGTCTCTTTTAATTAAGGAGATATTTATTGGGATCCAATATTTAAGGAAAGTTATTTAAAAGTTAGGATTTGATTAATATTGAGAATTAATAAATTACTTGTAAAGAGGATTACACACACTATAAATATAGATGTGTTGTGTTATGAGTGTTTTATATGAAACAAAGGGAAAAAGTTGAGGAGCGAAACAGAGAGGTTTGAATGGTGATCTGATCTGATAAGAAAAAGATAAAAGAAGATGATCTGATCAGCGTTCACCGTTTTCAAACCAATTCAGAATTGGTTTACGAGTAATTTTAAGTTGTGATATTTATTGTCTTTAAGAGCTTTAATTCTAGATTTAAGGTTAATGATTGTGTGTCGTTAATTTATTAAGGTTCACGCAAAATTGTTGGATGATCGAAAAAGTAATGTTAATCCGGTAGTCAATTCGAAGAACACGAAGAGAGGCACAATAGTATGTCATTAGTTTCTTGCTTTTAGACTAGTGTAGATTCGAAAAGTTGTAGCTGTTCGGTTCGTAGTTCGGCTCGTCCTTAAGGTAATGAGGTCTTCTTATAAAAAACTTGTTTTTATCGTTTAAATTGTTTTAAAGTAATTGTTTTCCTAGTTTTGTATGTAAATATTTAGTTTAGAGCTATGTGTTGCGTCTTGCCGGTAATTGCTAAAATATTATATTTGTATTATGTTCTATACGAAGTATTTTCAAGTATTATGTTTTTCTAGCAATTTTTGTTATTCGTTTTCTATGCTTTTGTTTAGTAGATGAAAATTAGATATTGGAAGGTTGGTGTTGTTTATGGATTTGGCATTTTTATGTGATAACTTAGGTTGTTAGAAAAATGTAAACAATGAACATGATTTATGGTTTGTGAAGACGGTTATTAATGGGCGGGCACTAGATAATAAACACGATGTATTGTCCGGGTACCTTTAAGGGTATCACCCATGTTGCACTTTATGACCTCCCCGGTGGGGTTTGTGACCGTGGCGTTGTACCGCGAATACTCGGTTAAACTCCAATTCCCCTGATCCTGCCAAAAGATTTCTTAGTTCAGTATTCATTACTCTACCGGCATAGGCTATAGAGAGGGGCCATGAGGGGAATTGGACATTTAATGATGGGAATCCCCCATTAAAAGCAGTTTTTAATTGTTGTATCATTCTAAGTTTTTCGAGCTAAGTTGGTTTAATACTTCCGTTTATGTCGTTTTATGGATATGACGAGGTAAGACTGACATGTCATATGAGATTTTGAATCGGTTCAATTTCCGAAAAAGCTTGGATTTCAGGAGTGAGTTGTTACGGTGTGAATCACATGTTCTAGCCCAATGTATTTGAAGATCCTTTTTGCATCGAGATAGATGCTTGTAGTAAATGACTATGTTGATATTTGTTATGTTTTGCCTATGGACTTAATTGGGTCAGTGGATCGAATCACATAAATTTATCATGTCATCTCATTTGTAATTTTTCTCGTATCTATTTATTTTTCCATTGTTTTCAAGAGCTAAAGTTTGGGTTCGTTATTTTAGCAATTTATTTTCGGAGCTCAAAAATTCGTAGTGTGAGTTTGAAATCGATCGATTATAAGTCTGATATGTAAGCGATTTGTCATAGTATTTTTAATTGTCTTTGTAAGAAAGGATACAAATGTATATGTAAACTTTTGGCTAAAGAAATATTGTCTTACAAGCATTATCAACCTATAAAATGTAGGAGGACTTAGTACTTGGTATATGGTTTGCTTCAGACCCTAAAGGTAGCATATCACCATACAACATTAACTTTATATACTCGTCGAGAACATGAAGGCGATGGTTGCTGTCATAGTCATACATTAAAGGAACCATTCTCGCATTATTGAGAGAAGCCTTCTTAAAAGACGCGAAAAATTGGGTTGAGCCAAGACATTCTTCGTTAAGTCGCTTCCATTCGTCTGCAATCAGTTGGAATACATGTTCTCGAGCAACTTCTACCGATATACCTTTGTGTTCGTTCAAGTAACAAGCTATATACGACCCGTCATGGCCATTTTGATCCTCATCCTGCCAACCATGCACAAAATTAAATATTCGATTGGAGTGTATATACGTAGTCTTAAGAATTAAAGAAGAAAAAGGAAAAAAGAAAAATACGAAAGAATGTCATAAGTACGACGTACCTTGGCACTGCCCAAGTCATCCCAAAGCCGAAGAATGGTCGCAACAGAAGATATAATTCCTGATACTTGTTCCAATTTTCTCAAAACATCTTTACTTGCTCCTAATCCCATGAGAAAAAGTAAATGGACCAACACAACGTCCACCCCTGAACTTATTCTTCCATTATTCGAGTCGTCACTCATTTCTTTGGCAAGTAATCGAGTCAAACCATCTTGCTTCTACAAGAAATGCATTGCATAATCTTGCCCACTGCACTTGTTAAACAAACTTAATTGACAGTAATTAACTTAATGGTTTAAAGATGAATTTCAATGTGTACGTACATAAAATAAAATACTCCTATATACATATTCTTACCGATTTCTTTAGGTACCACACGGGGTCGTTGAACGAACCATATTTTAATTGTATCTTGTAGCCTATCTCATTTGTGATGTCATAAAGAGTGTGGAAACACATCTTCATGTGGTCCGGTAGTTTTTCAGCAGCAGACAATTCCCATCTGCATCAACGGCCGGCAATTATATAAACACCATTGACAATTACATTAATTTCGACAAATAGATTATTACTAAAACAATATAACACGGTCATAATGTGTTAAAAGAACATAGAGATTGGAAAATTTGATTTTAAATTTCTAGAATTTTTTTTTTTTTTTCTTAAAAAGTTTTAAACTTTTGTAACATATTAGAGATTGCAATTAATTACTTTGTTAATTAATCATATATACCTGTTGACAACTTCCGTGAAGAGAGCCAACTCATTGGGGTTACCATACAGATCAAAGATGTCATCTATTATATAAATAAGAGAGATGCATTTTGTGAGGTCAATTCTTTCGTCGGAAAGGCGGAGATCCGGTAGCATTCCCATCGGCCAGGTGTACCATTTGACGGGTTGGTCTCTTGCATGCTTTAGTTCCTTAACCAAACCAACATTCTTCCACCACCTACGTACACCAAAACCGGCATGTGTGTGTGAAGGGCGTAAGGAAAAAAATTAATAAAATAAAATATCATACTTATATATCAATCAATAATGAAATTAAACTTAATTACCTGAAAACTTGGTGAAGAAATTAAACTTAATTTGAAAACTTGGTGAAGTTCTTGACGATGTTGTTCTTGTGCAATGAGGAATTCCAAATTTGAGAGCTCCCTCAGGGGTCTTTCCAAACTTTCTATTCCTTCAAACCCAATGGAATCATTCTCGCGGCAATTTAAAATTGTTAAACTCTTGTGATAAGGATGCTTCAGGGTATTAGTGATTTTTGCAGCAGTTTTCTTATCAACATGGATAAGCAATTGATTAAGGAGATGGCTACTAAAGTATGCAGCTTCTTCCAATATATCTTCTCCTTTGATGATTAATTGAGATGCTTCATACATTGCCATCAAAGCTCTTACATCTTTTCTATGCTCCTTTCTTCCGAAATTACCTTCTTCGTTTTTAAACCGGTCAAACATATCTGTTTTACACACCCATCAGCCTCTTTGACCAAAATCAAAAGAAAAAGAGAGAAAGTAGCGGAAACTGGAAAATTGTGTTCGGTAATAGACTAGATAGCAAATAAGATTATAAATAGAGGAGATCAAACCATATTTATATGGCAAATTTTATCCTGGTCCAGCCTCAACTATGACATGGTGAAGCCAAACCAATTGGAATTAACTTTTATTTTGATTGTAGGAAAAATATAATTATTTAAAAAATATGATTGGTTGGAAATTGCTGATTTGGTCTGTATTTGGTTGGTCCTGGACCACCATAAAACTACTGTATTTATATAGGCGGACCCATTAAGGATGAGGGACGGTCTCAAGACCACCCAAAATTTGAATTTTTTTTAAAACAAAATTTGTATGATTAGTATTTATATGGAGGAATGGTTTAAAAGGACCAAAAAGAGGAGAAAATAAGAATCATGACAACGAAATACAAATTGGGTGATAAGGACAATTACACTATTTGTTACTTCAAATCCATTGTTTGACTTCAAAAGAATAAGAGAGAAAGTAGCGGAAACTGGAAAAAAAATTGTGTTCGGTAATAGACTAAATAGCAAATAAGATTATAAATAGAGGTGATCAAACCATATTTATATAGGCGGACCCATTAAGGATGAGGGACGGTCTCAGGACCACCCAAAATTTGAATTTTTTTTTAAAACAAAAATTGTATGATTAGTATTTATATGAGGGGAACGGTTTAAAAGGACAAAAAAGATAGGAAAATAGGAATCAGGACAACGGAAATACAAATTGGGTGATAAAGACAATTTCACTACTTATTACTTCAAATCCATTGTTTGACTTCAAATCCACTATTTCACTGTTTCGTTGTTTTTGACAAAAATGACCTTGAATTGAAATTGAAAAAATATCAAATTGAATGTCTAAATGAAGAGAACGAAAAAAGAAAAATATGATGAAAATATTATGATCTTTTGATGTTCAATTAAAAGATATATTCATTTTTATAATTAAATATGAATGAATTTAAATTATAATAGAATAAACGCTTATCATTTTTAACCAATAAAAAATTCCACCGTTTTTTATACATTTCTATTTTCAAACTGTTCTTTTTAACAATAAACCCTGTTTATATTTAATTTTTCTTAACAACAAAAAAGAGTTCTAATTTGGCCTAGTGGAATAAGTCTTCGGTTTGAGACATGTTTGAACAATATTTTTAGTATTGAACATTCATCTAGCATTCTTTTCCTTACCTTATACCATTTTAATAGGTTATTGTCAAGAAGGACAGATTAATAAATAAATCAGGATGCAATGACACTGCTAATTAATCAGGACAAAACATATGTAAATTTCCAAAAACACCATTTTCCTATATATCTATAAAATAAAAAACCATATTAACAAAAAACCCTATTTATTAATCAGTCCGCTGTTAAGAAGAGGATTTGGGTTTTGCGTTTGCGTTTTGGACGGCGGCGGCGGAGCCGCGACAACTTGCTCTTTAATCGATTTTTTTTGTTGCTGTTAAGAAGAGGATTTGAACAACTGGATAGTAGCCGTAACGGTTAAAATCAACACTTGCAGACGGCCGGAAAAGTCAGCTGCAACAATTGCAGACGGCCGGAAAACATGGCATCCGACGCCGGAAAAGCAACGGTTAAAGTTAGCAGCAACAACGGTGATACATGTATGTGTTTTTTATGTGCATGGCTAACTATACTACATATCTGTAATATGAATGACATTCTTTTGGGTTGGAGTTTATTTTTTTTGGGGTGGGGGTAGGGGTGGGGGTGGGGGGGTGGGGCGGGTGGGGGAGTGAGATATGTATAACCATTAGAAGAGTGAAAACCAAGACTACCCTATTATATATTCCTGGATCCGCCACTAACCATAATGTAATTTAATCACTTAAATTATGTAAAATTTGTGCTATAAAAGCATTAAGATCTATGAATAATGGTACAACTCCCTTACTACTATAATGACATGAAACTTCTAATAATAAAACGATAAAAACAACTTAACATTCATGCCCCTACAGGCTACAGTTCCTCATCAGCTTTTTCAATAATATCAAACACATACATGTATCACTTTTTGGAAATGGGACAATGAAAAGTGGGTGAGCTGCCATGGCTAGCCCAGTAAAAAGAAGAAATATTGATACGATTAGACTCGTTAGAGCTATATGGGGCAACCGACTCGTTAAAAAATTATTATAGTATGAATCTTTTTTACGTATACGTAAATATGTTGAAATAACCCGCTCATTTTTCTATATTTATCCGTATTGAGCTATAATATATACATGCATACTAACCGGAGGCAGAAACATGGTGACCTTCTTGTCTGATTAGCCGGAAATAGAGTGAAACTTGATAAAGATCTTGAGATTGACTATAGGGATGCCAATTCTTCATGAAATGCTGTGTCCACTTCTCCATCTCTTCTTGGAAATGGTGGTCAATACCTAACCTTTGGATTGCATCAACACAGGCCAAACTTTTGAAAGATACTTCCCCTGATGATTTCATAAGCAGCAGCTTAAACTCCTTCAATTTTTCTGATTGTTTCATGCGTAATTCATCCTGTCTCGATGATGTGCAGGAAATTCGAGCAACTTTAGTCTTCATTAATGAATATTTCATAACATTGGTTCTATCAATCAAAATCTTTGAAGGAGTTGATATGGTACAAGCCATGGGTGTTTGAGAATATATGTATATATATATATATATGGGTATATGGTTTAAAAAGTTCCTGACTCAAATATATATTCTACTGACTTATATATATATATATAAGCAACTGGGAAAAAAATGATTGTTCTTTTGGGCGTTATCCTACAACGTGAATCATTGTTCTTTTGGCGGCTAAATTCCAAATTTAATCCTGTAACTAGACACGTTTTTCGATTTTGGTCCTGCTTTTTCTCCGACAATTTTAGGCCAAAAAGACATTTTCCACGTCAGCATTTTCTTGCAAAGAAATAAAAAAAATAAAATGTACGTTTTTCGTTTTTGGTCCTCGTTTTTCTCCGACAATTTTAGGCCAAAAAGACATTTTCCATGTCAGCATTTTCTTGCAAAGAAATAAAATGTTTCTTCTAAAGGATTCAAACCCACTACCTAAGGCTAAAATTCCTTAGCCTTGACAATCTAAGCTACAACAATATTTGTTATTTAAGAGACAACATATTAATTATGGACACATTCAGTATAAAAATATTATAGAAAATCTAATGATACAAACAGTTTTATTCTTATAAAGTATAGATATGTGTTACACATTGATGAAAGTCAACTTTACTATGTTTTGGTGCATGTTTTAACCCCCGTTTATGACACTTTTGGCTTGTTTTGGGTGGTTTTGACCCTTTTCAAGACCTAGTTATCTTGCAAAGTTATGCTCGGTATGTATTTGAATGTTGTGATGCAGGACCTAGGTGAGTTATGAGCATGGAAGTTAAGGCACGAGGCTTAGAAAGACGAAACCGAAGCCCGGGAATGGAAATTGATCAAAAATAGTTGTTGCTTTCACCATACGTTCACTTCATCAGCAATTTGATCACAGATACAAGCATTTTATAGACTTTTTGTCTTCATGATAGTTGTAGACAATTGAATTATCTTTCCAACGCACTTTGAATCACTCAAATCGGAGCTCTACACGCAAAGATATTACCAGATTACTGAAGGTTTATCCGCACGTTTTTGGGCGTTTTTAAATAGATTTTTCACCCTCATTTCATAAGAACTCATACCTAGACTTAATTAGGACTCCCTTAGGTCGATTTTCTTCCCTTTTCTCCCTTAGATTAGCTCTTCTTTCACTCTTTCCCTTAGATTAAACACAATTTAGCATAGATTATCTCCTCCTTGTTGGTGTTTTTGAAGTCTTTTTCCCCAAGTGACAATGAGTTTGGATGAAGATTGATTCAACTTCAATTTCCTACGTTTTTGGTAATTAATTTCATTTCTTCTCTTGATTAATGGCTTTAATCCTTTCTTTGATTGTTATTTCTTGCTTTATGATGAGTAGCTAAACATTTCATAGCCAAATTATGTGAAGATTGAAGAAATCACCCTCTAATTGATGAAATTGGGAATGAGTAGTGTTTAATTGTTGTTATATTGACGAATTCATGTCTTAAAACTTATTCTTAATGCTTGAATTAGACTGTACACCTAGTTCATGAACTCACACACCACTTTTATAAATGTATGTTGCGAAGGGGTGTGGGAAAAGGGTTTTAAGATCGTTATTTACAATTGACCGAGTTGTTTAGATCAATTGGGTAACGAGGTTTGTCGGTGTAAATCGAGCGGCTCTAGTTCTTAATCTTGTTTCGGTCAGTTAAATCCTTAAAGGCGGACTGTTGAACCGGGCAAAGGGTACTATGTTGTTGCATGGCGTCTAGTACTATCTTAGGAGTTTGCACCCATGAATGAGTCGATATAAGCATTAGGATGGTTGGTTGGTAGTTTCCATTCCCAAATAATCGATTAGAGGGGCGAAAGTATTCAATTGGATCGTGGTTTGGCTATGTCTCTCTCTCTTTATCTCTTGTTTAAATAGCGTTGTAGTATAATTACCTTGAACAAACATTGATTGACTTAAACTAAGTTGAGAAACGACTTTGGTACTCGATTGATTCCTCGAGGGATACGACCTTGCTCACCTCTATAGTACTTCCGACCCGGTACTCTGCCGGTTAAGGTTGATCGTTACTATTTTGGTCATCAAGTTTTTCTGGCGCCGTTGCCGGGGAATTAATCGATATCACATTAGTCTTTTGGTGACTTAGGCTTAGGTTGTTTTTTTTTCTTTCTTGATGTTGGATTTTTGTTGAAGGGTCACACCACTTACTACGGTAGTGGTGGTGACTGGATACTGTGATTGTGTTCTTGTTTTTCCGTTGAATTGCAGTGTATGGATCCATATGGCCATGAGGGCTCTCCTCCCTACTCATTTGGAGGCTTTAATTTCGGTGGTATGGATTTTGGATTCAACCATATTATCAGTTCAACCCATACACATCACCATACAACAATGAGTGGAGGAGTCTTCCAAGTTCTCAATTTCAACACACCAATGCCTATTTGCAATATGCACAACCTTCACAAATACCTCTTCCTCCACAAAAGAGCTCAACCGACATCCTCTTAGAGCAAATCAATGAGACTTTGCAAGAGCAAGGCCGGACTTTGCAAGAGCAAGGCCGTGTGATAAAAGAACAAGGCCGAGCTTTGCAAGAGCAAGGTAGGGAGTTGAGGGATGTCAAAACGAATGCTACTACTCTTCAATCGGAATTAAAGAACTTGGAGAACCGGGTAGAGCAATTGATTGAGAAGAAAAAGGTTGAGATGAGTGCTAAAAATGATGAAATTTTATTTGCTCCACCGTCGAATCTTGAGGTAATCACCCCTCTTGAATGTCATAAAGAAGGTACAAATAATGCTACTAGTGAATCATTTATTCCTTCTTCTTTGAACCTTATTGAAAAAGTTGTGGTGGTGGATCACATTGAATATGTTGATGTTGTGGTTGATCCAAAATGTTATTGCTTGGTGTTTGAATCTTTGTTACTTGGCATATGCTCTCATTCGGGGAAGTTAAATTCATTGTGTTTCACGGTCAATTTCTTGAACCAATCATGGTGGTGGGGATTGAGCCCCTTGTTTTTCTTGCTCTATTTTAAAGGTGTGCTCAATTCTTATGATGTGTGTAGGGAGACGCAACGGTTTGCCCTCCTTTGGTATAATTATCCTTAGAATTGTTGCGGATAGAAAGTCGAACTAAGGACTTTAAACTTAGAATGTTTTAGGTAGATGTTTTTATTGTTGTTCTAAATAAAAATGGATGAAAGTTTTTTTTTAATTGCCATGTTCTTGAAGCTATTGAGCAAAAGATGTGCAATTTTTTTCTTTCATTCCACTCGTGCTTTGTTGCTTTTCTTTTAGTTTCTTAATAAGTCAAGCCAATGACGTAAAACAAAGGCGCTTGTGGGAGGCAACCCACTTTTTCTTTCCTTGGGAGTAGTAGGAGTGAGTCTTTGGTAAAAGAGTGGAGAATTTTGGCCTAGGAAAAGAGCTCTTGGGTGAATACTTCCTTTCCATTCTCATACCGTACTTGGATTGTTATCATTTTGGCACATATTTTATGCATGGATGACGCTTCTCTTTTTATTAACTTTTCATCTCATGTGATCCAAGTTTGGTACTTTTGGTTTCGTTATGACAGTGTATGTGACATTGATTCTTTTGCTTATATCTCGTTATCTATTGCCTGCTTTTGGCACGGTGGCTGTTCCCCGTGCATGCGTTTTCGTGTTTCTTGGTTTCATGGCTTTAGGTGTATGAGATGGAGATTCGTGGATATGTCATATGCACTCATTTGCGCCTTTCTCCCGGGTTAAGCTAAGTCTTCTTTCCTTTATCATTCATACACTGAGGACAGTGTTGCATTTAAAGTGGGGGGGTGGTAGGCTTAGCTTTGATACGTGCTTCATTGTTTTTCTGGCCAAAGTGTTGTATGCTTATCGTTTGGTCGCCTCTTTAGTAAAATTTGAGCATTTTTTAAAATTTTCCACAGTTTTGATGTTGCATTCGTTCGTTGAGCCTTCACATTGATAGGATAAACGGTTTAGTGAATGTTTGAATGCATGTTACTTGGCTTACTACCTTATCTTGGAGATGGGATTTCATGCACGTATAGCTGATTGAGGTCAAGTTAAATTATTAACTCGATTCCCAAATAACCACTAGCAAGTGAACTAGGTTCAATCGCAGTATAGCTAGATAGAGTCGAGGTCGATCCCGCAGAGAATCAATTTGTGGATCCTAACTAAATAGTCAACCTATTTATTCCGTTTGACAAATACGGTCTATGACCAACATAAAGTACGAGAAAAGAAAGACACTCAAACATATAAACAAATAACATATAAACAAATAACGTAATCAACTGGCCAATTATAACCATAATCATTTGGATCTAGACAACTTATATAATAGCAAGACTCAACAACTATTAATCCGTTCATATCTATTTATATTGGCTACGGGAGTCATCCCCTAAAACTTGATGTAGCACCGGTAGGTCACTATATCACTATGGTATTGTTACGTGACTTCGCCTTTTGGTGCCTCCATCTCATATAACTCACACGCTTACGACTCTAAGGATGCCGATATTGATCGTACACCTCGTCCGGGCAACATTCCTTTGGTTAGGCGTACTTCCTAGACGATCACTCAAACCCTCGTCCAACTAACAATTACCAAGTTATAGTCTCATGCTAGTTTACGATCTACGTGTAACAAGGTGCGCGCAATTCCCTAATATAAACCTACCTAGATAACGCTGAACGTCCGAAGATCAATTCCTAAGCCTACCTAAGAGTTTTATACCGGTATTTCCTTTTTACACGTTTTAATTAAATTAAGCGAGTGACGTAGCCATAGCCATACCTACTGAGGTAACAGATTCAATTAAGCTAACCTAATCATAAAGACGTGATCGATTAACGGATGAAACGGAATCGATGCTCTCGGTCGACCGAATAGTGCTCTCGGTCGACCGAGTGACACCTCTCGGTCATCCGAGTGCCTAACTCCCCGCATTTACATCCCCGAATATATTTCTCGCCGTTTCATATACGAATCGGATTATATAGTGAATCATCGGGACATCATATAAGCTAATCTAAATACACGTAAATTAAACACACAGATTCATCCGTAGATATTAGGTAGAGGACGTAGGATATGGGATCCTCATAGACAAGGTATCACCACCGCCCTTACGCCATATCCTAGATCTACATCATTCTAGATATGCATAACTACTCAAACAATCAAAGCATAATTGGGAATTGATTACTTAAAAGAAAACAA
This sequence comes from Gentiana straminea, assembly GCA_036785695.1. NCBI lineage: Eukaryota > Viridiplantae > Streptophyta > Magnoliopsida > Gentianales > Gentianaceae > Gentiana > Gentiana straminea. The sequence continues at coordinate 1,745,954 of JAVUPR010000046.1, forward strand.
GAAGATAAACTAGGGCTTACATGTTTGCAACCCTAGCAACCTCCAAAATCCTATATGAATCCTTATTTGCTTGTATGTAAATATGAAATAATGTTGGTGAAGGTGTCATAAAAAATACAAAGGACTTGTGTTTATATAGAGCCTCAGCCGACATAGAAAACCGACTTAAAATGCCGACACTACCGAACCCTAACCGCCTCAAACAATGTGCCGGATCGCTCGCCGGGCTTCAGTCCACTCGGTCGACCGAATGCATAGGCTCGGTCGACCGAGCCTTATGTGCTGCTTTGGGCTTTCTTCTTTTTCCGTCTTGGGCTTTCGAACTTGTCCGCGATCCATTAAAGCTTCTCCGAAGTCCATCATTGTGCTCCACAATGGGTTACTACAAATATAGCATGAAATACAAACCGTAACATCAAATAATATAATAAAACCTCTTAATACATAATAATGAATCGTAACTCTCGGCATATGCAAATTAAGCGTGTAACGACTTATTATTACTCTATTATAGCTCCTTTAAACTAGAATCGGGGATAAAGGTCATAGAATAACGGGCACAAAATGACCGTTATCAACTACCCCCCACTTAGCCTTTGATCGTCCCGATCAAAATATCAATAAGTTATTCCCCATAAACTACTTTCCAGTGGTCACAGTATACTGACACAAGAAACTCGAATCAACTCATATCCTCTATGCTCGTCGATATCCATTATCCACTACTCATCATGAATCGATGTGTCGTGTGCATGTGCATTGAGTTTTAAACATTCGTAGCAAGATTAGAGCTTATGCAAACTTTGTAGTCTTAACCTACCAACTTCGTATTCCCACTTCTTAAGCCTTTTAATTTTTCAAGCACCGGAATAATAAGCAAGAGCGTATCTATGTGGTTTTTGGACTTGGAGACCGAGTACTACTCAAAGCCTCTTAAAGAGTTGAATATTCTTTTCATATCTTCATATTTTTCGGATACTATCAATCTCAAGAAGGAAAACTTTTTAGAGCATCCCTCTATCTTAGATCAAATATTAGCATCGAATATTACCACAAGCGCGAGGCTACTTTGGTAACTTACTACAAGCCCAAAGTTGTTTTAACATTGTCAAACACAGTACGTCTCAAGCTTATTACTCCTTTTGTGGCTAGAATTTTTAGAACACATCGACGATAAATTTGACACTAGGTAAGCATAATCAATTATCTATGCAATGTACACATTATAATTTTTACCTTTTATAACAAGCGTAGTACAACTCGATTCAATTATTGAATAATTGAATAATAAACAACTACTTGCAACGGACAATATGAATATCATTAAGTTTACTAATCAATAAATCGCAGAGGCATAAAGTGATCACGTACTCATGAAATATGAGTTCTTTCTTATTAGATATAATTATCAGGGACCCACAAAAGTAAATGTGATTCTAAGTTCAAAAGTTTAAAATTTCTTGCTCATTTTATTTATTATTTGATATATGGAATTACTCATTTGAGCTAAGTGACTTGTACCCCCCACTTAAACCATGCATTGTCCCCAATGTATAAAAACCGAAATAACAAGCTCGAAAAGGAACTTAGCTCGGATAAGCGTGGAAGTTAAATAAGTCTTGGAAATTCAAGAAAGTTCAACAGTACAGCATTGGCCGCTTGCACAAAAGTAATCACTGCAACACATATTTTAAACAAAACTTGAAACTCGTTACAGGATTAGTCCAAACAGTAATAATCTCAAAAAAGGGACCGTAAAAGGGATAACAATTTCCTTAAACATCTTTAAGTCCATAAATTAATGATTACATTTCAATACATTTCAGCACCTCCAAAACATTACATGAGTTCGAATTTAGGAAACAGAGATACTTGCTCTATATAACACGACATACTAGTAGAATTGAGTCAAAATAAAAAACTTGTTAATTAAAGGAAATGCAAACACTCAAATTAAAATACTTAATCCCATCCCGGATTGAATGGTGCTAGTTGCAAATTGTTCGGGCCGGCTTCGTCACAAGCATCATCCTCGGGTTCCCCTTCTTGTTCTTGATCGTGACCGTGAATGACAAGGCGGTGGGACGTAACTTAAAGATAGAATAGGCATTGGTCCCACATAGGAATCGCCGCCTAACACCGGGCACTCGGCTCCTTCACGAATGTAGTGATCGCGTGACCCAAAAGGTAAAGTGTGCCGAGGCTTGAGAGCATCGTCCGTCATTTCCTTACGTATCAACGCCCCCACATTCACGGGCCATCCCATGTACAACCAATAAAGCAAAGTGGCATGGGTATAGTAGACCGTAGATACATGCTTAGCTGGAAAGATATTAGAACGTATAAGCCGATTAAGGCATTTATCCTCCCATCTCCTAAAGTCTGTTTCCGCAAATGTGCGGGCAATCTCCCCTATAGTCCACTCTATTCCCAGATAGGCACCAACTTCCTCCAACCAAGCATCGGACCCGTCAAATGTCGCCATATACTCCGGCCCGTCCTCCGAGACATCCACCCCAAAATAAGCATTAATCGTACCCGGAGAAATTACAATTGGTCGGCCACGAATATGTACGATATTGGTGTCGGGGTGTACGCGTAAATAAGCATAAAATTCTCTTACCCAATTGACGTTGACTCGGCCAGGGGGTGCTACGACATCACGCCATTGATAGCGTTCCACCAATTCTAGAAGCTCGTCTCCACAATTCCCCAAATCCAATCCTCGAGCTCGATGGACGGGGGCATTAACAAAATGATTAACAAATGAAGAGTATACCTCCCGACTAGCGAATTGTGGTACCCCGTTGATCAATGGGATGTTGCCTTCAATGCCACGAACCGAGCGGCTCGCGTCTTCTTGGTGGCATCCCGACGATAAACAGCGCAGCAGCAGACGGAGGGGGCAGCCCGGCTCTCGGTCGACCGAGAGCAGTCACTCGGTTGACCGAGTGTGGGGATTTTGACAAAGAACGCCTTTCCGGCTCGTATGCTTCTCGTGACTGAATCGATCGATCAGAATAAATTTCGATAGGCTTTTCAAGGTGAGTGAAAATGGTGAAATGGATGAAGATTTTCATAACATTTCCATTTGATTTCTACAAGGGTTTGGAGAAAAATGGAGATGGAAGAATTGTGATGGAGAAAGGGATGAGGAAAATTAAAGAGAGGGTGAGTGGTTTAAATAGAAAAATGGAGGTTGAAAAGTGGAATGTGATTGGTGGATAAAAGTTGTTGGGGATAGATGAGGTGGAAAGGTGGAATTTGAAAATTTGAATTGGAAGAATAAAGAAGTTGGGAAGAGAAAAAAGTGAATGGTTGGGAAGAGGGAAAGGTGAATGGGGATATGTAGAAATTAATGGTGTTGACCATTTTAATTATTTTGACACACCATAAATTAACTACAACATATAACCATGCCAAAAGTTATTATTTCACTCTTGCAATTCCTACCCGCAAATTTTTGCTCTAACCAATAAATCGTCCCAAGCACAGAAGCAACCTCATTCTTATCATGAATAAATCAAACAATCTGGTCTAAGCATTCGTAAAATAACGCATTACCGTTTCCTTAATCAACAATTTTTTTTACAAAAATTCAATTATTACACTTCACTTCACATAAAGACGACTCGAATAAAAAAAATATTAATTTGCACATCCTCAACTCAACAGTCGTCGGAACACGGCAAAATAGAAAAAAAAAACTTCTTATCGTTTCATGCTACTTTTATTTAAAATAAAAATAAAGATAAAAATAACGAAGGATAGAAATAGTTCTACAGTTTAAGTCGGTAGCTCGACTTTCCAAAAAAAATCATCACTGTCTACGAACTGCTCTTGGCTTGCCAGGTTTTCACCCGGTTAGCCTTTACCGAAAATGTCTTGCTGTCCTTTTCCACGAGTGCCTTTCCGCGAGGTGTGAGTCCAACGAAAAGACAAATCGAACCGTCCATCCAAGCAAGCTCCAATTTTCGTAATATTTTCATAACTAGATGAGCTCTTTAGTTCGAACTCTACGAGTTCGTTTCTTTGTCTCGCTTCCTTCTATTCTTGGGTCCGGAGAAAGGGTGCCTTCAGATTATGATTTTCTAGAACGAGGGGGTGTGCTTGACAGCCTTTCTCACGACTCGAACCGTAAGGGTCTCATCTCTTCCTTCGTATTGTCATCGACACTTTTTCCTAGGCTCGGAGTAATATCTCGGTTTTGAACCACCAACTCCTATAACATTCACGCTCACCGGAGTAGGGAAATCGAATTTCTTGTCCCATAGGTCTCGTAACCTCTAGCATCGAAAAATGTGATCTCACGCCCGGTCATACGAATTAGGGCTCTAGAAGTATGTTGATAAAGGCTCTCCCTAAAATGATCGGGCAAATGAGGGTGCTCATCTATATCCATAACAACTATATCTATCTTAAACCCGAGCCGTCCTATGCCAATGATCATATTATACATATTCCCGTACATGACCGTTCCGGTCCCATCCGCAAATCTAACTTGCAACGGAGTATTCGTGGGAGTAAGGATCGATTTCTATCACAAAGACTCTTCGGAAAAATGTTCGTACTCGAGCGAATCTATCAAAGCCAACCCTAGGTATGCTCCTTCTAAGGTAACCTCTACCATAAATGCTCCTGGGTCATCTAGTTTCGGCATCAACCTAGCTTCATTCTCAATATGCGCTGCATCTCTAGGACCGATGACTATAGGGCGATTTAGGTTTACGCTATCCTCAGAATCAGATTCCATATCTGACATATGATGCATGTAGTCATATCCTGAGTCTGAATCTGAAGAAATCTCTTCGTGGTTTAACTTGGACATACCTCTCGTATATGTAAGCATCTTTAGACTCTTTTGACCTCTTGGCTTCGTGAATTCTTGCCTTCATCTTTGCTATTCTTTCCTTGAGTTTAGGTGTCGCCGGCTTTCTAGGTGTGGTTTTGGTTCTCAACACCATGACTTCTTCTCCTTGAACCTCAGAAGACTGATGTGATGACATTTTGCTGAACAGTTCGCTGGAGTGATTCCCTCTGATTAACTGCATCATATGAAAAACAACAAACGGTTATTGAACTAACAGCAAGTATGATTACTCATACCGTCGCTAGGCTTATAACCTACTAACGGAATCACAGGGGAAAACAACTATCGATACAACATTTAAAGGGCTCGGTCGACCGAGTACCATAGTTCGGTCGACCGAATATACAAAATATTTTTTTTTATTTTTTTATTTTTTTATTATTTTTTTTTATATATATTTTTTTACTCACTGTAACAGAAAACAGAAAGACAAAATAATTAAGTTGATCATTTAAGCAGTTGGACCATTGATTCCCCGGCAACGGCGCCAAAAACTTGATCGAGGTCAAGTTAAATTATTAACTCGATTCCTAAATAACCACTAGCAAGTGAACTAGGTTCAATCGCAAGATAGCTAGATAGAGTCGAGGTCGATCCCACAGAGAATCAATTTGTGGATCCTAACTTAAATAGTCAATCTATTTATTCCGTTTGACAAATACGGTCTATGACCAACATAAAGTACGAGAAAAGAAAGACACACTCAAACATATAAACAAATAACATATAAACAAATAACGTAATCAACTGCCCAATTATAACCATAATCATTTGGATCTAGACAACTTATATAACAGCAAGACTCAACAACTATTAATCCGTTCATATCTATTTATATTGGCTACGGGAGTCATCCCCTAAAACTTGATGTAGCACCGGTAGGTCACTATATCACTATGGTATTGTTACGTGACTTCGCCTTTTGGTGCCTCCATCTCATATAACTCACACGCTTACGACTCTAAGGATGCCGATATTGACCGTACACCTCGTCCGGGCAACATTCCTTTGGTTAGGCGTACTTCCTAGACGATCACTCAAACCCTCGTCCAACTAACAATTACCAAGTTATAGTCTCATGCTAGTTTACGATCTACGTGTAACAAGGTGCGCGCAATTCCCTAATATAAACCTACCTAGATAACGCTGAACGTCCGAAGATCAATTCCTAAGCCTACCTAAGAGTTTTATATCGGTATTTCCTTTTTACACGTTTTAATTAAATTAAGCGAGTGACGTAGCCATAGCCATACCTACTGAGATAATAAATTCAATTAAGCTAACCTAATCATAAAGACGTGACTGATTAACGGATGAAACGGATTCGACAGCTCTCGGTCGACCGAATAGGTGCTCTCGGTCGACCGAGTGACACCTCTCGGTCATCCGAGTGCCTAACTCCCCAGATTTACATCCCCGAATATATTTCTCGCCGTTCATATACGAATCGGATTATATAGTGAATCATCAGGACATCATATAAGCTAATCTAAATACACGTAAATTAAACACACAGATTCATCCGTAGATATTAGGTAGAGGACGTAGGATATGGGATCCTCATAGACAAGGTATCACCACCGCCCTTACGCCATATCCTAGATCTACATCATCTAGATATGCATAACTACTCAAACAATCAAAGCATAATTGGGAATTGATTACTTAAAAGAAAACAAGAAGATAAACTAGGGCTTACATGTTTGCAACCCTAGCAACCTCCAAAATCCTATATGAATCCTTATTTGCTTGTATGTAAATATGAAATAATGTTGGTGAAGGTGTCATAAAAAATACAAAGGACTTGTGTTTATATAGAGCCTCAGCCGACATAGAAAACCGACTTAAAATGCCGACACTACCGAACCCTAACCGCCTCAAACAATGTGCCGGACGCCGCCGGGCTTCGTGTCCACTCGGTCGACCGAATGCATAGGCTCGGTCGACCGAGCCTTATGTGCTTCGGGCTTTCTTCTTTTTCCGTCTTGGGCTTTTCGAACTTGTCCGCGATCCATTAAAGCTTCTCCGAAGTCCATCATTGTGCTCCACAATGGGTTACTACAAATATAGCATGAAATACAGTCTGTAACATCAAATAATATAATAAAACCTCTTAATACATAATAATGAATCGTAACTCTCGGCATATGCAAATTAAGCGTGTAACGACTTATTATTACTCTATTATAGCTCCTTTAAACTAGAATCGGGGATAAAGGTCATAGAATAACGGGCACAAAATGACCGTTATCAATAGCTTCAATTTCATAAACCATGGTAACTAGTGACCGATTATGGTAGACTTAGGCACAATTTGGCTACCTAGAACTCATATCATTAACTTCGAGACGAAATAGAAAGGCCGACCTTGGTAGAGTTTGGGATGATAGTTATGGCGTTTTTTGACCCGACCAGAGCCAAATAGCCATCCTGTGAGATATTCCACAGTAACCCCTCTAAGCCTTTGTAGGATGGTTAGACCCCCATCTGACACTTACCCGTTCGTATTTATCCCGTAATTTCCCGACCCCAAGCCTTATTTGTGGTCTACATTCCCTTGAACACCCTACGAGTTAAGCTTAATCTTTTCATCTAGATCACACTTGCCTAGGAAAGTGTGAGGTGGTAGAGTGGTGTGTTTTTTTTATAGATGAGTTGGTTTTACGAGCTATTTCATGATATTGGAGGGTAGGAGCTCGATTCATTTTATGTGTATGTGATGGCCTTTGACTCAAACCTAATAAAAATTCAAGTTCAAAAATCATCAAAAAAAAAAAAAAAAAAAAAAAAAGGAAAAAAAAAAAGAAAAGAAAAAAAGTCATGAAAGGTAAATAAAAGGTTGAGTCAAAGAAAGCCAAAAGTTTAGGACTCATGTTTTGATATATTATGTGATGATGGTGTTTGGGATGAGTCCTTGTGATATAGAAACATGATAGTTCTTCATTTTTGCCTAATGGTACATGAAACATGGTATCATATGACACTTTACTTTATAAATCATGTTTCTATAGTTGTTTTGAGCTAGAGAAGGGTGGAGCTAGCTATGTTTTGTATTGGTACACCCCAAGATTAAGCTTGCTCGTGTTTATCTCTTTGATGTTTATTTCCCAGAAATTCCCTTCGGTTAGCCCTGTCCCTAGCCTAACGTTACAACATTGCAAGTCCTACTCGACCTTGCTTAGCCTCGGTTGGCCCCAATTAGTGTAGATGCTTATGAAGTATGATCCTATGGTGTAGTCGCAATAACCTAGCATCCATAATCCAAACCGGTGAACCGTGGTAAATGTAAGAGAAGCTATTCACACACTCACATCATGTTTGCTTGATAAGGTAGGGTTAAGTTGCATGCATTTACTCAATTACTTTTCGGTTATCCTAGATACGTGATTGGCTTGACCTACGCGTGTAATGTTGACTCTTTGGATTCTTTTAAAACGCTCGTTTTGCTCGCGGGCGAGCAAACGCTAAGTGGGGGGTGGTTGATGAGAGTCAACTTTACTATGTTTTGGTGCATGTTTTAACCCCCGTTTATGACACTCTTGGCTTGTTTTGGGTGGTTTTAGACCGATTATAGGGCAAAATCGCATTGCACATCCACTTTGAGGTGAACCGTCACATAGATGGAAATCCTCACCATTTTACGGTATTTTGACCCTTTTCGAGCCCTAGTTATCTTGCGAAGTTATGCTCGGTATGTATTTGAATATTGTGATGCAGGACCTAGGTGAGTTATGAGCATGGAAGTTAAGGCACGAGGCTTAGAAAGACGAAACCGAAGCCCGGGAATGGAAATTGATCAAAAATAGTTGTTGCTTTCACCATACGTTCACTTCATCAGCAATTTGATCACAGATACAAGCATTTTCTAGACTTTTTGTCTTCATGAAAGTTGTAGACAATTGAATGATCTTTCAAACTCACTTTGAATCACTCAAATCGGAGCTCTACACGCAAAGATATTGCCAGATTACTGAAGGTGTATCAGTCCAGGAATTTTTGGCGCGCGCTGAAGACTTTGGCGCGCGCCAAAGTAGAACAGAGACTTCCCAGAATCACAGAACAGTTTTGGCGCGCGCCGAGGACTTTGGGGCATGCCAAAACTGCTTTATCTGCACGTTTTTGGGCGTTTTTAAATAGATTTTTCACCCACATTTCATAAGAACTCATACCTAGACTTAATTAGGACTCCCTTAGGTCGATTTTCTTCCCTTTTCTCCCTTAGATTAGCTCTTCTTTCACTCTTTCCCTTAGATTAAACACAATTTAGCATAGATTATCTCCTCCTTGTTGGTGTTTTTGAAGTCTTCTTCCCCAAGTGACAATGAGTTTGGATGAAGATTGATTCAACTTCAATTTCCTGCGTTTTTGGTAATTAATTTCATTTCTTCTCTTGATTAATGGCTTTAATCCTTTCTTTGATTGTTATTTCTTGCTTTATGATGAGTAGCTAAACATTTCATAGCCAAATTATGTGAAGATTGAAGAAATCACCCTCTAATTGATGAAATTGGGAATGGGTAGTGTTTAATTGTTGTTATATTGACGAATTCATGTCTTAAAACTTGTTCTTAATGCTTGAATTAGACTGTACACCTAGTTCATGAACTCACACACCACTTTTATAAATGTATGTTGCGAAGGGGTGTGGGAAAAAGGGTTTTAAGATCGTTATTTACAATTGACTGAGTTGTTTAGATCAATTGGGTAACGAGGTTTGTCGGTGTAAATCGAGCGGCTCTAGTTCTTAATCTTGTTTCGGTCAGTTAAATCCTTAAAGGCGGACTGTTGAACCGGGCAAAGGGTACTAGGTTGTTGCATGGCGTCTAGTACTATCTTAGGAGTTTGCACCCATGAATGAGTCGATATAAGCATTAGGATGGTTGGTTGGTAGTTTCCATTCCCAAATAATCGATTAGAGGGGCGTAAGTATTCAATTGGATCGTGGTTTGGCTATGTCTCTCTCTCTTTATCTCTTGTTTAAATAGCGTTGTAGTATAATTACCTTGAACAAACATTGATTGACCTAAACTAAGTTGAGAAACGACTTTGGTACTCGATTGATTCCTCGAGGGATACGACCTTGCTCACCTCTATAGTACTTCCGACCCGGTACTCTGCCGGTTAAGGTTGATTGTTACTATTTTGGTCATCACACATCGTGATATATTTATTGTATGCTTATTTTAAGTAATATAGGAGGTTTTAATTTTTTTATTGTTCTTTGTTTTATTATGTTTTTTTTCGTAAATATGCAACATATTCTTGTCATGTCATGTTCTTCATTTCTTCCAACTCTTTTTCATAGTCACTAAACTGAATAATTAATTAAATTAACAAATGATACGTTAAAATGAATGTATTAATTTTAATTATTCTCATGAAACAAACGCAAGTCCTTGAAAAAAGGAAATATTAATTTCTCTGATTATAGATAACGATACTGTTACGATCAGTCTGAAACAACAATTAAATGTAATATGATGTAACACTAAAACATCAACTGATATTACATTTCATCAAAAGTATATAGTACCATTGTCACATAACATTGCATGATTCAGTGTGTCAGGATGATTTATTAAATTACGAGATGCTGATATGTCACATAACATATGTTAGAGTGGTTGTAACAGTAATATTATTTAGAAATTTGAGCATAACCACCTTAATCAACAAATTTAAGGATAAAAAAAGCATATATTAAGTCGAATGCATTTTACAATATATATATTATACATTAAAAAAACAATAAAAAAAATTAAAACCTCGCATATTACTTAAAATAAATATTCAATAAACGTATCACCACGTATAACAAATACTATCTATACTTTACAAAAAAATAAAACTGTTGTATCATACTATCATTAGATTCTCTATAATATTTTTATATGGAATGTGTATTTAGGTAATATGTATTTAGGTAACACATATAGAATTATTCTCTATAATGTGTATTTAGGTAATATGTTGTCTCTTACACAACAAGTATTGTTGTAGCTCAGATGGCCAAGTGTTACAATATTTAGTTTTAGGTTGTTGGTTCGAATTCTTTTAGAAGCAACATTTTATTTCTTTGAAAAAAAAAACGCTGACATGGAAAGTGTGTTGACGTGGAAGGCTGACATGTCAATCTCGGATGACGTGGCATTTTTTTGGCCGGAAAATTTGTCCAGTCAGCGTTTTCCGGCGTTCAGGACTATTTATGCAAAAAAGACCACTTACAGAACAAAAATTGTCGTCGGAAAAAAATCATGACCAAAATCGAAAAATGTGTCTAGTTAGAGGACCAAAATTGTAATTTAGCCTTCTTTTGGCATCTTTAATTTTTCTGAGTTGAGCAAAATTAGGTTAAGATTGGGTGGGGTTTGGATATTATGTTCGCTCCTAGCTAGTGACGGATCTACATATAATTTAGGGAGACAGTTGTCCTCCTTGATCCGAAAAAAACACACTAATATATGTACTATGTTTATAGTTTGCCCCTCTTTAGTTCTTTTTATTCGTCTTTAAAAATTGTATTGCCCCCATTACCCGAGATCCTGCGTCCGCCCCTGCCGCTAGCTAGACTAAAATTGGTATGATTTTTTTCCATATAATATTGTGTTCTTTTCATAATTAAATTTTATGAGTTTGTTTTTTTAAATTTAAAATATAACACAAGGGTAATTTTCATTAGAGAGTAATATTTTGACTTGCACAAATTCTATTTCGGTTCTTATTCGTTTGTAAACGTGGTTTCCCATTGTTTTTGTAAAAGTTAAAGTCAAGAAGTCCTGGAGTAAGAAGGGAGAGAGACCCAACACATGACTTTTTTTTTTTTTTTGTTTGGAAAGTGTGGGCCTATAAGAAGAGAGTGGGGCCCAACATTTGATTATTTTATTTTTTGTTTTTTATTGTGCTGAAAGCAGGGCTTGAACTCGGGATCTCCTGCTCTGATACCATATTATGATCAAGCGCTTACCGTTGTACTAAAACAAATTGGTATTAGTAAATGTGCTACTATATTTTCTTGTATCAATTCATATAAGGGGAAGTGGTTTAAAAAGACAAAAAAAAAAGGGAAAAAATAAAAATTAGGACAGTGGAAATATAAAATGGGTGATAAGGACAAATTCACTGTTCATAACCAAATCCACTGTTTTCTACAGTGGAACTGGCCTCAAATCTAATGTTTCACTATCACAGCGGAATAAGGATGTAACGCCCCGCTCCGGATACCGAGCCCTTATCCAGAAGAGAACGTTCGGCGCGTATAACATTAAATAAATCCAATATTATACGCCAGCCTTTACGTCGTCGTACCAAAATTAAAGCAAACAGAAGTTAAAATGGTTCGGGCAGAACCATAAATGCTACTAGAACAGAATACAAAACGACTAGGGTAGAAAGGAAAAGCTAAAAATAACGAGATAAAGCTTACAACATACGATGCTACAAAAGAAAGATACAACACTTGTCTTACAAAGATTTTTAGAAGAAAGTACAACAAGTCTAAAAAACACATCTAGTCTAGTACAACGTTTACAAAAGAGATAAACTGAAAGCAATGTCGAGGCATCAACGTCATCAAACCATCGTTGAACTCTTCAACAAGCTCAAGGCTAACATGTTCGGCTTCTCACCCCAAAAGCACACAAAACAACATATGCAATTGAGGTAAGTACAAATTACTTAGCAAGAGGAAGAAGCTAATGTATAATGAAGTCTTACAACGAAAGGTTCATTAATTATTATTAAATTATCTTTATGAGACCGACTCAATTCTTGGGTTCACATCATGTTCATCAACATGTCGTGACTAAACGTTTCTAACTTAACTTATCTTTGTCACATCGGCACTCAAGGGCACAACGCATGGTGCAACCCACCGCGAGGTATTGTTTGCAACCTATCAGTGGATCACACGATAGCCACGGGTTAAGACCCGATAGTGTACACGTTCGGTGAAGTCCCCCTGCCATTTAGCCGTTTATAGGCCAGCAGAGTTATTCACTTTATCTGACCGCCCACACATCGCGATATAGCTAGGTGCCTTACCAAGAATGTTACGATGTTTAGTTTTTTAACTACACACGTACGTTTATTATTAGTTGTTAACTAGCCACCTAAGTATTTTCAAGTAAGCTCCCTCACCTCTACTACTCTCTTTCCTAGACCACTACACACGGACAAGGCCTAGCACATACACAGACATTGATGAATTCTAATTCATCAAAGCACAAGCCAATCATACTCTTCCGACGGTCCCGAACTTCAACTCCCTTGAAGAGTACATTCGGCGCCGGAACTAAACGCATCAGAAGCTTAATCAGGGCTTGTTCAAGTTCATTTAATGTTATTAGATCCATTAGAACGTTCCTAAACCAAGTATAGTATTAAAACATATATTTTCATGAGAAACTGGGTCAAGCGTGTGCTTGCCCTGGTCAAGCGTGCGCTTGTGTAACTATTAGCATTCTGGGTCAGGAGTACACTTGCCTTGAGCAAGAGTGCTCTTGAGCTCTCATAAAACCCAAAACTTGCAATTTTCTGCACTATATGATTTCCAACCCAAACCAAACATGTTCTTCAATCATATACTCATCAAAACAGCAGAAAAGTACAACTTTTACACAACTAAACATCACATATTCATCTAACAACAAGTAGACATGATATCTAGCATTTAAAACACCACAAACACTCAACCTTAAACATCATAAACCTAATTACACATTAAGAAGAGCCCCTTACCTTATTAGAAAGCAGCACCAAAGCCAAACCTTCAAGAAAGACTGCAGCCCTCAATTGCAAACTCCAACTCAAATCTAATTGATCAACAATTAAACCTAAATTAATTGTGAACAAAGGTTCCTAAACAATCTAACTACGAATTGATCAACTAGAACACCAAAACAAGATCTAATCTTCAAGATTCTAGATTTAGAGCCAAAACCATACCTTTACGAAACTCTGAACTTTTGCTATCAAAACGATCCTCTCTTCCCGCTGATTCTGAATCTTCAAACGATTCTGAAAACCGACAAAGAACCATAGAGAAATTGGAAGAAGTCTTCTTTGCTTTTTTTTTTTGCTCTCAACGTAGAACGTGAAATAATTCTGATTTCTGTTTTGGTAACTCCCTTAGTTAATGGGATGTTAAATCAAAAAAAATAAAAACCTCCCATTAACTCCTAATAACTTTGTTAATCCCAAATAAAATTCCCAAAATTAACTCCCTTTTTTATATATATATATATATATATATATATATATATATATATATATATATATATATATATATATATACTTTAAATTCTTTAATTAAATATAACAAAATCTGAATTTTTGTTAAAAGACTCTTTTGCCCTTTTCTGAAAAGTCGGGATATTACAAAAGACATGTCTTTTTTACCTAAAAAAAATTTCACTGTCCTCATTGCATATTTCTAGGTTCAAAATATTTTTTTTAACAATAAACTATAATTGAGATTTAATATCCGCATTGAAAAAAAAAAATGAAGAAAAACATTAAGCGTGGCGGTCGCCTTCGACGATAGCAAAGTCTCATGAAGAGACGACTCCTTCTGCGGACCCCTAATATGAAATGCAATCAGTCATTGTTCTTAGAAAATTATTTGACATCCAAGTTTATGCGTGAGAATTGAGAGAGGTTGCTGATTGCCGGAATAAAATTGCTAAGTTTCTTGCTTTCTCATATCATTTTCACATGTTTTAATCATGGGAGGAGATTATCTCGGGAGCAAACCCAAGCGAAGATAGCTAGGGTCAGTGTCTCCACTGAGTTTTATAAAACGATTTTGTTTTGTTGCCCCAAAAAAAAAAAAAAAAAAAAAACACTATTAATTTTTTCACTCGATATTTGAATTTGTTTCGGTGCAATCACTGAGAAATTTTTCCTAACCAACAATTGGTACACATAAATCTTTCTAAAAGTGATTGGAAGTTTGCAACATGAGAATGAAAGAAGAAAATCGAACTGATAATTCTAAGAGAAACAACGTTTTGGTGTAAAACTTCATACTTTTAATTAAGGGTATCGTTGTCATTTTGTAGATAACTGATTTTTTTGATTATAGTAAGCACAAATTTTATTATGGTGCTGCACCAAATATAACTTGGTGATCCATGACCAATATGAAATAAAAAAACATATGAAGTTCTACCGTGTAAAATATAAATATCATATTTTTACAATCTTACCCTTATTTTAGAGAGATTGAGGGAAAAGGACGAAAAAATTACAAAATGAATAAATATGACACACTTCTTTTTTTAGTTGCATAAAAGACAAACAATTTCAGACGGACAAATTACCCCTTTATAGAAGGGACGCGCACATATGCATATCTTCGGTACTTCCGCTGCTTCAGGACCTTCAGGATTTTTTTTTTCAAACATCCATAACTTTTGATTTACAACTCCGATCATCGCAATTATTTTTCACCAAAATTCATATTTTTTTTTGCTCTTTAATTTGAGCCCAAATAAGATACCCTTCCGACGTAAATTTTGAACGCCGAAAAAATATTTGTATTAACCGGAGCGTTTTTCTTATAAACGACCGTAACTTTTGATTTAGAACACCGATCATCAAAATTGTTTCACCAAAGTTCATTTTTTTATCTTCATTTTGATACCTTATTTGATACGTTTTCGACATAGTATTTGAAAGCCAAATTTAATTGCAGCATTTACACTAACACGGTATCAGTAAACAGTATCAGTATCAGTATCAGTATCAGGCTCATTTGAGGCTTAATTGAAAGGACACAACATCATATCTGGCTCATATAAGGCTCATATAAGGCATACAATATTACTAACAGTATCATATAAGGCATACAATATCAGTATCAGTAAACAATATCCGGCTCATTTAAGGCTTAATTCAAGTGACTACTTCAAGGCACACATATCTGGCTCATATAAGGCTCATTTAAGGCTTAATTCAAGGGACAAAATATCATATCTGACTCATATAAGGCTTATATAAGGTATACATTATCAGTATCAGTAAACAGTATCAGTATCGTAAACAGTATCAGGATCATTTAAGGCTTAATTCAAGGGACTACTTCAAGGCACACATATCTGGCTCATATAAAATAGAGGGTAATCAAAACTGATACAAAATGATGCTCTAATAATATGATGCTGGTTCTCGTAAACAGAGGGTAATCAAAACAGATACAAAATGATTAATACAGAAAAGTAAGTTTTAGATAAAACAAAAATCTATGATCAATATAATACTGCTATTTCAGAATTACAAGATGCTCTAATACTTTCGCACAAAAAAAGAAATGTAAAAAATGGTTCATGGCCATTAAGTTGATCCGGAGAAAGCGTATGATCTGGTCGGGTCGGTTGGAATTTTCTCAGCCATTACATAGAACCACAATGAATCCTCCTTAATACCTTCCTCCCACCGATGCCTTCTATATAAAGCTCCTCTCATCGCTCTTCACTTTGTCCAATTGGAAAAAACACAATTCCATTTATTAACACATTCCTTTATTCTTTCATTCTAAAAATTGTGCTTTCTAAGACACTCATTTTCTCCTCTTTCATAATCTCCATTCCAAAATCTCAAAGAATCTTAAAGAAAACAAAATGGATTCAACCCAAGAAAAATTTGTAATGGTGACTTAAACTATGCTACTGAGTCTGATTTTGGAAACATGTTTTGGTCAGCAATGTATAAAGCATCTGTTGAAGTCTGGTGTTCAGCTGGGGGCTAGTTCAGCAGGGTTGATCAGCCTGCTGATGACAAGCTTACTGAAGACAAGTCTGTTGAGCCTCAACAGACTTGGGAACACGTTTGCTGCATGTTTATTCGGGTTTTATCTAAGTTACTTCTGGGGTATTTCAGTCATTTACAGGGTTGGCTGTTTAGTCGGTTAGGGTTGGATTCCCAAGGCTATAAATACCGTGTGTATTAATTGTAACTTGATTTAACTTTTTGGTGATAATAAAATATCCTCGTTTGTCTGTGGAGTAGTCGGCACATTGCCGGAAACCACGTTAAATCTGTGTTCTTCTTGTTTCTGTGTTTGTTTGCTTGGTTACAATTTTTTATATTTACTCACAATCACCATCACTTCTTGATCGATCCGTAATAACAAACAAGTATCAGAGCGTCCAGGTTCATCAAGAAATTTGTTTATCTGTTTTAAGCATGGTAGATTGGCACCAAGGTTATAATTGACGCTAGGATTTGGGATCTATACAAGATTTTCTGGTGAGAAAGATGTCTCCTTTAAATGTTAAGATTGACAAGTTTACAGGAAGGAACAATTTTAGTCTGTGGCAGATCAAGATGCGTGCTTTGTTGAAGCAGCAGGGATTATGGGGTCCCTTGTCTAAAACAACAGAAGGAAGTGCTGTTGAGAGAGCCAGTCTGGAGGAGAAAACACATTCAAAAATTATGTTGTGCTTGTCAGATGATATTATCTAAGAGGTTGCTGATGAGGCACTGCTAAGAAGTTGTGGGCCAAACTTGAGAGTCTGTATATGACTAAGTCATTAACCAACAAGTTGTTGTTGAAACAGCGTCTGTTTGGTTTAAGGATGCATGAGGGTACTCAGCTGAGGGATCATCTAGACCAACTGAACATAATATCGCTTGATTTAAGGAATATTGATATGAAAATTGAAGATGAGGATGCTGCATTGATTCTACTTGTGTCATTGCCAGCATCATGTGAGAACTTTGTGCAATCCTTTATTGTTGGGGAGGACTCAGTATCATTGGAGGATGTAAGATCATCACTACATGATCGAGAGTTACGCCATAAGGCATCTGGATCTGGGACAGATAGTCAGTCTGCTGGGTTGGTGGCCAGTGGAGTCAGCAGGGGGCCAAGCAATTCTGGAAAGAAGAAATTCAAGAAGAATTCCAAGGGTCCTAAAGCTAAGGATATCTGTAATTACTGCAAGGAGCAGGGACATTGGAAAAATGAATGTCCAAAGAGGAAGAAGCAGCAGGGTACTCAACAGGGTACAGTTGCTTTGGCAGAACATGACACCAACTCTAAAGAAGATCTGGCCTTAGCAGTTTCAGAGTCCGTAGGGCACAATGCCGTGTGGATTCTGGACACTGGGGCATCTTATCATGTGTGTCTAAATAGGGAGTGGTTTTCAACCTATCAGCAGGTTGATGGAGGTCATATTGCTATGGCCAACAGCAAGGTCTGAAAAATAGTTTGGATTGGATCAATCCAACTTAGGACACATGATGGTAAATTCTGCACATAGAATGAGGTTAGGCATGTTCCATAAATGACCAAGAATTTGATATCACTTAGTCTACTAGACAGCAAAGGGTTCAAGTTCAGGGGTGAAAGTGGAGTGGTGAATGTCTATAAGTGTTCAAGTGTGATTCTGAAGGGTATCAGGCAAGAGACATTGTACATATTACAAGGGTCTACTGTATCGGGTTCTGCGTCGTTGCATCATTAGAGGTTCACCAGTCACAATTGACGAAGTTGTGGCATATGAGATTAGGTCATATGGGTGAAAGAGGGATGAAAATGTTGTCTAAGTCTGATCTACTTGGGGGGCATAAGGTCAAGGAGCTGGAATTTTGTGAACAATATGTGTTTGGGAAGCTACATAGAAGCAAGTTCCCAAAAGTAACCCACATCATAAAAGGGACACTTGATTATGTCCATTATGATTGTTGGGGACCTTCAAGGGTGGAGTCATTGGGTGGTCACAGGTATGTTATGTCTTTTATAGATGATTATTCAAGGATGGTTTGGGTAATTATGATGAATCACAAGAGTGAAGCATTCAAGAACTTCAGGCAGTGAAAGGCTTTGGTTGAAAATCAGACAGGGAGGAAGACCAAGAGATTTAAAACTGATAATGGACTAGAATTCTGTTGGTCTGAGTTTGATGAATTTTGCAAGAATGAAGGCATTTCCAGACACCATACTGTAAGAGATACTCCACAACAGAATGGTGTTGCAGAAATAATGAATCAAACTCTTCTGGAGAGGGCAAGGTGCATGCTCTCTAATTCTGGTCTAGCAAGGAGATTTTGGGGGGAGGCTGTCAGTACAGCCTGCTACTTAATCAATAGGGGACCTCACACTGGGATCAAACTTTAAACACCACTTGAAGTTTGGTCAGGAAAGTCAGCAGACTACTCTGGACTTAGGGTTTTTGGAAGCATTGTCTACTACCATGTCAGTGAGGGTAAATTGGAGCCTAGGGCCAAGAAGGGTGTGTTTGTTGGATATGGAGATGGAGTTAAGGGGTATAGAATCTGGTCATCAACTGAAAATAGGGTTATACTCAGTAGGAGTGTAGTTTTTGATGAAAAATCTATGCTTAACTCATCTGTGAGAGCCACATCTGAATCTAAAATTGGATCTAAGAGAGAGAAGATTGACAAACAGGTGGAGTTTCAAACAGAGCCTGCTGGATTAAAGGAATCAGCAGGGGACAATCAACAGTCAGCAGATCCAGAACAGGATCCAAGCCAGTCTGCTGAACAAAGGTCAGCAGAGACTCAAACTGCTGATGTTGGTCAGCAGGGTATAGCTCTCAGCAGAGCTAGGAGGACCAACATCAGACCTCCAAGAAGATATGGGTTTGAGGTGGATATGGTTGGATATGCACTACAGGTAGCTGAAGAAGTGGATGGTTTTGAACCTAACACTTACAAGGAAGCTGTGACATGTTCTGAGGCATCCCAATGGCTTATTTCTATGGGAGAAGAAATGGAGTCACTTCAGAAGAATGAGACTTGGGATCTGGTCAAACAACCACAAGACAGGACGGTGGTGACTTGCGAATGGATATTCAAGAAAAAGGAAGGAATGACATCTGCTGAGGGTTTTAGATATAAGGCAAGTTTGGTTGATAGGGGGTTCAGTCAGAAAGAGGGGGTAGACTATGAAGAAATATTTTATCCATTGGTCAGACACACTTCCATCAGGGTGCTGTTAGCAATAGTGGCACATCAGAATCTTCAACTTAAGCAATTGGATGTGAAGACTGCCTTTCTACATGGAAATGTAGATAATGAGATTTATATGACTCAGCCAGAGGGTTTCCAAGTTCCTGGCAAAGAATGATATGTGTGCAAGTTGAAGAAGTTCTTATATGGACTTAAGCAGGCTCCAAGGCAGTGGTATAAGAAGTTTGACAGCTATATGATTCAGCAGGGTTATAGGAGGAGTCCATATGATTGCTGTGTTTATCACAACAAGTTGACGGATTGGTCAATCATCTATCTTGTGCTGGATGTAGATGATATGCTTATAGCTGCTGCAAACAAGTCTGACATTCAAGATCTGAAGAATCTGCTCACGGCTGAATTTGAGATGAAGGATTTGGGGAATGCAAAGAAAATTTTGGGGATGGAGATCTATAGAGATAGGAAGCAGGGGAAGCTGTTCTTGTCCCAGCAGGGGTATATTGAAAAGGTACTATCCAAGTTTGGCATGTCAGCAGCCAAACCTATAGATACTCCAATGGCACCAAATCTACATCTGTCTACTGTGTTTGCCCCACAGCCAGCTGACGAGGAAGAATACATGTCCAAGGTTCCATATGCTAGTGTAGTGGGTAGTTTAATGTATGGCATGGTTTGCACTAGGGGGATTTGGCTCAGGCAGTCAGTGTTGTCAGCAGGTTTATGGCTCAACCTGGAAAGGAACACTGGAAAGCAGTAAAGAGGATATTCAGGTACCTTAGGGGTACATCGATATTGGACTCATTTATGGAGGTGGTACTCAATGTTTTGTCACAGGGTACTGTGATTCTAATTATGCTACTGATGTGGACAACAGGAGATTTATGACTGGGTATGTGTTTACTTTGGGTGATTCTGTGCTAATTTGGAAGACAACTGTACAGGGTACAATGACATTATCTACTACTGAAGCAGAATATATGGCACTGACAGAAGCAGCAAATGAGGCAATCTGGTTGAAAGGGCTCGTCAATGATATGAGTCTGCATCAAGATCAAACTAGGTTGTATTGTGACGGTCTTAGTGCAATATGTTTGGCTAAGGACCAGGTTCATCATGAGAGAACCAAGCATATTGATGTTAGGTACCATTTTCTAAGAAATGAGAGAAGGGTTAAAGTGGATAAGATCAGCACTGATGTGAATCCTACTGATATGTTCACTAAACCAGTTCTAAGAGGCAAGTTTCAGTTATGTTTGGACTTGATAAATATCCAAAGATGTTAATTTGAATCTGGGAATACTCAGCTAAAAGTGGAGGTCTGCTGAGGTATTCAAATCTGAAGACAAAGAGGATTTCTGGCACTTGGTTGTGCATCTGACACTTGGTTGTGCATCTGGACAGTTTGCATGAAGTTGAAGTCAAGGTGGAGATTTGTAATGGTGACTTAAACTATGCTACTGAGTCTGGTTTTGGAAACATGTTTTGGTCTGCAATGTATAAAGCATCTGCTGAAGTCTGGTGTTCAGCTGGGGTCAAGTTCATCAGGGTTGATCGGCCTGCTGATGGCAAGCCTACCGAAGACAAGTATGCTGAGCCTCAGTAGACTTGGGGAACACGTTTGCTGCATGATTTATTCGGGTTTTATCTAAGTTACTTCTGGGGTATTTCAGTCATTTACTGGGTTGGCTGTTTAGTCGGTTAGGGTTGGATTCCCAAGGCTACACCGTCTGTATTAATTGTAACTTGATGTAACTTTCTGGTGATAATAAAATATCCTCGTTTGTCCATGGAGTAGTCGGCACAATGCCGGAAACCACGTTAAATATGTGTTCTTCTTGTTTCTGTGTTTGTTTGCTTGGTTATCTTTTTTATCTTTACTCACAATCACTATCACTTCTTGATCGATCCGTAATAACAAACAAACATAGAAATATTCCAACCAAACCTACGAATCATGGCTAAGAATTTTCTCCAAATGGTTAGAGTTGTTTTCTTCATGTTAAAGAAAAGTTTGTCCAAAGGGCTCATGTTTCATCTCAAATACTTGATGATGAAACGCAGCAACAAAATAGCCGGGAAAGCAATACACGATCTTATTTATCGTTCCTCCGCCGCCCATGACGGAGAACTTCTGTTGGATGAATATGAACTCCACTGCAGCAACAGTCCAGCTGCAAAATATCCTACTTTTCTCAACCCTTTCCTCAAACAGAAAAACAACAACCGCCGCTCATTGACGGAAGACGAATTTGCTGCACATGCAGTAATAAAAGCCTTGGAGATGCTCAAGAATAATGAGCATCTCTGATTCCATTCATAAAAAATGAAAAGATACAATATGCCTACATTAGATCAACAACCGCCGCTCATTGACGGAAGACGAATTTGCTGCACATGTAGTAATAAAAGCCTTGGAGATGCTCAAGAATAATGAGCATCTCTGATTCCATTCATAAAAAATGAAAAGATACAATATGCCTACATTAGATCTCTGAAACAATAACGCCATAGACATAGACACATAACTTCCGGCCACCTCTAAGACATCACCATTTGTAGTAATTGATCAATGATTACATGCTTTAGATAATGAAGTGTATCATGTGTGGATCGAATTGATAATCCCATAATTTTTCAGCCCCAAATGGCGTAGAATCACTTGTTCCAGCTTTTTCATATCAAATGTTAAATGTGGGTAATTTTATCGAACACTTGGCATGCATCAATATCATAAAACCCGTAACATTCAAGAAATTTGAATCCGTAGAATTGAGCTTAAATATTCGATCAGGTAATATACCTGATAACGGGAGTTTCCAAGAATGTTGTTCGAAATAGCAGATCCGAATGGGAAATCTCTCGACTGCTTGAATTGTTAGATTTACTTCTTTCATGCTAACACCGTTTCTATCAGAAATATGAACAATAACTGCCCGCTTCCTTTCCTGAACCAGAAAAAGCCAAATGTACATTTTAGCGGATATTCAGTTTAAAAAAATTCGACTTCAGATTTAAACTATGTCAAAATAAGAATAATTTTCTACCTGGTTGATTATGCCCTCCTGATTTGATCTCCATTTGGAGGGATATGTTTTGTGAGAGAATAGGGGTATATTCGTCTGGTGAAATTTATTAGTCCTTAATGCAACTAAAAATTTGAAGCTGGATTAGCACTTAATTAAGGGATGAAAAGTGGACTATAAACTAATTTTTCCTAATTTTAAAAAATTTATTGATAGAATAAATGTGACATGATAGTCCAGAACCATCATAAAACTAGTCGTAAATAAATCACCAACAAAGATGTGATTGAGTATGATTTTGTCTCTTTTAATTAATGAGATAATTATTGGGATCCAGTATTTAAGGAAAGTTATTTAAAAGTTAGGATTTGATTAATATTGAGAATTAATAAATTACTTGTAAAGAGGATTACACACACTATAAATATAGATGTGTTGTGTTATGAGTGTTTTATATGAAACAAAGGGATTAATTTGAGGCGTGAAAGAGAGAGGTTTGAATGGTGCCGGAAAATAAGGAAAAGAAAAAAGAAGAAGATCGAAGATAAAAGAAGATGATCTGATCAGCATTCACCGTTTTCAAACCAATTCAGAAGTGTTTTACGAGTAATTTAAGTTATAATATTTATTGTCTTTAAGAGCTTTAATTCTAGGTTTAAGGTTAATGATTGTGTCGTTAATTTATTAAGGTTCAGGCAAAATTGACGGATGATCGAAAAAGTAATGTTAATCCGGTAGTCAATTCGAAGAACACGAAGAGAGGCACAATAATATGTCATTCGTTTCTTGCTTTTAGACCAGCGTAGATTCGAAAAGTTGTACCTGTTCGGTTCGTAGTTCGGCTCGTCTTTAAGGTAAGGAGGTCTTCTTATAAAAAACTTGTTTATCGTTTAAATTGTTTTAAAGTAAACTGTTTTCCAAGTTTTGCATGTAAATATTTAATTTAGAACTATGTGTTGCGTCTTGCCGGTAATTGCTAAAATATTATATTTGTATTATGTTCTATACGAAGTATTTTCAAGTATTATGTTTTTCTAGCAATTTTTGCTATTCGTTTTCTATACTTTTGTTTAGCAGATGGAAATTAGATATTGGAAGGTTGGTGTGTTTATGGATTTGGCATTTTTATGTGATAACTTAGGTTGTTAGAAAAATGTAAACAATGAACCTGATTTATGTTTTGTGAAGACGGTTATTAATGGGCCGGCTCTAGATAATAAACACGATGTATTGTCCGGGTACCTTTAAGGGTATCACCCGTGTTGCACTTTATGACCTCCTGGTGGGGTTTCACCATGGCGTTGTACCCTTGAATACTCGGTTAAACTTCAGTTCCGGCTATATATGCGTCAAACACTGACGTCATGCATAGATTCTGCTATATGTTCTTTATAAAGCTTTGTCTATTTCCGTAAAAAAGAGACATGTGAATCTGGGTGTAGAAAGAATGTTAAGTAATTGGTTACATTATATGTAGGATCATGTTTTATGCATTACAAGATGTTTTCCTTAACTAACTTTCTATATTAAGATTTTCTTTTACACTGTTCTTGTAAAAGTTTGGTAAGAAAATTCATGTCATGTCTTCCGGCTTGACAAACATGATTTTTTTTTTTGATCTTCTACTCCTTACTGAACATCTAGCTAGTGCTCATTCCTTTCTTTAGAATAAGAAGATATGCAGGTTGAAGACAAGTTAGATAATGAGCATGGAGAGAAAGCTTAGGAGTGGAGTAATGGAGTTCTTTGTGTTTCAACAGTTTCATATTTGGTCAAGTTGAGTTGTAATGAATGTTATCACTTATTTATGGTTTAGTTTGACATGAGTTGTAATTGGTTGAGTTAGTTAATGAAAGACCCCGTGGGTCAGTTTCCTGAGTCTCTTGTTTGTTTCTTTCTTCGACGCGTTCTTTAATTACTCTGATATTACACGAGGCTTATGTGAGATTTAGGGTATTCACTATATGTCACGTGTTGAGCGTCCAATTTTCCGGTATAGGTCTTCGTATCCTAGACATGGGCGTTACATTCAGTGTGACAATAATTATTAGAACTTACACTTGAGGTATAACTTTTCGTAAAACTGATTGAGTTTGATGAAATAGATTTAATTTTGCTTTGGAGTTTTACGATAGATGAGAATGGGAAAACAAAATGGCATGAAAGATATTCAAGCCAATTCTAAAAGGCCGAGTCTCAACCCAAAGGTTCTAACTGATATGTCCCTAGAGTTTTATGGATGATGTAAATAGTCGGCTATAAATGCCTCAATGGTATTGAATTCTCACACTCCAGTTCAAATGCATGATTATCACTACAACATTCATTTTCTTTTACCAATGAGTTATGTCCCTTGGAGTAAAAATTCAAGCCAATTCTAGTATATATGTAATGTGTAAAATAATATATCAACTCAGGATATTCACTCTATTGTCATTTAATATTTTTATCATTATTGATGAAATTGTATGACGAATTGTTTGACATCGGTGAACTCAAAATCAATTTTGATAAATATGCGAAGTGATATATGTAGTGGAAATCTACATTGTATGTATTACTACCGATTTATGGTAGGGGAAAGATACATCCATTCTCTATATCTACAAATCTGATGTGACTGGGAGGCCAACACCTCACTCACTCCAAAATCAGAAAATCAAGAAGTATGTGAGACACTGGGTTAAATGTCACTGTTGTGGATATATAATGGAAACGTGTGATGGATGTATCATTTTTTATAAATAGTATTTCCTCCATCTCAAAATGTAGTTATTCTACCTCTTTATATTTGTCACACAATATAAGTAATTCTACATTATCAATAAAGTATTTATTAATCTTTTCTCCATCCTAATCCTAATTTATTATCAGTTCATCCATTTCTCATTACTAACAACTATTAGATTATTGAAGTCAGTTACTATTTTAGACATTCAACCTCAAAATATATGACATTCAACCATATTTTTAATCTTTGTTAAAACTCTAAAATGACTTTTATTTTTTTACGGAGGGAGTTTGAAACAATCCCAACTAGATAAACTTGTCAGGGAAAATTACCATTTAACCATGTTGTTTAACAATTTTAACAAGAAATATAAACACAACATGAACACATAAGAAGTTCAAAAAAATGAATGCACCAAAATTGACAAAACGGAAATGAGTAAACGCGAAAACCTTGAATTGAGGCGAGTGTAGCATTCTATACTTAAAATGAGCGCTGAATTCGTAACCACAATTATCGCAATCGTCTCTCAAGATACAACAATCATTTTCTTCTATCCAAAACGACACTCTAATCGAATAAAAGCAACAAACGCGAAATTTTTGCTAGTAATCTCCTTTTGACTCAAAAGATGTAAAGTGTTTGCATGAACAATGTAGTGAAAAAAATCTGAATTTCTTGTAGGCACATTTCATGTATTTATACATAATAAAAGGTTCTTTATGAACCAATGCAAATGAACATTTCTCTTCATTATTTTCCAATAGCCACATGATGCACTTTTTGTTGGGAAAACAAGCAACCGCAATACCACATGTATTACAAATACCCGCAAATCTTTTGAACGACACATAACGGAAATAAACATGCAGCCCCAATGAAGTTAAATCACAAATAAAGCGAAACGAAACACAACAAGATAACACCACAATTTTAACGTGGAAAACTCCTCTCGATGTGAGAGAGTGAAAACTACGAGGCCAAGCCCACAAAAATCTCCACTAATTGGCAACAAACATCAGTATGCTTAGGCTTTAAAGTATTTTTCTAGAATTTATAACATTTTCATAAAAGGGTATTTTAGTCATCTTTAGATAAGATACGTATTGCTCACATGATTCATAATCACATGGTTCAGACATCATCAGAATGACATTTGATCAAACTTCTCCCTTCCACAGAGACTATGACTAGTACAACCGCAAAATATCAAGGATAACAGCCATACAAATATTTGGTTGAGATTGTTAGGAAATCAATCGAATAGCGCAGCGGAATTTAAAATTGATTTCCCGATCTAGGATCGTCTCCGTTTAAACAATAAACATATAAGAGAGGGGACATTACTATTACCTGATCGACGCTTTGACCGTCCTGTAGGAGTAAATGTGCATGAGCCGTCCAAGTGTCCGGCCTCTACCAGTAATCCACACGAGCACCTCGCCGGAATCCCGCCAAGGATTGCTACTAGAAAAACCCAACTGCTAGGTCGGCCTTTTCTCTCTCTACAAACTCTCTCTATAAGCTCTCTTACTTTTCACAAGAACAATTAGCTCTTGGAATTATGGTGTGTAAAAAAGCTAGCCAATCCCTTCTTTATATAGAGTAGGTGGCACAGGTCACAAGAGAAAATCCTTGGAGATTAAGTCTTGTGTTGAGTAAGGAGAAAGAAAACATTTTCCTAATAAAACAAGGAAAATATCTTTGATTGATTTATCTCATTAATATTCAATATCTTATATTAAATATTTCCAATATTTTGTCAATATCTTATATTGGCTATATTTATCTTATTACCATAAATCCATTTTTACAAATCAATTAATATCCAATATTAATACTATGGTAATCTTATTAATTAAAGTGCACAATCCAAGTGTATCTTATACACTAATGAATGGCGCCACCTTTAACCATAAATTGGCTTCCGGGATAATCTTTAATTAATATAATATAATTAATATCTTGTATTTAATTTATTCATAATAAATAAATACCACCATATCAATTTACTACTATAACCTTTATAGTCCTGAGATAAAACTTTCCTTATTTGGTTATCAACTATAACCACATTTTAATCCGACTCGATGTTCATATGTGTGTGACCCGATAGGCTTCCGAATATGTTGGCCGTAGACATAAGGTGCAATTTACGAAAATGCCCTTCACCTCTAACGACCACGGATAGGGTCTAGCAACACGTCCGTGACCCCCAATCATCGGAAGAGTCAATACGCAATGACTACTACCTTTCATGTGCTCGGTTAGCGTGTAAATAAAATCCTATCGCTGTAATAAATCCATACGGTCGTACGTCGAGTGTCAAGCATTGATGACCGTATCTTATAATCTAGATATCATGCTCTCTCGAAGTAACTCATTTACTTCCACTTTTCAAAGATTCACGAGATTAAGACATTTCTTATAAGAAGGCCCTTTCGGATATTCACCCTACTATTGAGGTACGTGATTCCCGGACAACCTAACATGTATACTCTGCATGCTTCAGTATCATACCCAATCACTATCGCATGATCGCCCTATGGTTAGGGGAAACATCAATAGTGTCAAAGCATGACAATCCACACCATGATGCCATGTAGACTCCGGTCTTAAGGATAATTACACAACCGTCACATAGTGTGACACTTAACAGTGTAAGTGGGTCAGTCTAACTTATGCATTCTCTAATACACGTCCATGTATAGTCCAAGTGTCTCCACACTTCGATAGACGAGATCTATCATTGCCCTTAAAGACAGAAGACATCTAATACGTGCTAGTCTGTGATCGCGTGCAAAGCACTTACTAGCAATAGGACTAGGTCTACCCTAGTAGAATACTGGCGAGTCAAGGTCGAATTCCACCGAGACTCGTAAGAACGTCTAATTATCAAGATTGAGTTGTCACGATTACGGTCTACGACCAACTATAATATATAGACAGTAGTATTGGTGCCTCAAACTAACAAGATTATGCAAGTTCAACGAAGCAACTAGAGTTTCTAATGTATTAGTTCAATTATGAGTAATTAGTTATTTCCCCCACACATGCAACAGTCCTCCCCATTTGTGAATTTATTCATTGTTCAGCTACGGGTACAACTCCTAACCCTATCTACTCCGACAATGGTAGTAGACAATCTATACGCAAGCTACCCTCCTTAATTGGTCCGTAATAGCCCATACGCATAAAGAACTAGATCTGCCGATATTGTGTGTTGCCTCATACCGCAAAACCGCCTAGACAGTTGTCGACATTGACCAGCACGTTCCTAGGGTCCATTCTAAATAATGTCCTAATTAACACTTCACTTGCGGTCCTTCATGTTAATTTACGATAACATGCAAATAGTTGATCAGGCTACTAACAAGTAAATTAAATCTATCGATCAACGTAGCTGGTGCCGATTATCATGAATTAGTAATTTACTAGGTATCCAGATCTATCGATATAGACCGTCGCAGATCTGAAGAACGCAACTACTATCTCATGATTTCTTCACCAATGAATCAGATCTATAACACTTAGGGTAAAATAAACTAACAACTACATAATTAAACTAAATAAGCAATTAAAACATGCAATTCGAATATAACGACGATAGATCTACATCTTGGAAAAGACAGAAAATCATACCCTCGAAGACGAGCGTAGATCTCCTTCGGATCTCTCCCTAGGCGGCGACTCCGTCGTCTCTCCGACCAGAACTCATAAAATAAATAAAATAAAGAACAAAGAACTTTTATTGCATAATTTCCTTGAATAATTTGAGTACATTGTGTCCTGAGGCGAAGCCTCTTATTTATATCTATCTAAACCGACTTAGAATCATCTAGTTTGACCCCTCATCCAAGAAAACGTGTTTCGGAAGATTCTGGGACCTCGGTAAGTCGGCACCGCCCCTCGGGTTACCGAGGGTATTTTTACCATTTTTCTTCAACCGACTTAACTTGGATGCTTCTAGAATACCCTAGACCCATTCCTTTCGCCCAGTCCACTCCAGATTCGTCCATCATGCTCAGCCCAATATTCCGTATCCTGAAAATCATCAAATAATACCCAAAATAATATCGAAACAAGGAAAATAAACGCTAAGTGCACATTTCTCGACTCACGAACCCGACATATGATATTCAACGTAAATGGTTCATATTTATAGGTCGAAACAACTATTTTTA
Source organism: Gentiana straminea (assembly GCA_036785695.1). NCBI lineage: Eukaryota > Viridiplantae > Streptophyta > Magnoliopsida > Gentianales > Gentianaceae > Gentiana > Gentiana straminea. Next base: position 1,775,696 of record JAVUPR010000046.1, read on the forward strand.
GCTCGTAATGGATAGAATATTGATGCCGTAGGATATACTATTTTAACCGTCATCAACTTACCCCCACTAGCCTTCTGCTCGTCCGCGAGCAGAGTATCAAGGCGGAATGTACCTCCAAGAACAATCCCCATCAACTACCACATATTCAATAAAGATTTCCGGCAGACACATACTTCAAGCCTCAATCCATAAGTTCCCCATTAATCACTACTTATCACGCATCAATATGTCATGTGATGAATCAGTTGTGATAGTGTGTTCGTGAGAAGAATCAAGTTGTATTAACCACACAATCTTAACTTGCTTGCGCATACACTCGCTCATCTTGCTTTCAGACTTGGTTACACAACATGGTACCGATATTGGTTCGGGCAGACTCGGGGACTGAGCATCGCTCTTAAGTCCTCGTTTGTCTCTTTTGATGCGAGGGTTGTGCCCTTTTTACACGAGTTCGCTTCCCTCACTGCCTTTATTGCATTTCTTTTTTTTTTTTTCAAAAATTTTTTCTAGTAGATTTCCTCACTTTTCTCTCTTTCTCTCACAAGTCCGTTTATCCCGGTCACCTTTCGTCATCCAAGTTGCTTCCCTTGTCTTACAACAATTTGTTAAATTATATAGATAGACAAATAATGATTCCCAGTTAAAACAACTCATCATCTAACCTTAAACACTTCTCACTCAGATTATGTGCTCAAATATTGATTGCAATGATAGAATAATAATTAATAAGCTAGCTACTACTTCACGCAACATAACATATGCTCATTCTTCCATACTAAATTGAATACTCTATAGCTCACTTCAAATTGAACTTGGGCTCCTTTTCTACCGATTCCTTACTCGAAAACGTGCAAATAAGCAAGCTAAAAACAGTGTATAAATTTTCAAAAAATATTCCCTTTTTCGACTACCCAACTAAGACGCCTTACCCCCAACTTATTATAGACATTGTCCCCAATGACTAATAATTAAGAGGAGAAAAAGTACTTAGCTCTGGAAATGTCGGCTGAGTCAAAACGAATCCCGGAGCGTAATCGTTAGCTCCTAGGTCATTCCTCTTCCAAGTTATTACCTGCCATCCAAATGCTTCCAAAAACTGTGAGTAACATGCGAAGGGCAATAAGAAAATAAGGTGGCGGTAATTGTGCATACCAGAGGAATGCGCAAAAACTGTTTAAGCCACTTTCATCTGTTATCGGCCTAAGCAAGACGCGAAAACTTTTACGAGGGCATCACATGAGAATCGTGAAGGAAAAAACCACATATATCTCTAGTAAGATGACTGAAGATATATGTGATGAAAAAAACCTTGATATTGTCATGCTTCTCTTTTGACTCAAAATAAATAAACAAATGCAATAAATAAGGGTTTAGAAATAGTTCTGAGTTTATAGTCGTCAGCTCGATTCTATAATAGGGCTCCTTCATTCATATTCTGGTTCCTCTAATGCAAAGACTTCCAAATCAGGGTTATAATTGTGCTCTAGGTAATGTTTCAGCCTGTGGCCGTTAACTGTGAAATTTTGCCCAGAGTGCTCATTTCTAACTTCACATGCACCTGAATTGTAAACTCTCATGACTACATGTGGTCCATACCATCTAGACTTCAACTTCCCAAGAAAAAGACGAAGACGCGAATTGTACAACAGCACTTTATCTCCAACTTGAAATGTGCGGTTCAGAATCTTCTTATCATGCAGGCGTTTCGTTCTTTCCTTATAAATCCTTGCATTCTCATACGCTTGAAGTCTGTTAAGGGTGAATTTATACGTTTTATAACGTTGTATTTTATGATGTTCTCCCCCATAATTCATATGATTTGCATAGGAAATGTGGTTTTAAATGATTTATTAAGCAAGTGATATTTTAATTAGTTTATTCGCAAAATGAGGTTGTGTACGTGTTTTGATTATGGTTTTATGAGTATTTGGATTGTGTTACGTTTTGCGATGTCTTAATGTGATGTAGATACATGTTGGAGGCTAAATTGATGATCAAATGTTGATATAATTCGAGCTAAATCGAGATAGAGATGAGAAAAGAAGGATAAAGATGGAAGAAGGAAGAGATAATGCTCAAGAGATCGAGTTCCAAAGATCGGTGGACGAGCGTCCACGGTCCGTCCATGGTGGACGGGCGTTTGCTCAACCGAACGAGCGTTCGGAGGTGCGATTTACATTCGAGCCTTCAAACGCCGCATAGACGAGCGTTCACCTCCGTCCGAAGCCGGCCGGACGAGCGTCCAAGATAGTGGACGGGCGTCCGAGCACCGCCTTAGCCTAAACCGACCTAAAAATCTATAAATAGGCACGATTTCTCAAACCCTAGACACGAATTCGAACCCTAAAAACCTAGGGGCAGCTTGGCTGCGTTTTTACTACGCTTTTATCTACTTTTATGCAATTTAATTCCTAGATTAGATTAGATAGATTCATGTCTTTTATTTCATCAATTCGAGTTGCAACAAGGATGCTAAGAGGCTAAAACCCTATTGAACAAGCGTTGTGAAGCCTTCCTTCAACAATTCAGTTTTGATTCGTGATTAATCTGTGAGTATCTATTTCAAGTTCGTTTCTTTTATCATGTTTTGTATGTTTTTGCATGTTTAATCGAAAGATGCTTGCTTTGATGATTGTTTATTTGATGAAAATCATGTTAACGATAGATCACTGTGATAAAAGAATAGATCTTCGATCTAATTAAAACGAGAGTTATTAGATTGATTTTCTAGACTAGGAATTGAAAGATTTCACGCCTAGGTTAGAAAGACGTAATCTTTAACATCGAAAGATAAAAGATTAGGAAACGAACTTGTCCACGAGAGTAGGAGTTTATGCCTTCGATTAGGTGAATCACGAATTGAGTAGAGATCACGAATTAATCCGAATCAGAATTGAATGTTGATAGGATAGGTGGATCAATTGCTTGTTCGTTCGTTATAATTTGATTTTAATCCTTGAACTTGAATTGTTAGATTAGTCTACTTTTTCTGCACTTTAGTTTAGTTTAGTTTATCGCTTTCAATCTTTCCTAGCTTTGGATTTCGTCCTCTCGTCTAGTTTATTTTCAAGCATGTTTGTCCAGTTTTAGTTCCCTGTTTAGGTTAGTTTTCGTGACAATAGTTAGTTAAAAACAAAAGATAGGATTCACATTCGTCTAGTTCCCCGTAAGATCGACCCGGCATTAGCCTCTACACTACGATCCTTGCACTTGAGGTTAACCGGTTTATTACTTGTTGTTTTGTATTGATAAAATCCGGGACAAAGTCTAAACTCCTCCAACCTATTCAACTCTAGCATTCTTTTTTCACCGGCTAAATCCTCATCCATGTTTAGAAGCCTTGTAGCCCACAGTGCTCGGTGCTCGAGTTCTACCGGTAAATGACATGCTTTTCCAAACACTATCATACATGGTGACATCCCAATCGTGGTCCTATAAGTTGTTCTGTACGCCCAAAGAGCGTCATCTAATTTCAAAGACCAATCTTTCCTCGTGGGATACAGTCTTCTCTAAGATCCTCTTAATCTCTCTGTTCGTGACTTCTACTTGTCCACTCATCTAAGGGTGATATGCTGCTGCAATCTTATGTCTAACCCCATATCTCATCATCAACTTCTCAAACAACCTATTATAGAAATGAATCCCTCCGTCACTAATTATGGCTCTGGGCACACCAAACCTCGTCAAAATGTTTTTCTTAAGAAATCTCAGGACAACCCTGGCATCATTAGTAAGTGAAGCCACTGGTTCCACCCATTTGGAAACATAATCGACTGCTACCAGGATGTAACGATTTGATTCAGACGATGTGAATGGCCCAACAAAATAAATTCCCCAAACATCGAATACTTCCACTTCTAAGATACTCTGCAGTGGCATCTCATTCGGCTTAGAAATATTACCAGTCATTTGACAGGAATGACAGGATCTTGTAAACTCGTAAGCAGATTTATGAATTGTTGGCCAATAGAATCCACACTACAGTACCTTTGCTGCTGTCTTGTCTGGTCCATAATGACCTCAAGCTTCTCTAGCATGACACATGTGCAAAATACTTGGAATCTCATCATCATGGAGGCATCTCCTAAGAATGGCATCATGGCACAATTTGTATAGGTAGGGATCATCCCAATGATAATACTTCAGATATGTGAAGAACTTCTTCTTATCTACATTATTGAATTCTGGTGGTAGGTACTTCCCTGCTAAGTAATTGACAACGTCACCAAACCAAGGGTATACCTTGCCCACTCTTGATGTATGATATCGGGTCTGAGATTGAACCCGAGCTACCACTGAGACGGCAAATAGTTGTTCATCAGGAAAGCTTTCTTTGATCTCAGTCGGTTGCTCTTCTTCCAGTAAAGTTAACCTCGACAGGTGATCAGCCACCTGGTTCTCAGATCCCTTTTTATCTTTGATTTCCACATCAAACTCTTGTAAGAGTAGAATCCATCTTAATAGTCTCGGCTTGGAGTCTTGCTTGGTTAGAAGGTACTTCAAAGCTGCATGATCAGTGAATACAGTGACTTTCGATCCTATTAGATAAGGCCAAAACTTGTCAAATGCAAATATGACAGCTAAGAGTTCCTTCTCCGTGGTCGCATAATTCCTCTGGGCACTGTTAAGGGTATGACTGGCGTAATAGATAGGCTTAAAGATTTTATCCTCCTTTATCCCAGGGCTGCTCCAACTACCGTGTAGCTTGCATCACACATAAGCTCAAAAGGTTTGTTCCAATCTGGTTCTACCAGAATCTGCTTCAATGTGTTGAATGCTTTCTTGCACTCATCTCCAAATACGAAAGGTACATCCTTTGCAAGTAATTCCGTCAAAGGTATAGAAACTTTAGATAAGTCCTTGATAAACCTCCTATAAAATCCTGTGTGGCCAAGAAAGGCTCGCAACGTCTTTAAGTTCATTGGAGGGGGTAACTTCTCTATTACCTCTATCTTTGCTCTATCCACTCCCATTCCTTTCCTTGAAATCCTGTGACCCAACACTATTCCTTCTGTAACCATGAAATGACATTTTTCCTAGTTAAGTACAAGGTTGGTCTCTTCACATCTTTTCCACACTTTACTCAAATTGTCCAAGCATTTATCGAAGCTATCTTCAAATACAGAGAAATCATCCATGAAAATCTCTAGAAAATCCTCCACCATGTCCGCGAATAATGACATCATGCACCTTTGGAATGTTGCTGGTGCATTACATAACCCAAAGGGCATGCGATTGTACGCAAACGTTCCATAGGGACATGTGAAAGTTGTTTTCTTGCGGTCCTCGGGGGCAATATGGATCTGATAATAACCAGAATATCAATCTAAGAAACTATAAAACCCATGACCGTTTAATCTTTCTAACATCTGATCAATGAATGGTAGGGGAAAATGATCTTTACGAGTTGCATCATTCAGTTTCCTGAAGTCTATGCAAACTCGATGTCCAGTAATTAATCTCACGGGTATTAGCTCATCAAACTCATTAGGTTGTACAGTGAATCCTCCTTTCTTGGGCACCACATGACTCGGGCTCACCCACTCACTGTCTGCAATTGGAAAAATGATTCCCATCTCCAACATCCTTATGATCTCTTCCTTAACAACATCCTTCAGTTGTGGTGTCAACCTCCTTTGAGGTTGTGCTACCGCTTTCTTTTCAGGGTCCACAGAGATCTTATGCATGCACACCGATGGGCTTATTCCTCTAATATCTGCAATTGTCCATCCAAACGCTCCCTTATGCTCTCTGAGTACTCTCAAAAGTTTCTCCTCCTCTAAGGATGATAATGACGCTGAAATTATAAGGGGGAGAGTATCATCTTGTAAGTATACATACTTCAGGTGAGAAGGCAAAGGTTTCAACGTTAAGTTCCTTGGTGGATCTTCCAACGATGATCTTAACAACTTACCAGTCAATTGTAAATCAAAGAACTTGTGCCAGGAAGGTCTGTGAATGGTTCCTCCTAAATCCACAGAGGATATAGGCTCTATTTCTCGCACTTGACCTTCACTGCACCCATGCCAGGTTTCCTCATAACTTTCTTCATCCTTCAAGAGTAAAGTTTCTGCTACTTCAAGGTCTGCCACTTGCTGATATAATTCTAAAACAAGTTCGTCTATGGCATCTAGCATGTAGCATGCTTCTCCTTCATCTTTAGCATATCTCTTTGAGTTCATAACATTGAACACTACATTGTCCTCATTCACTCTCAGAATCAGCTCACCCTTATGAACATCTATCAATGTTTTGCTCGTAGCTAGGAAAGGTCTTCCTAAGATCAATGGAACATTATGGTTAGCTTTCATGTCTAGCACCACAATGTCTACGGGGAATACTAACTTATCAACTTTTACCAAAACATCATCCACCACTCCACAAGGTTGCTTCATAGACATATCTGCTAATTGAAGGGTTATAGATGATTCATTCAACTCCTTCATGCCTAACTTATGAAAGATAGAGAGTGGCATCAGATTGACACTGGCTCCAAGATCACATAATGCTTTGTTCAGGCATACTCATCCAATTGTGCATGGTATGAGGAAGCTCCCAGGATCTTTAAACTAGGAGGCAGTTTGCGTTGCAAAACTGCCGAGCATTCCTCGTTAAGGCAAATGGTTTCCAGGTCTAACAATTTCCTCTTGGTAGAGATGGCTTCTTTCAAGAATTTTTCATACTCTAGCATTCCGGCCAGAGCTTCTACCAGAGGTATATTCACTTGCAAATTTTTAAACATCTCTATAAACTTTTTGTAACGCGCATCATCATTATTCGGCATATATTTTCTAGGGGGATACGGTAAAGTAGCAGGATTAATAGTTACAGTTCGTGAAGACTTACCTGTTGACTGTTGTTGCTCTGCCTGCTTCTCTGCTGAAATTTCAGTCTCTCTGTTTACCGGAGCATTGTCCCGGGTTACCGGCCCCTCTTTTTCTCTAGATTTTGTTGCGTTCTGCTGCTGACTGCTTTCTGATTCTTCCTGGAAAGTTGGTATAACTGGTCCAGGCAGTTCATTTCCGCTTCTAGTCATAATTGCATTCACGTCCTTCGGATTCTTCTCAGTATTACATGGCAATCCTCCTGGAGGACGGACTGACACTTGTTCTGCAATCTGTCCCACTTGGTGTGACAGATTCTGCAGTAAGGCTTCTTGATTGGTCAGTCTTGTATTATTCTTCTGACAATATGTGGTGAAGTTTGTATTCAGCTCAGTCATGGATTTCGTAAGTTGATTGACCGTGTCGGTCACAGTTGAGCTCATTTTATCCATGGCTGCTTCCCAACCACCGGACTTATTGAATTGAGGCATGAATCCACCAGTTTGTCTCGGTCTCTCTCCACCGTTTGAATCACTTTGTCGAAAACCCCCAGTAGGGTCGCTCATTCTAAAACCAGGGTGGTCATGAGAACCTAGGCGATATTCGCCCCCATAAGGATTTCCTTGCCTCCCTATATAGTTCACGTCCTCAGTGTTGGTTGCTTCAATCTCTTGAACTTTCTCAACCTTGGCTATGAGATCTTGCATGCCATCTATTTTTTCGTTCATTGCCATTAGCTGGTATAAGATATTTTGAGAAGTATCTTCTCCAAATACACCTTCAGCTACTTTGGCTGTTTCAACTTGGTGTGTTCCCCATTGACTTGTAAGCGCAATTTGCTCCAATTTCTCTTCGGCTTCTTCAGGTGACAGCAACGCAAAACATCCGTTGCTTGATGCATCAACTCTCATTTGTTCACTTGGCCGCAATCCGTGTTAAAAACTATGCATTCGTACGGGAAAAGTGATGTCATGATGAGGGAATCTCCTCTGTGCTTCCTTGAATCTTTCCCAAGCCTCTTCAAATGTTTTAGTGGGTTTCTGCTTGAAATTCATGATATCTAGTCTCATCTGTAGTGACTTCCCAGGTGGGCAGTACTTATTCATAAACTTTTCGCAATAGATCGGTCCAAGTTTGAATCGATCCTGGTGCTAGAGATAATAACCATATCTACGCTTTGTCTTTCAGAGTGAATGGAAACAATTTCAGCTTGATATTGTCTCCTGGTACACCTGCTGTCTTAACCGTGCTGACTATTTCCAGAAAGTTGGTGACGTGTACACTACGATCCTCGTTCATTACTCCATGGAAGGTAGTGTAGTTGGTCACCATTTGTATAACATTCGGTTTAGGGTGAAATACCTCAGCTGCATCCTCAGGCTGAACAATTGCTGGCACGAATTTCTCGATCGTTGGCATTGCATAGCTCTGTAGAGTTCTCCTATCTGCTTGTACCCCAACTCCTGCTTCATTCTGTCCGTTCTGCGCCATGTTGTTTTCTGTGTCTTCCAACGGTGGAATCTCTTTTTCCTTCTCGCTGTGAACTCAAGACTCAACAAAAAGAAAAAGTTAGTGACTTGCCTCGCCGGCTGTTACACACGCCTGGCAGACTCAAAAATACAGACTCTGACTACTGACTCGACTCTGAACTAACAGAAACAATTCTGGCAAAATTGGGACCCTCGGTTTATCGGAGGTAACCCTCGGTAAACCGGTTGTACCTTTTTTCCAGATTTTAACAGGACTGACTCTATATGACTCTAGTATTAACAGACTTAAACAGACTCAAATATATACAACAAACTCAATCTTAAATAAAAAAGTATTCTTGACACGAGTCCCCGGCAATGGCGCAAAAAAATCTTGATCGCGTGCAAAGCACTTACTAGCAATAGGACTAGGTCTATGTAGTAGAGTACTGGTGAGTCAAGTTCGAATCCCACAGAGACTCGTAAGAACGTCTAATTATCAAGATTGAGTTGTCACGATTACGGTCTACGACCAATTATAATATATATACAGTAGTATTGGTGCCTGAAACTAATAAGATTATACAAGTTAAACAAATCAACTAGAGTTTCTAATGTATTAGTTCAATTATGAGTAATTAGTTATTTCCCCCACACATGCAACAGTCCTCCCCATTGGTGAATTTATTCATTGTTCAGCTACGGGTGCAACTCCTAACCCTATCTACTCTGACAATGGCAAGTAGACAATCTATACGCAAGCTACCCTCATTAATTGGTCCGTAATAGCCCATACGCATAAAGAACTAGAGCTGCCGATATTGAGTGTTACCTCATACCGCAAACCTGCCTAGACAGCTGTCGGCATTGACCAACACGTTCCTAGGGTCCATTCTAGATAATGTCCTAATTAACACTTCACTTGCGGTCCTTCATGTTAATTTACGATAACATGCAAATAGTTGATCAGGCTACTAACATGTAAATTATATCTATCGATCAACGTAGCTGGCGCCGATTATCATGAATTAGTAATTTACTAGGTATCTAGATCTAGAGATATAGACCGTTGCAAATATGAAGAACGCAACTACTGTCTCATGATTTCTTCACCAACGAATCAGATCTATAACACATGGGGTAAGATAAACTAACTACTACATAATTAAACTAAATAAGCAATTAAAACATACTAGTAGAATATAACGATGATAGATCTTCATCTTGGAAAAGATAGAACATCATACCCTCAAAGACGAGCGTAGATCTCCTTTGGATCTCTCCCTAGGCGGCGACTCCGTCATCTCTCCGACTAAAACTCATAAAATAAATAAAATAAAGAACAAAGAACTTTTATTGCATAATTTCCTTGAATAATTGAGTACATTGTGTTCTGAGGCGAAGTCTCTTATTTATAGCTATCTAAACCGACTTAGAATCATCTAGTTTGACCCCTCGTCCAAGAAAACGCATTTCGGAAGATTCTGGGACCTCGGTAAGTCGGCACCGCCCCTCGGGTTACCGAGGGTATTTTTGCCCTTTTTCTTCAACCGACTTAACTTGGATGCTTCTATAATACCCTAGGACCATTCCTTTCATCCATTCCACTCCACATTCGTCCATCATGCTCAGCCCAATATTCTGTATCCTGAAAATCATCAAATAATACACGAAATAATATCGAAACAAGGAAAATAAACGCTAAGTGCAGATGTCTCGACTCACGAACCCGACATATGATATTCAACGTAAATGGTTCATATTTATAGGTCGAAACAACTATTTTTAGCTCGTAATGGATAGAATATTGATTCTGTAGGATATACTATTTTAACCGTCATCAGTCTGTACGTACTATCAATGCCCTGTTTAATTGTACACCAGCCTTGAGACTTTTAAGTATCAAACTTATTAAAGTGATTAGAGATCTCATCAACCATAATCGCCTATCATGGTTTCTCTACCACTGTTTAATACTAAGGACGTTATCATATAACAATTCATAATCGGTTCTTTAAGAGAACAAATATATGACAATAGAAAAGTCATTTCTTATATATGTATAATCATAAAGAAGTAGTAGAAATGATCCGACCCGGTCGGATCCGGTCCAACCCGATTGTGTTTAGGACACTATTTCAACAATATCCCACTTGGCCTAAAACCAATCACCCGCACACAAGACCAAGTTGAAACACAAGAATCTCATGCAATGCTCGCAATCAGCCCTAGCCATGAACGGATCGTTATCCGTGGGGACCCAAACTATCTTCATATCATGCTCCAAATGATCAAGTCAAAGGAACCGCCTCACACACATGAATCTCTGATGAGACCCTGGTCATTGCTCCAAGCAATGAATCCACAACTATATCAGCTATATAGAAAATGTGGAAGAACCGTACAAGGTTCAGGAATGAACCTTCTAGATCCATGTACTGCTTCCGCTATGCCTCCAAGGCGCATACTGTGTTTTGTCATAGCTGTAATGTCCATTGTGATCTCCAGCTAAAAACATTTCCAGCTCACTATATCACTTAATCAAAGTGAATGCAAACCCAAACAGTAGCTCCCACTTGCTTTCATAAGAATCAGGATACATGTCTGTATATCTAAGTTTATCCGATTCCAAGTTTTGATAAACTAGGAAGCCATCCTTAACTCGTTTAAGGATATTCTCGATATTCACCAGATTTACTTTCATGCTTGCTCATGACTCTTCATGGACTATGAACATCTGGCATCATCTTTCACCTTATCTTTAAGACTAACGTACTAACATAGATAGATCTTAAGAATACTGGCTAACAGTATCTCATGTCGCGATCTATGCTAAACTCTTTTAGCATCACATCTATAAAGGTAAACTATAATCTAACAGTAGTTAAATCTATCACTATAGATTCTTATTTCTAAGATAAAAACTATTAATCCAAGTGCTTTCGTAAAGACCTTGAACTACCCAGCATTAATTGACTATGACATGGAGTGACGATTCCCGAGAGAGGTATCCAGTACCTTGCTCAAAAATCGTAACACACTCTCAATGTCCTTCTTGCATATTGGGCATACCCCTTTTTTGACTAAATCAAACTCCTTTGATTATCAAACAAAGAAATGTCTAGAGAAACTTGTTTGAGTCCATAAATGGATCTCATGGGCTTACATATCATGTTATCGTCTATGAACATCGATCTGTCTGCCCAACATCTTCAACACTATCATATAGACATGATACGAAGTTATAGCAAGCATAGTCTGAATAGAAGTGGGCTTAGCTGATAGCATAAAGATAATTACAAGGTTTACACCCCGTACCCTTCAGCCGTCACTATAGCCTTATGGTAATCATATTGCCGTCCATGTCATCCTTTCAAGGATATTCCCTCTAGGTAAGATAGACTAGGTTCACAACCTGGTTGTCACTGATGGAATATAATTCAGATATTATGGCTCCTGGCCATTTCTCTCAATCTTGCCTCTCAAAATCCTTCATAAGTCGTGAAATATTCATTCTTCAAGATGAACACATCAACAGCCTTTTCAGGCGACAGACTTATAGAACTTTTGTGTGCACTGAGCAGTGTCCTACACCTTATCATTATATGGCGTCTGCTTATGTTCCTATGGTTGAATCTCTCTTTGTGGCTCTCAAACTCTTTTGAGATCTCACTTACTCCCACTATCTCTTTTGGAAGAAATACCTCATTTAGAAGACAGCATGTTTGGAGACAAACATTTTGTTCCGCGGGAAAGTCGACAATTTCTAGCGTAATTGCTAAGATATTCCACAAAGTTGCATATGTCGTACTCGGCTCCAAGCCTTTCTGAGTTTTGCCTATGACAACTTCAAATCATTGGTTAAGATAGATTCAACATTATCCCCTTCCATATCTGATATGGAATTTATTCAACCTTTATTCTTTGGAACACGGTTAAGTATGTGTTTTGATTAAGGGCACTATCCCAAAACGTGTAAGGGGTATTTCGCATGGCTTACTTCTCACCTTTATCGTATAAAGTGTTGTTTCCATTTTAGACACACAATCTAATTACGTGTCCAAGAATGGCATCCTTCAAGAGGGAATCTTATTCCTTTTCAGACAACTTCTGAAACACCCTCCAGTTATTAATTGGTTCAATCCAATTGAAGATTAACTCCTAAGATTCATCTATCTCATATTCGTACTTGCTCGAACTTTAAGGGCTTTCAGAAAATTCAACTATTTCTAAAATAGTCCAAGAGAGAGATAAGCGATTATTTATGGTATAAATTATCATAAGCCAACAGACATCAATATGTTTAGGATCTAGTCAATTTTCTCGATTTCATAACCATTTTCATAAAAGGGTATTTTAGTCCTCTTTGGATAAGATATGTGTAACCCACATGATTCATAATCACATGATTCACGCGTCATCAGAATGACATATGATCACACGATTCTCCTCCATAGAGACTATGTCTAGAACAACCACAAACATTAAGGATACCAGCCATACAAATACTTAGTTAAGATCTTATCACCTATATCAACTATATAGTGACATTAATCTAGTATGTTAGATTCAGTGACTGTTCAACCTTGTCGGAATAGCATTTATTCCTTACAATTGAATTTGTCCATTAAATCCTAACTTATAGCTGAAAATATGTTCTTCCTAAGAATTGAAACATAATAACATTTATTTAGTTCCCTTATCAACTTACTAGATTTTGAATATGGTAAGTGTTACAACGTTTGCTTCAGCTTCCAAATTTGTTTTTAATCTTCCTAATTTAATCATACTCGTAGGATATCATATATCCGAGAGTTGACTTGAGTTTAGATAGATTTATCTTCAACTTACTTGCTTAGGGTAGAGACTTCGATAAGTTCTCTTACTCAAGCACTTGCCTTAACTTTCCATTTTAATCCTTCAAGCTCTTGTAAATATTTCTTGATTTAGTCTTCATAAGACTTAAGAAAAATCACAAAAGTTGGGTCTTCTAATTTCTTTCATAAGGAAAATCCAATGTTTGTTAAATAGTCCATTTAACCTTTTGAATTATATTCAAAACATAACTATTTAATTTACTTTCATGCAATGAATAAAGAATTAAGTCGATACTTAAATCTCATAATTTTGAAAACAACCTTTCCAAAATTCGACGTGGTCATCCTTATCCAATCCATCTAATGTTTGAATAATCGTCATCGTATAACGGAGTGACCCATTGGATATTGTTATGTCCAATATGTGAGCTTCCGTTAATAATTAAAGTCTTAGAGGGCTCCATCAAATATATAGCATCCTTGTCTTCAACTACGAAAATGTGATTGCTCGTGCCATTGCTTATTTTAAAGGATTAAAATCACTTAACCTTATTTGAGAACGTTTATCAAAAGGTAACAGTCATTATTTGGGTTTTACTAATCGAGAATAAAACATAAATGAAATTTGAACTACAACATAAAATAAAGATAAAAGAGTGTTGTTGATTATACACGCAAAATCAAAGATGGTCTTTAGGATTATGATTTTGCTCCCAATAGTCAACTACTCCCAATTGACTTTCAAGAATTTTCCAAAATTCATTAGTGGCTGGAATCCTATCTAGTTGACTCGATCTCCGACATGGGCCGATCGACTGGGTCAATTTTGACGGGTAGGTACTTCTTACCAATCGCGTCCAACTCGACTTCCAGTGGTTTGACTTGTCAACTCTTTGACAATTCACATCGTCTATGTGATAGTCAACCTCATGTCTCTAAAATCAGACGGTCCTGACGTGGGTCAATCACCGCAAGATTCTTAGTCGAGTCGTAACCCAAGTATTCACGAGATCTCATAACGATCATATCTCGATAATGACGATATACCCGAGGTAGGTCAACTCCCGACGTGGGCCGATCAGTTGGATCCGAACAAGGGCTCTTCACCGTCACAATAATATTGGGAGACATATTATGACTCAATTTTTGTCGTGGGAGTAATTTTAAACTAATTCACTTAATTAATTTTATTTAATTACGGTCTCATCTACTACTTGCATATTACTACAATATCATATAAAGTAAAACATACACAACATTCCGCGCACAATATAACCGGTATTATCATGGATTTTTCCTAGATGCGGTTTTGAATACAAACTGACGAAACCGCAGGCCACTACTAAGGGTAGCCGCAACCACCAATGGATCTTTAATGTGCTCCATCTACATGGATCTTTATCCTTCTTTCTTTTGGTCCTCTTCATTGTCATCAATTTACTTTTACATAAAAAATCTATCTAATAAATTTTACCCCCGCCGCACACGGGGGGGGAGCACGGGAATAGGATCATGCAAAAATAAAACTAGGTCACGTTCTTCATAACGGCCTAGGACAACAATAAAACCAACAGAAAATAAAGCATTCACATCTATCATATTGGTCGAGTCCATGATCAATCGGGGTCCATATAATCATATTATATCTACTATCTAATTCATACAATCAACATCTTATGAAAAAGATAAAATTAAATTTTAACTTGCGTCTTATAGCATCCAATCAATTAATAATCAACTTTAATTAATTAATAGCTTAAATCGAAATAATATTAACCATTAATAATAAATCGATTTTAATTTTAATTTTCTAATTTAAAACTATTTTAAATAAAATTAAAATCAACTAGGTCTCTTTTTTTGTTTCATTTTTTATTCTTAATCAAAAGGATGTCTTTGGTTTGGTCCAAACCAAATTTAAAGGCATCCTGGGCTCTTTCCAAAAATCAAATATTTTGGAGAAGGCCTAGGTCTTTAGGCATTTTCCAAAATCAAATATTTTGGAAGATGTCTGGGCCTATTCCAAAAATTTGGAATGGCCTAGATTTAGTTCATAACCAAAATCTATTTCTTCCCAATTTGATGCCACATGGCTTCCCAATGGCCAAACTATTTGAAACATTGGTTAGTCACATTACATTAATTAAACAAAAGAGAAATTACCAACCATGGACCATATTGAAAAATAAAGATGCACAAAACAAAACAAGAATGGGAAGGGGACGGTGGTGCCGACAGCCGCCGGCAGCCTGGAGGCCGCTGGCGCCGCCGGTGCCGATGTGGCGGTGGTGCCGCCACCGCCTCTTACCTTTTTTTTCTCCTTTCTGTGCACTAATTACGAATCAAAATCATACATGATTTAATCTATTAGATCTAAATTACTACGCGAGTAAAAGATGCTTATTGCTTAAGCTCGAAGACCTCTCTGATACCACTGTTAGGAAATCAATCGAGTAGGGCAGCGGAATTTAAAATTGATTTCCCGATCCAGGATCGTCTCCATTTAAACAATAAACATATAAGAAAGGGGACGGTACTATTACCTTGGTTGATCTAAAAGATCGACGCTTTGACCGTCCGGTAGGAGTAGATGTGCATGAGCCGTCCAAGTGTCCGGCCTCTACCAGTAATCCACACTAGCACCTCACCGGAATCCCGCCAAGGATTGCTACTAGAAAAACCCAACTGCTAGGTCGGCATTTTCTCTCTCTACAAACTCTCTCTAGAAGCTCTCTTACTTTTCACAAGAACAATTAGCTCTTGGAATTATAGTATGTAAAAAAGCTAGCCAATCCCTCCTTTATAAAGAGTAGGTGGCGCACGTCACAAGAGAAAATCCTTGGAGATTAAGTCTTGTGTTGAGTAAGGAGAAAGAAAACATTTTTCTAATAAAACAAGGAAAATATCTTTGATTGATTTATCTCATTAATATTCAATACCTTATATTAAATATTTCCAATATTTTGTCAATATCTTATATTGACTATAATATAATTAATATCTAGTATTTAATTTATTCATAATAAATAAATACCACCATGTCAATTTACTACTATAACCTTTATAGTCCTGAGATAAAACTTTCTTTATTTGGTTATCAACTATAACCACATTTTAATCCGACTCGATGTTCATATGTGTGTGACCCGATAGGCTTCCGAATATGTTGGCCGTAGACATAAGGTGCAATTTACGAAAATGCCCTTCACCTCTAACGATCACGGATAGCGTCTAGCAACACGTCAGTGACCCCTAATCATCGGAAGAGTCAATACGCAATGACTACTACCTTTCATGTGCTCGGTTAGCGTGTAAATAGAATCCTATCGCTGTAATAATATCCATACGATCGTACGTCGAGTATCAAGCATTGACGACTGTATCTTATAATCTGGATATCATTCTCTCTCGAAGTAACTCATTTACTTCCATTTGAAAAGATTCACGAGAGTAAGACATTCCTTATAAAAAGGCCCTTTCGGATATTCATCCCTACTATTGGGGTACGCGATTCCCGACGACCTAACATGTATACTCCGCATGCTTCAGTATCATACCCAATCACTATCGCATGATCGCCCCATGGTTAGGGGAAACCTCAATAGTGTCAAAGCATGATAATCCATACCGTGATGCTATGATGACTCCGGTCCTAAGGATAATTACACAACCGTCACATAGTGTGACACTTAACAGTGTAAGTGGGTCAGTCTAACGTACGTATTCTCTAATACATGTCCACGTACAGTCCAAGTGTCTCCACACTTCGGTAGACGAGATATATCCCTGCCCTTAAAGATAGAAGACATTTAATACGTGCTAGTCTGTACGTACTATCAATGCCATGTTTAATAGTACATCAGCCTAGAGACATTTAAGTATCAAACTTATTAAAGTGATTAGAGATCTCATCAACCATAATCTCCTATCATGGTTTCTCTACCACAGTTTAATACTAAGGACGTTATCATAAAACAATTCATAATCGGTTCTTTAAGAGAACAAATATATTACAACAGAAAAGCCATTTATTATATATGTATAATCATAAAGAAATAGTAGAAATGATCCGACACGGTCGGATCCGGTCCAACCCGATTGGGTTTAGGACACTATTTCAACAGAGATTTCATCTCATATATCGACTATATAGGGACAGTAATCTACTATATTGGATTCGATGACTATTCAACTTTATCGGAATAACATTTATTCCTTACAATTGAATTTGTCCATTAAATCCTAACGGATAACTGAAAATTATGTCCTTCATAAGAACCGGAACACAATAAAATTTATTTAGTTCCTTAATCAGTTTACTAGATTCAGAATATTATATGGAAAATGCTTCAACGTTTGCATCACTTTCCATATCTTAGAATATTCTGTATTTAATTTTTCTAATTCAATAACACTCGTAATATATCATATATCTCAGAGTTGACTTGAGCTTAGATAGATTTACCTCAACTTACTTGATTAGAATAGAAACTTCGATAAGTTCTCATATTTAAGCGCATGCCCTAACTTTCCTTTTAATCCCTTAAGCACTTGTAGATTTCTTAGTTCAGTATTCATAATATTTAAGAAAAATCACAAGAGCTATGTCTTTAATTTTCTTTCATAATGAAAATCCAAAGTTTGTTAAACAATTTATCAACCTTTTGAATCATATTCAAAACATCAACTACTTAATTAATCTTCAAACAATAATTAAAGAATTAAGTCGATACTTAAATCTTACAATTTTTAAAACAACCTTTCCAAAATTCGTTGTGGTCACCCACATTCAACACATCTAATGTTTCAATTAATTCTCATCGTATAACAGAATAACTCATTGGACACCGTCGTATCTAATATATGATTAATTCGTTGAAAATCATTTCAGATGATTTAATCATATCATGAGCTTCCGTTTCGACTAGTAATTAAAGTCTTAGAGCACTCCATCAAATATGTAGTCTCATTGTCTCTAACTACTATAACGCAGTTGCTCATGCCATTGCTTTATTTTAAAGGGATTAAAATTACTTCATCATATTTGAAAATGGTAACAGTAATATTTTGATTTTAACAATCGAGAATAGAAACATAAATAAAAGATTTCTAGAACTACGACATAAAATAAAGATAAATTGAGTGTTGTTGTTTATACATGAAAAAATCAAAAATGGTCTTTTGGTTTATGATATTGCCCCCACTAATCAACTACTCCCAGTTGACTTTCAATAATTTCCCAAAAATTCTTTAGGGGCAAGATCCCACCCAGTTACGTCGATCCCCGGCTGTGGCTAGTGAACCGAAATAATTCGATGAGTAGATGACACTTCACCGATCACATCACTATGTGACTCTTGGTTGTTGACTAGTCAACTCTTAGACAATGCACATCACAATGTGGTAGCAAACCCTTGTCTCTAAAAATTACCCGACCCTTGTTGTGGTTGATGGTCGAATAAATTTCAGTCAAATCATAACCCAATATTCATGAGATCTCATACGATCATATCTCAATAATAACGTTATGCCCGAAGGTAGGTCAACCCCCAGCTGTGGTTGATGATTGGATCCGAACAAGGGCTCTTCACCGTCATTAGAATCTTGGGAGACAATATTTCAATTTGATTTTTTATGTGAGAGTAATTAATTCACTTAATTAATTTATTACGGTCTCCTCAAACATATCTATCTCTATAGACATGCATCCTACACATTCATCTAAATCGTGACTAGTCATGCATCTATCGTATCATATAAAAATAAATAAATGCTTAAAGTAACCGGTATGATCATGGACTTTTCCTATGTGCGCTTTCGAACATAAACTGACGAAACCGCGGGTCACAAATCTAAGGGTAACTGCAACTACCAATAGGATCTCTATGTCTTCTTTCTTTGGCCTCCATCTTCTACTCCACCTTGTTACATAAAATTTATCTAATACTCCCTCATCCCAATTTGTTTGGGACATTTTGGAGCTCTTCAAAATTTAAGGAAACATCATTTAATACATTATCTAGTCATTAAAAACATGACTAATTTACAATTACATCTTTTTTATATTGTCCTTACATTTTTCACATGTTGATATGCGGGCATTTTAGACATTTAAGAAGCAAATTTTAGTTTAAATATTAATAATAAAACTTATTTTGGGACATCCATAAAAGGAATATGTCTCAAACAAATTGG